>CM069084.1:37479248-37874248 GCA_035578085.1 Solanum pinnatisectum | reverse complement strand
GTATATTGATATATAAGTCGTGATACATTACTGATTACAAATTGATACATTATTAGTTTGATGTATATGTAATGTGTTTTTAGGTCACAAAATTCTTCTTTCCATTCTCCAAAAAAATTCTCAATTTTTGAATCAAAATTGTCGATAAATTGTACTGATACAACATGAACATGTCGATCTTGTTGAGACATTCCAGAATCTAAGAAAGTGAATGTGACGTATGAACGATACAAAAGTGATCGAATTGTTGTTGGTCAAAATATTGGTTTGTGAATTTCAAATCAGTCATTGCAACTGAATTAGAGATCGATGAGTTAGGAAAAAAATTGGAGATTTGATACATTGTCCATGAGGTGAAGAAACAAGAGTTTGTATTTTCAATGTATCTGTTATGCATTGAATATACAACAAACAAAAAGGTTGAAGATGCATAGCTTTGATGGATCATTCATACCTTTTATAATGTTGTGTAATCGTTTTTTGAATTTCATTTTTGAGATGGATAATTGTGTATTTTTTCATACATGATTTAATATATGTATTAATGTGCTCCATATTTATTGTATCATATACATAGCTGCAAGATCTTCATAATTTGCCTCAAACTAAACAAACTTTTGATAATAACATTTATGTATCACCATTTATGAATTTGCTACATACTTGTGTGACACTTTAATGTATCATATAACTTAATAAGTATCATATGCATAGTTGTGTGTCAAGATCGCTATTATGTAGTCATGACATGTTGTTATGTATCAATTTCTTAGATGTATATCTATAATAGAAAAGGACAGTATCAACAGATCCAGATATGATTTTTTTTTTTTTTACCACACATGTTTAGCTATGAAAATAGTAAGGTTTATGTATCACGCATATGATTTGGTACTGTGTACGGATACATATCCTTCTAAATTTGAATAAGGTAGAAGATACATATCCACACTAGATACATGAAAAATGATACATTTGGTAGAAGTTTTGTATTAAGTATCAAAACTAATTAAGGTTATGTATCAAAACTAATATTTGAACATGATACATTGTGCATGATAAAATTGTAATGTATCGTAGTGTTGAACAAAGGCATTATACATTAATTAAGAAATAAAATAAATAGATACATTAAAATATGGACCTTGATCCATATGTATCAATGATTTTTGAAGATGAAAAGCTAAAAAAAAAAAATGAAAACTGAAGTTATGAAAAGACTACCTCTTGAATAACTTGAAATCATTAATTGGAAAGAGAAAATTTTGAAAGTCAAAAATGGATTAATGGGGTAATTGTGGAGAGATTTGTGGCGTGAAAGGGAGAAAAAATCGTGGAAATTATGTATCTTGCAGTTTTGTGTTGTGCTAAAAAATAAGGGATTTTGAAAAAATTAAAACTGATAGGGAATAATGAAAATTCACCCCACATATATATTTAAGAGACAGTATTACATGTTTTAAATCTACTTTTTAAATATTACTACTTAAAACATTTTAATTGCGAGTTATAGCATATCATTTTTTATTTATAAACTAATTAATTCCATTTTATTAAATAATTAGTCTTTTTATAATTATATTTTATAACGTAATTAATATGTGATATAAATAAAATTATAATAGAGAATCAATCATAATTATCTAGTACACATATTTAGGGATTTTTTACTTTTTAAATAGAGAATCAATCATAATTATCTAGCACACATTTTTAGGGATTTTTTACTTTTCAAATATACTTTTTTTACTGCCACACATCAACTATCCACCCCCACGACGTTTCTATCTATTTCACACGCTAACACTGTAACCACCCCCCCCCCACACGTTCAAAAGGTAAAAATTCCTCTCTCATCATATTCATTCTCTTCTTCATTGTTCAACCGTAAATCTCTCTTTCACCATATTCTTCTCTATTCACTCAAAAGAGAATCAAATCTTCTTCAAAGTACTAAGAAACTAGATAAACATGTCAAAGAACACTCCAGCCCCAGATTCGTAGAAGTGAGTTAGAATGTTGAAATTAAGGCTCCAACTTTTAACATATTGACTCAAACGCCGTCGAACAACAAGAATGCAAATCCGGCGAGAAAGAGTGTTACCCCTCAAAGGAAGAAACAAATTCCAGAAAAGCAGAAGAAAAGAGAAGCAAAGAAATTTGCAAGTCTTCTAAATCAAAAGGGACAAAAGAGAAAAGGGCAAATGGTGGAACCCCCTTCGAATTCGCACTCCGATTTTGTAAGTGAGAAAAAAATAAAAAAATTAACAAATGTCGATATGGGTCAGTCATCAAAACCCTAAAAAAGAAGAGCAATAATAAAAGATGACTCGGAAATCCCAATGTCAAACAAGGGCAAAAAAGTTGTTAGGATAAATTTTTATTTAAATTATTTTATCAATTATTTAATTTTTATTTTATTCATTTTTAAATTATTTATATTAAATTATCATAATTTTTTTTCGAATTTGATATATGATATGGTTGAATAAATTGAGTTTAATTATTATTTTGTATTTGTTTAGTTGTATAAAAATTGCATGAAATTTGAATGATATAAATTATAAAATGTATTAAATTGATAAAAAAAATTATCTGAATGAGTATATTTTTTGTATGAAATTGATATGATTTCTAGCATTGATGTCTACATGTATTGGCATAAAGTTGATATAATTTTGGTGTGTCTTTTCTCACATATGTATCAATTTTGTTGTAAAGAAATGAAGTTGATGAAATTCTACACTGGTTAGTAGGATTTTTTTTTTCATACTGTTTCTTTATGCATATGATTTTGGCATGAAGTTTGTTTAATGTTGGCATGAAATTGATATGATTTATGGATCTATATGTATATTCAGTGTCATGGCGGTATGAAAGTATGGAAGAAGCAAGAACGATGATGGTGCAATTAGTGAGAGTAAAGTAACTGGAACTGTTGCTAGCAAATTTGGTGAACCCCGCATAGCAAATGAACATGCTTCGGATACTACCAATTATCCTATATCAAGACTACGAAAATCAAATTTGAAATAGTTGATTGCAGCTTAGACTCTTATTATTACATATTTTTTTAATTTTTGGATGATGTATATTTCTTTTTACTACAATTTTTTTACAACAATATAATATGCACTATTTTACATTGTCAAATTTATTCTTCCCAGATTTATTTCAGTTGGATACCAACTTCATACAATTTTATTTTTAATTTGTCTAAAGTTTTCAAGTTGGATACCAGTTCTACACTAAATGCATACCAATTGGATACAACGATAAATAGTTTTAGTTTGACTAATTTGGTTTAAAATCTCAATTACATCTTGTTGTTTCTATTTTTGCATTGGGATATCAGTTGTAAATCAAATGGACACCAATTGAAAATTATATGAAATAGCTTTAGGTTGGCTTATATTGTATCTAATTGATCTCCAAATTGAAAATTAAGAATGACACTAAATTGTGTCCAAATTGTATATAATTAGTATCCAACATAAAAAATTAAGACATACTAAAAAATAAAAAATATATGAAGTTGGTATCCACCTTGTATAAATCTGGGAAGAATGAATTTATAATGTAAAACAGTGACCATTATATATTATTTTAAAAAAAGTAGCAAAAACAATTATACTTTAATTAAATCTTTTTCAAGTGGGACACCAGTTGGATACCAAATGAATACCAATTGGAAATTACATTAACTAGTTTTAATGGGACTTCAATTGCATACCAAATGGATAACATTTCATATTTATATTTGACTTGATTTTTCCAGTCGATACAAATTGCATATCTGCATTACTTAATCAATTTTTCACTATATATTTGAAAAACAATGAATACACAAAAATGATTAAGTAGTACACATAATAAATGTTCTGAAATAATAATTCATTAGCTTAAATGACAAAATAAATCAAAGCATAAGTTTGTCACAATTATAAATTATGACTTTTTTGATCCAGGGTAATTTGAATATGTCTTCATGTTGTGGCCCTCTCGGTGAAGTTGTCGCATTTACTAGACCACTATATAGGCTGGAAGATTCATAAATAATTCCCTCCACCTGAAAATCAACATATTTGCATGTTCCATTAAAAATCAATGTCTCGGTATTACAGGATACAAAGTAAAAATACATATGTTATATCAGTATACAAAATTCATACAATTTTTATTCACACTTTTTCATACATATTTCATGCCAAAAGTCATCACTTATTCATACCATAATCATGTCACTATAATATCAAAATAATATCATTTCTAACTATTAATTGTCATTTACTAAATAAACAGTATACCAAATTCATTCCATTATTATGCCCAAATCCATTCCAAATAAAATACCCAAAAAAAAGTTCAATCATACTAGAACCCCGACAACAATTTTTATGCACACTTTTCATACATATTTCATGCCAAAAGACATCACTTATTCATATCAGAATCGTGTCAATATAATACCAAAAAAAAATATCATTTTTAATTGTCATTTTCTAAATAAACAGTATACAAAATTCATTCCATCATCATGCCCAAAATCCATTCCAAAGAAAATGCCAAAAAAAGTTCAATTATATCAGAATTGTACCAAAAACATTATCAATTAACATACATGTCTAGTATATATAACTAGTACACCAATTCCAAACAAATTTCATGCAATTTTTTTTAATCATAAACATATCGAAAAATGAAAAATGGTTCAAACAAAGAACAAACAAATTCAATGTTCATACCAAAATCTAACAATCTACATTAAAAAAAAAAATCAGAATTAATAATTTTATACACATAAAAATCAATTTTTTTTCTAGTATCACTGTTCTATGTTTTTTTTTTACATTTTGTTGGTAATCGATCAAGAAACTTTCATTCACAATTTCATAGCATTTAAACTGAATAGAAAAATATTATTTATATATGCCAATACAAATAAAATTTTTGAATTAACACTAACCTGAAGGATCCTCATCTACCACCGTGCTTTATTAATGTTGATAAGAAACCATCAATTACAAAAAAAAAATGAAGATTATTGAATTAAAAAAAAAAAATAGGAATTAGATGACAATGACGATAAGAGAGAATAATGAGAAGAGAGAGAAATGGTGAAAAAAAAATTTAAAAAAATTGTTTGAACGAAATTAAACAAGTGAGAGAAAATGCCAATAACTGTTTTGAGCTAAACAAGGAAAACAAATATTCTTTTTACTAGAACTCTCCTATTTTTATGTCTCCTATTAATTATCACTAATTTTTTCAAATTATTTCCTACCAAAATATCCGTTTTTATTTTATTTATTTTTCAAACTAATTGATTTTTACTGTTATTTTAAATCATTTTTTAATTAAGGAAGATAAATATTCCTAATTAGTTTGAATCTCCTAAGTTTATGCTAATTAACAATTATCATCAATCAATTCAAAATTAATTAATACATTTATTTTCCTTTTTTTATTTTTGTTCTTCAAAATCGATTTATTTTCCTTTTTTATCTTTTTATTTTTTTCAAAACAAATTTTTACAATTACTTAAAAAATCTTTTTTTAATAAAATGTTACAATCTGAAATTTTTTATTGTTACAACTTGAAAATTATATTCTACTGCTATAACTTGAAAATATTATTCTAATAATTGTCATTTATAAAATTTTCACTTTATAATTTGTAACCAAAAACTTTTTAATATAGCTATTTGATGAAATAAAAGAACTCCAGCAGGGCATCCAAAACCCATCCTAGGGATCCCAAATTATTTTCAACAATTACAATTTCATTTTTCAACGTAACCAAAGAAGCTTAATTTAGGGTGTGTTGGGTATATGTGGTACATTTTACATATCTTATTCAATATTTTTAACTTTCTTAAGAAAATCTACGTGTTAACTCAAAATAAGACAATCAAATTGAAATGAAGGGAGTAATAAATTTCTTCATATAGTGTATATGAGATGTATACATTGTACTCTGAAACACATTTCTCTCTTTTTTACTCATGCTATTGCTTTTTATTTTTCAATCTAAATTTTTAGGAAAAATTTTCAAAACAACAATATTTTATCATTTAATTGGACCCCTTAGCTACACTTTCAATATTTATCAAAAATAACTATATTTAGTTTGGTATTAGGCCCATTTATATAAAAAAAAATTAAAAAAAGTTTCAGATAAGAGAATACAAATAAGACTTAACCAACTAGATAAAATCAGGAAAGAGAATGTTTCAAAATAGGTAAAGTTGCTTAAATTTCTCACCATGTACAGTCCAAAGATTAGGAGTCTCAAAAATAAGAGATTCTCTTATTCATCAGATGTCCATCTTTCTCGAATTCAATTCATTTCATCCGATATCTAGCTTCCTCAAATTCACTTTAGTTCATCAGTATCAACCATTGAAGTTTTTACTAAATACGAAATTGGAGCATTTGGAGATAATCGATCGAAAAAAATCTTCGTATTTCAGTTTTGATCTTCGTGTTTTACTCTAAAAGGTATTGTATCAAAAGTTTTGTTGAATTAACGTATGATGTAGAACGAATAAAGGAATTTTTCACATGAAATTCAGTTCCCTGCATAAGTTTAAAGATATGAATGCACATTGATTTTAAAATGAATACAGATTTCATGCAAAAAACTAATGTAGTATAGAAGACACGATATGTACAATTGAATTGAATACAAATACCAACAATTTACAAGCTTGAATGAATACAGTTTCAGAAAGGATGCTAATTTTGAAAAATGCAAACATAATGTGACAAGAATGCATGGATACAAACATTCTTAAATAAATATAATGTCAAATGGCATACATATTGTAATGAATACAGCATACAAGTAAACACAAGTTTCACCTAAAAATTATAATGAATACAAATAAAAAATAGCATACATAATGTAAAGAATACAAATTGAGAAAGGATACAATGTTCTGAAAATAAATGGGAAAATAAATACAGGCTTCACCTAAAAAATTCAATGTAGTATGCAAGATACGACATGGAAATTATGAATACAAATACAAAACAACAGAAATACAATAAAGAATTTAATTTGAGAAAAGATACAATATTCTTTAAAAAAAAATACAAATGGACTCTAAAAAAAATTGTAAACTAGTTGTCATAACTATTGCAAAGAATACAAAATAAAAAAAGAAATACAAATTGATATGAACAATACAATTTCGGATTGAATCAAAATTAAGTTTGATAGTTTTTTAAATTTATAATTTCAACCAAAATAACTTGCAATCACATTTTGGAATCAATGAGATTGTGATTTAAATCTTTTGAAAGATTTTTAGGATTTTTGTAACAAAAAATTGTGAAGATGAGAGAGAAGCGAGAGGCGAATTTTTACAATGAAACATGGAGGGAATGGGAAGTGAGAGAAGGTGTGTCTAATTTTTTTGTTTTAATTAAAGTCCAAAATGTGGGTATTAGTTGAGAAATATGAGGAACTAGAATAAGATACCATTAATATTTGCTTTCTTTTACCCACACACTATATTGGACCAAAACTAGAACAACAATGGAGCAAACTTTGAGAAATATTCTATTTTAAAAAAATATCACTAGACTTCTGATTAATTTAGCGTGCGTTAGGTATATATGGTACATTTCACATATCATATTTATTTATTTTTTACTTTTAAAAAAAAACAATTAAATTAAAATAGAGGGAGTAATAGATTTCTTTCATATAATGTATAAGAGATATTACATTGTATAATATGTATATCTGAAACGCATCTCTCTCTCTTTTACTCATGCTATCACTCTTTATTTTTTAGTCTAAAGTTTTAGGGGTAATAGGTGAAAAATGAGAGTGAATTTAACGAATCTGCTTTCATTTACCCACAATCCACTATATTGGACTAAAACTAGAACAATAACGGAGTAGATTTTGAGAAATATTTTATTTTAAAAAGAATTCATCATATTTCAAACTATGTAAAACACAATATATACTAATATAATGCATATATATTGTACAAAAGATTATTTAGTGTGTGTGTGTATATATATATATATATACACATACACACACACCTGAAGAAGAACAAATTGTTCATACATTTGAAGAAGAAGAACATAATTGTCACGCTCCGAGCCTACACATACACCCTGGTCGTGACCGGCACTTGAAAAACATTGTTGGTCCCTAAGCGAACCCTAGGCCTGGCTGACTACTTAGAGGAAGACTAACTCAAATATTTAAAAGCTTAAAACAAAAGTAAATCATTAAAACGGTAAGATGTTCAACTCATACTATCTGAAAACAATACTCAATGCAATAATAATTTGCAAAACACCTCAAAGGAAAAGAAGGTACTGAGAGACTCCTCAACTCTATCTATATGTGAAGACTCTATAGTTCAACATAGATGTTGGGACAAGACCCACGACACTCTAAACTAACTAAACTGAAAGGAAATGGGAGAGTCATTCGGAATGCAATGAGACTCACCAAAAGCTAACTAGAGTGCTAAATGATCTCAACAAAACACATGTTGATGATCCTAACACATGTATCCGCACCATAGAAAGATGCAGATCGAATGACATCAGTACATTGAATGTATGAGTATGCATAAAAAAGTTGAACGGATAAATAATTGAACTGATAAGACTGGAAGAATACTCACCTCAACTCAACTCAATACAAAGCAATAATAATAGATGAAATGTTTAAAGCTTCATAAATAAAAGATACTAACTCAAGGATGTATATGAAAATACACTTTACTCTGATATGAGAGATTCTCTAACCGACAACCATCACTATGAGTTATGTGATGATACATCATCTCGTCCATGCTGCCAAAATTATTATATACATTGTCGGTGTATAGAACGCCTCAACTAAGTGGATCCACTAAAGCTATGCTCAAAAGCAATAAGGAGTCATCTAAAAAGTACGATCCTTTACCCATGTTGGCTAAATGGTTTATGAGAAATGTGAGTTATCTGAACTCATCCTCATATCGATGCTCAATACTACTCCCAATAAATATATATACTCATACTCAAGTAGAAATACTCTTTCTCTGTTTTTTGGTAATTACTCAAAATAACCTCTTAAAAGAGGTAACTGCTCCGAAATATTCTGAACTCATAAACTCTTTTTAGAAATAAAAGTTTCTCTTTTCTCAATGTAAAAATGTTACCTTTGGGAATACTTAGTTCCCTTATATTCTTTCTCAATCATGTGTGAAACTTTTCTCAAAACTCATCCTTGCTTTTTTGGAAAATTAATTTAAGATCATTGTTGGTTAAAAAGGGTTCTCAATAATAACTCCATAAAAGCTCTTGAACTTTTCTCTTAAACTCAATTTAGTTTTGAATGTGCATTAAGACATGTGATTAGGATATGCAAAAATTATCAAAGGTAAATGAAGCTTATAGGTGCTAATAGAGAGAAGGGAAATGTGACACAACTTAAAGAAACATGCGCCAGATGAAACAATGCAAAGAATTAGCCCAACAATCCTTGGCATACTTTGGCTCAGGGCGCAAGGCCCTGAACTTCAGAAGTCAAGCTTGGGCGCACTGCTAGCGCAGGGCGCCAGGCCCTAAACTTCAGAAGTCAAGCCTGGGCGCACTGCTAGCGCACCACCCTAGGGCCTGAACTGCTAAAGGCCAGGCCTAGCGCATTACTTGCGCGTCGCCCCAGGGCCTTCCCCAGCATCTCCGATGAATTTTAAAGTTAAATTAGGACCCAAATTAGTTTAGAATTGGGAAATCACTCCTAAACTCTACTTTTTTGTCAAACCCAAAATCAATACATGATAACTTTCATACAATTCTTTTTGAAAACCTAACTTTACTAAATCAATAGGTTTCATGTGATACTAAGCATGAACAACATTATAAGATTCACAAAACAAGAGAATCAAAACCTCAATTGTTAAAAAATCAAATTCAATATCAAGAACTACAAATGCATCCTTTAGATGTGACGATTTCTGACTGAATTGAGATGTAGGACGTGAGGCTAGTCAAACACTATGATAGTCTACTTAGAAAGAACAAAGGTTCTTAGCGAAAATCGATGGAAACTTGAAGAACAATTGAACCCTAGTTTTTTCTCCTCTTAGACCTTGCTCTAATTCTTCAAAGTGTTAAAGAATGTGAAAAGATGTCTTAACACTAATTAGACCCTTAATTAGGTGAAAAACGTGGCTTAGGCTTATAAGAAGTGGAAAAATACCAAAACTACCCCTCTTAAAAACTATCGAGGTGCCTTAAAAAGAACCCAAAATAAAGCAAACTTGGTGGTGTTGGAAAGAGGACTCAAAGACCTTTCATTTGATAGGTTATGGGCCACCATTCTTTATGTGCTGAGATAAATAGTCGTTTGAAGTCGAACCAAAACTTAAAACTTATGAGTGACTTGTACGAACCCCTCTTTAGGCCTTTTCGAAGTCCGAGGTGTTACAATATCTCCCCCTTGGGAACATCATCCTCGAATATGATCAAATTAGGCACAAAACGGATGGGAAGCATCTAACAACCCAACACAAGTACAAAACATGTAATTAGCATAAACTCAACCTATCAACTTAAAGAGTGCTTTACAAAGAGTTAATACATTTGTCTGTAATTTCTTCGGAGGGAAAGAGGTGAGGGTATCTAGTTTTCATATCCTCCTCAGCTTTCCATGTTTCTTCCTCAACAAACTGATTTCTCCAGAAGACCTTGACTGATGCAACCTCTTTGGTTCTCAACTTGCAAACCTAATGATCGAGAATCTCCTCATAAGATAGGTTGTCCTCAATACCAATATTCTTGGTAGGCACAATAAGTGAAGGATCTCCCAAACACTTCTTCAGCATAGAGATGTGAAATACCGAATGGACTACTACTAGCTCTGACGGTAGCTCTAACTCATAAGCTACATTGCCAACTCTTTTGGATATCCTTAAAGACCAATGTATTGTGGACTGAGTTTTACGTTCTTACCGAATCTCATACCACCCTTCATAGGTGAAACCTTTAAATAAACCCAATCATTTACCTTTTTTTATCCAAATCTCTCCTTCTAACATCTGTATAGGAATTCTGACGATTTTGCGCCATTTTCAACCTTTCCTGAACAATCTTCAGTTTCTTCATGGCTTGATGAATCAAATCTGGCTCTATCAACTTAGTTTCACCAACTTCAAACCAATCAATTGGGGATCTAAATCTTCGCCCATAAAAAGCCTCATAATGAGTCATCTGGATGCTGGAGTGATAACTATTATTGTACGCAAACTCTATGAGAGGCAAGTGGTCATTCTTATTACCTTTGAAATCTATGACACATTGCCTCAACATATCATCTAGGGTCTGAATTGTGCGCTCTTCTTGGTCATCCGTCTGGGGATGAGAAGCAGTACTAAGGTTTACCTTTGAACCCAAACATTTCTAAAAGGACTTTTAAAATTGAGAGGTGAATTGTGCACCCCTATCCGAAATGATGGAAACAGGGACTCCATGAAGTCAGACTATCTCTCATATGTATTGTTGACACCCAATTTTGGCACTCCACATTTTTATTTAACTAAAGTTTTAATAATAATAATAATAATAATAATAATAATAATAATAATAATAATAATAATAATAATAATAAATATATATATATATATATATATATATATACACACACACACACGTTATGAAATTTTTTGTTGGAATACGAAAGGATTTTTAATTATTTATTTTATTTGATAAATTTATTTCGTAAATATTATTTTTGTAAAAATTAAATATATTATATAAATATTACTACTTACTTTCTCATTTTTAGATTTCACGTCAAAAAAATATTTTTCTTAAGGGTTAGCTCGATTTTTCTAATTAAATATAATTTCTATTATTGCGATAAATATTTTTCGACATTTTACAAAATTAGGAAAACTTAATTAATTACTGAGTTACTAATTTATATTAATTTTATTTTTAGAATGACTAATTTTATCAAATAAGCTAGTTCTGCAAATTAATTATTTAATTTAATAAATTATGGTTATTTAATAAAGAAGAGGTCATAATTTAAATAGATTTAATTTGAGCAAAACTTGGAATCCAAGTCTTTTTAATTCAGCCAATCCGCATGTGCCACGTAGGAAGCACATGGATTGTGCTTTTTTCAGCTTAAATCTTGACCATCCGATTTAATCCGACGGCTTTAATTAATTCATCTTTTTAATATATATATATATATATATATATATATGGTTTAGGCAAGGTTTCCTTCAACTATACCAAGATTTCCTTCTCTAGCATTTATGAACCTTTCATCTGAAAGATTGATGACAATAGGGCAATTAATCCCTTCTTTAAATGTTGATTTAACCAAAATTTGGATTCCTCCAAGATGTACATAATTCATTTTCTTTCTTTTCCTTTCAGGAATTTTTCTTAAGATCTGTTCGATCATTGGTTTTGTTAAAAGATTTAACTTATGTTTTCCTGTAGTTTGGGTAATTTCAATTACCTTTTCTACTTCTTGATATTCATGATAAGAAATTTTATTTCTTGCAAACATTCTTTGCATTTTACTGAATATGTTATCTTCAGTTTTTAACCTAAGTTGCAATCCTTGAATTTTTCTTAACAATTCTCCATCGAATGTTGCTTTTAGGGCATAACCTCTTTGGTCTTCTTCAGTCTCAATAAATTGTACTGAATTTTCTTTTTCTTCTTGAATTTCTTTATTCATCTATTCAGAATCTTCCGAGCTAGTTGAATATTCTTCATAAAATTCATCACTTTTTATAGACGTTACTGATTCTAAATCTGAATCAATTTCTTGTCTATCTAATTTTGATATTTTTACATGTTTTTTGTTACACTCGTAGCTTTTATGACCTTCTTCGCCACAATTATAACATTTACATTTTTCTTTAGTTTGTTTAAAGTTATTTTTCTTTTTACAATACCTTTTTTTAGGTATATAATTTTTTTTTGAAATATTTCTTCTTTTTATAAATCTAAAAAGATCTGACCATAAGGTCAACTCTCAGTTGCCCCAAAAAAATAAGAAAAAGGAACAGGCTTTTCGCTAACTACCGTATAATCTTTTTCTTCAACTTCAACTAGTAATTTTTTTTTTCAATTTCAATCAAATAATCTCCAAACAATACTAAAATGTATATTGCAATTAGGTCTAAAAATAACCTTAAACACCATTAGAGGAATTAGTCATTCAGAATAGCTATGAATTATAATAATCATTGAGGAACAAAAAAGATATTAAAAAAAAAAGTGATGGGCATTCTAAATAAAATCCAAAAATCCCATACAAAAAAAAAGGGAAATTATAAATGAAGTGACAAATCAAGCTTCTGATCTCTATCGTCCTTAACAAAAGTTGGTACATTCTCTTGACATTCTTCAAAGAAGTCATCGTTGCACACATAAGGGTTACTATTAGTATTGTTCATATAGTTCCCAAATTGATTTCGATAGAGCATCGTCGCATTATTATTATTATTATTATTGTTATTTTCAAATCTTGGTGCTCCATTTGATCCAAATGATCTGCTAGAAAACTGTTGTTGGCTAGGTGGGAAGTGGCAAAAGTTGGCTGCATGAGCAGTAATATAAAGAGAAGGGTGATTTATAATGCCAATGGGATGATGATGATGATTAGGTGCAAAAACAAGAGGTGTGGCTTGTGGTAGTAGTGAAGAGAAGTTAGTAGCATAGTCATGATGATGATGATGAGATGACATAATTGATCTCTTGTTCTTTCTAGCTGCTGTCCTTTCTTTCTTGTGAGCATTTTGATGACCACCCAATGCTTGTGAACTGTGAAACTTTCTTGAACAATATAAACAAGGAAATGACCTTGTGTTGTTGTCTTCTGATGAATTGTTATTTGATTGGACATGGTTTACTTTCTCACTATCCATTCCTTAAAAAGGAAGAAAAACAACATTAATTCCAAATGGCTTGAACTCAACTACATTTAGGAGTCGTCTTGATAGCTAGTTAGAGTTATGCAAATATTAGTAATATATGAATTAGTTATGAGAGAATTTATGCATTATTCTATGCAAAGATTAGTTATACAAGGTTTACTTATTTTCTCGTAAGTTATACATGTAGTAGTTATGTGAATTTCTAAATTGCAAACCAAATACCGTATTAATTTTATACATGAATAACTTACCTTCTAACTGACTACCAAACATGGTATTACTTATGCAAAATTTAATACCTCCTTCAACTCATTTTCAAACCAGCTACCAAACAACCGATTTAAAGTATTTTTGATATCTTTTACTGGCACAAAATTTTTTTATAGGACTAAAAGGTTCTTGTAGGACAAAAAATTAGTGGTGGAGCCAAGAATTTAAGCAAGAGGACTGAAAAAATGTAAGAATGTTGTACTCCTATTCAAAAGTTTGTACATACAAAAAAAACTATCCTATTTGATAGTGTAATTTTCCCTCACTATAGGTAATGTAAACATACTAACATGGCAAAAAATTGAAATTATAGTGAACTAGTTACAAACCTGAGAAAACTGAAGAAGACTTTGGTTTGGAAAGTAGAGAGGTAGGAGGAACAAATAAAGAGGGAACAGAAAGAAACAAGAATATGGACTTTTGAAGTTGTGAGTTATGAAAAAAATGAGGAAAGAAAGAGATACAGTTTTAAGTTGAGAAAGTGAGGTTGGGAAATGTGAAGACAGAAATAATGAAGTAGAGTATTAAAAAGTGTGCAAATGGGGTGTGGCACAAGAGGGGGTGTATGGGCTTGGGGAAACTGAACAGAGAAGAGATAAGAAAGAGAAATTGAGTAGTAGTAAAAGAGAGGATAAGTGGGGAGAAAGCTAAGTGTATCATCATCCTTCCTGCATGCTGAGGCAATGGAAGAGATTGGTTTAGATCAGAAGAACTCAGAACTCAGAACAGAAAAACACTTATGTATGGATTGGCTAAATTGTATCTGCTTCTGACACTTTTTTAAGCACTTGCTTTTCCAACTTCACCTTCTTTCTTTTATTTGTCTTTTTTTCTCAACTAAAAAAGAAGAAAGGACACTTAAAAGCCTCTTAAGTTTTCAATAAAATAGTATACTTTGGTCCTCATACTTCAGAATTATAGTGAATTCTGATCTTTATATGTATTTGGGAGAGGTTATTAGGCGAATATGGTGCATCTTCAATTTACCAAGTACATGACCTTAGATAGAAGTTTAATGGAGATCGCAGATAAGAGTAGAATGGTAGTAGGTAGTAGAGAGTTGTTTTTATTACTAGCCTATTCATGTCTTTGCTAGGTGCATGGGCGGAAGCACCCACACCTAAGGAGTGTCGAGCGACACCCCTTCGTCAAAAAATTACATTGTATAGAAAGATCTATTTTTTTTAAATGAATATATACACAAGTATTGTCTTCTTTTGATAGAAATTGAAGGTGTAGTCTAGTGGTTAAAGGGTTGCAAAAATTTCTTGAGGTCATGTGCTCTGGTCCTACTAGACTACTAATTTATGTAGCTTTTGGTGTTAAGCTTTTATTATCATTTGTGGTTTACTACGCGTGCACCTTGTTGTTATTATTACAGTTTCTTGCATATATGCTTAGCATTACTTTGCTATTAGCTTTCATATTTTTCTTTTAATTACTACTTTAATTTGCTTGATTCGGAGATTTTTCGAAAACAACCTATATATATAATCCGAGCTATCTATATAGTCCGAGTTAAGAGTAAATTCCATGAAATTTACTGGTCTAGCCTAGATCCGGGACAAAAAGTAATTACTTAAGGGGAAACTAAGCAAATACCCCATAAAAACAAAATAATTACAAACATATACCTATTTACATTCATATCCCACTAAATAATTACACTATATACCCCCAACTAATTTCGCTTAATTGATACTAAATCAGTATATATATATACTATATACTCTTGACTAACGAATAATTTCTGAACAAGAAAAATATTAATGATACCACAACAATACACATATACTCTTCTAGTATCATTGACTTGTGAGTAATTTCTAAACAAGAAACATTAATGGTATCAATACAGTATATGATACGATTTAGTATCAGTTAAGCGAAAATTATCAGTCTTATAAATGATACCAATACTATAAGTTGAGCCAAATTTTCAGTTTTAATAAATGGGGGTATGGGCTGATATTATTTATAAGAAAATAGATATTTCAGAAATTACTTTGGGTTTAGATATGAACTTGTAATTATTTTGAATTTTATGGCTCATTTATGTACTTTCCCCAACTAGTAATGCCCAAAAGCTAGATGCTGCTAGTGTTTACCAATGGTATCCCAGTTGACAAAAGCTATATGCACACTAGAGAGGGGATTGGGTCAGAATTTTAGTTGTCTTCATCTTTCTACAAATGGCCTTCTACACTGCCCTAAAACTGCTTTATTCAATAAATAGTTATGGGAGAAAAAGAGCAACTTGTCTTTCTCCTATCTGACATCCACCGCCAATTGTTATGCAACTTGTCCCTTCTTCCCCATCCATTGGTTGCATGTCTTGGGACTTCATGTATGTCATCGCATACCAAAACAATAACAGTGGTCCATATGTTCACGAACGTGGCAACTCTCAACAGGTTTTTCAAGACAACCATTCACGACTCCTGTGGCAGCAGCACATATAGTTAATGCAAGTGCATCCACACTTCTCCACCTCCCCCATCCTAATAATAAAGAAAAATATCTTTTTTGTTAAGAATTTCTGACTTTAGGATTTATCTTTCTACTACTTTTGCATCTGTGAATATCAGTGTTTTGTTTCTTTAAGCATCAAACAGTGCACCAGTGAAGGTCAAGTTGTAGAAAGCCAATGAACAAGTGCAACTCACTATTAAATGCTGCAACAAGCCAACAACTGAAACGCGCACGGAGCTTTGGGAATATCAAAAACAGGATAGTTACGGAACCCCCTTCTTGTTCTCATCGTCACCTCTGTGCCTTTCTCGAATGGCATGCTGCAATAAATAATTTTTTACAACAAACTATGCCAACCTGAGCAAATTCAGAATACTAACCTCTAATATGTAGCAGATTTGAGCCAATACATAGCCCCTCAACTCCCAGAAAATCTTGCAAATGGAACAACCAATGAGGAAGAAAAAATAAATTAGACAACACTTTTATTGTGGTAAAAACGCCTTTTGAAGTGCAAACACTAATATTTCTTGAAACAAAACTAGGACAACTTAGAACTTTTATTTGACTCATCGTATCCAACTATTTAGGGTAGCAATGTAATGATCTCAAGACAATTGCTAACCTGCTAGGAGATAGCACCATTGGTTGTGTATAAAAATATTACATTATTGCAGGAACAAGCTACAGATAGTTTATAGTGACAAATAGACAATTTCACACATTTTAATCCACTTTGAGATCTAGCAAAAACCTAAGCATCTTCTTAAAGAAAATAAACTTCGTGGTGCAGGTGTTTCATCAAGATCAGGCTCATTATTGCGGGGAAGATGCTTAAAGAAGGCCTTTACTGCTCCAGTGACCCCATCTTCATTCTCCATCGCCTTAGCCAGCTCAACTGCGCGCTCCTTTACCTGTGAATTACCTCACGTGTTCATATTGAAAAACATTAACAACAACTAAGCTTTGGTCTCATACAACCATGCCTTGAGTTTTCTGGTTTCCCTTAAAAATAAAAGGAACAACTTGGTAAATAACTCCATCTTGAATTGATAATTCACAATTTGTCTCAAGTTTCTAGTTAGATAAAGGATGATGCAATATGACACTACGATTCAAAAGACCCATTGAACATAACTAAGGCAAATTAAACTCCAGTATGTATGCTAATTCATGATTTAAAAACTTTTGCTTTTACATAATTTCTGCAAGAAATTCAGGTACATGGGATAAAAATCCATAGCAAAGTACCTTAGGATCAAGCATGAATTCAATTGCCTCAACCAGCTTAGGAAGGGAAAATTCATCGATAGGTATAGGTGGAGGGCCTACACCTCTAGCGTGCACCCTTTCCCCCCAAAATGGCTGGTCACCAAAGAAGGGTACAATAGTTGTTGGACACTGTAATCCCAAAATATGATAAAATCCAATTAGCCCAAATAAACACAAAAGGAAACAAGAGTAAAACAGAGGTTGCTGAAATCATCACCGCAGCTTTAAGACCAGCAGCCGTTGTTCCAGCACCTCCATGGTGCACCTGGAAAGAAAGAGAAAACTGGTAATGTCACTTATCATACACATGCTAACCTGGATGATACTTCAAATACAAATCACATAAAAGGGAGTTTGTTAAAGCTTTTCAATTGACTGAGAACTAGAGACAGCGGCCTTTATGAAGCAATAGAGAGCACCAACACCCCTCCCCTTCTCTGCCCAACTCCCACTCTTGCAATGTATTTGTCAGTGGCACAAAAATTTTCAAACCACCAATTCCCCTACAGCCCTACGGCCCTACCCAACCACGTGCAACTCACAGCAGCATAAATTTGTTGACTACTCATATAGAAAGTAACCTATCAGAAAGACACTAGAAAGGAAGTAGCACTTCAATCTCAAATCTTGACGAGGGAAATATTTCATCATATTTTGTGAGAGAAAGCAGTTAATCTAATTTCCCATGTTAGCACAATCAAGTCTTTTGAAAAAAAAAAAAAATTACACAGTCAATGGCAACCAACTGCTAGGCTTAATAAACATTTTAATCCAAACCATTGCTGTTACATTAACGTTGCAGGTTTATGCCACTTTGGTCCTGGATCTGAACCCATATTTTGCAGCTGATGGCTATTACAACCCAGTCTGGGATTATGTTAAGAAGTCTACAAACCCACCAAACTGGCACACATTTACGCATCTATAAAAACAAAGGGAGGCCAAGACGGGAAACACATGCAACTGGGGATAGAGCCAAGAATTTATTTAAGCGGATTCAAAAAGAAACTAGAATGTTACCGTTGGGATTCGACTGTGAAATTAAGCAAATCTTGGACCCCCTCTACTACTCTAGAATTTTTCCTAATGTCAAGGGGATTCAATAGCTTAATGTAACCAGCAAAATACATTTTTAGCCTATTTACAAGGTATAATATATCGATGAAGGGGATTTGTTACCGTTTCCCGTGGCTATGAATACCTTTGAAAGGTTAAAGTGAAATAGTTCAATTTGGTCAAGAACTAAAAATAGGGGAGTGATAAGGGCTCCATTTAGTTTTGCCACTGCATGCAACATAATCAGAGAGCTCTATGTGCTTACAAAGCTGTAGAAACAACGAAAAAGTGGTCAGAGACATGCACACATCGTCATGCATAGCATCTTATGTCTCAAGCCTACGCCATGCAACTCTTAACAGTCAAGAATTTGTGACCCATATTATATCAACTAGATAGTAACATTATACCATTAGTAACAAAAAATAAAACCGAAGTCTTTATTGATAATCCCACATAAAAACTATGTATACCAATTTATAAGCCTAAGTCAATATTGAAAATCACATGTCAGTCCCCCATTTTGAATTGCGCCTCAAACCAAAGTTTTGTCCTATGGGCTTAGGCTTCTGATATTTCCTTGAGCTTCTTCACCGAATAGCAAAAAGATACAGAAAAACAAGTAAAAGTTGCAAAAGGCTCACCACTGCAGAACATTGTAAGAATAGCCAATCATGGGGACAATTATCAAGCAAGTACACAAATTCCTTTGGCTCAGCCACTGGATACAACAAAAAACAAGTATTAGCTGAGTACCACCTCCAAAATTCCATGAGTTACCTACACAAACATAAATAATTAAATAAATTGATTATTCTTACACTAGAATAATAAACAGAACTTACAATTGCCAAGGCCACCCCAGCCTTTGTTAATGATCCCCCTTTGTCCAGTGCGTTCCAATGCTTCAACAATTATTTGGGTCATTTTCTCTGGCTCTTGAACAGGCTGAGAATTTAGAAATAAGAAATATTGGAGATGGATAATAAATAAATCTAAAGCTTGAATCTTGGGATATCAAAACATTAAGTAAATATGAAATATAGTGTCACAATAGTTTGACCAATTTTTAGCATTATCTGAATTATGTCCGAAGACGAATATTGACATGTTAACACAGATCCCTTCCTAGAGAATTTGCAATTGTGTTGTATCACTTCTGATATGACATGTTATTAGCATACAACATCTGACAGAAAATTAACATTTTCTACATATAACCAACTATTTTCAACAGTCTCAAATACAAAATTTGATTCACAGTTCAAATTTGACAATAACACCTAATCACAAAGTACAAGAAATAAGGAGCCACCATTCCTCTTTTTTCTAAATTTATCAGGGACATGGAATGTCGTTTTAGGTTTCTCTAAAAAAAATTATAACTCTCTATTTTCCTTCTCTTTATTGTGAAGATGGGGAAAAGGAAGAGAATAGGAATTTGCAGAAAGCAAATATGTTAAATATTGAGGATCCTGTAACTTACAAGACTACCAAAGCCAATGTAAATGGGTTTCTGACCATCTTTCAGCCAATTTACTAGTGATTCTGGAGGTTCATAACCAGACGCAAGATCGAGGAAGCAAAATCCCACCACATCAACCTTTGGTCCCCAATCTGCAAAGGTGTGACTATATAAAGAACAGTTGCGACTTCTTTAAACAAGAATGCATTTGATAAAACTTGTTGCTGGGAAGATAAAGGACTTCTGTGCTTGATTATAGACATCTGAAGAGTAATTACCTTTTGGTTTAGAAACAAGGTGAGGACTCCAAATATATCCATGTGGGATATCCAGCTCAGAGACTTGAGAACTGCTTAAATATGTAACTGGTCTTAGCTTCAGTTTTCTTTTCCTGGTATCATTAATCATATCTCGAATTCCTAGCCAAATCAAGGAGTCAACAATCTGATATGACAGCTGCAGAATTCATAAAAGAGCAAATGTGAACAGAAACCAACCTTCTTTCTTGTCTTTTTCATTGGGTGGGTGGGAGAGGGAAGAGAGGAAGGCAGTATCAAATGAAAAAGCAACACATCTAGCAAAGTACAGATATTAGAATCCAACTCACCCGATATCCAGCTGGTTGTTTAATGCGGGACAATGGATGAGGAAATTCACTAGTTGGCCTGGTACAAAAAGAGATAATGTTTACTTACTTAATAACCTAAGGTCCAGATCTAACTTCTCAATAGGACATGTAATATGAAATGAATATAACAAATAACTAAATAGCTTCCCAATTCTCCATTACCCAAGCAAGACTTACGTCCATGGCATTGTAAAGAAAATATGAATTGGAATTTTCAGTGCTTCCGCAACATGTGTATGCCCTGAAAAAGCGATTTCTGGGTTAGCAATAGAAACTATTCTTCCAGTATCACCACAAGAACGTACATCCAAAATATTTTATTAGCATAAAAGCTATGAGAAGAACCTCCATCAAAGTTCAAAGTGAGCTTGAAAAGCCACTACTAACAGAAATTTGACTGGAGGTGACTCATCCAGGACAAGATGAAATGGTCTTTATTGGGGAAGAATAAGCCAAGCATACAAAACCATTTCGCACAGCCTGTTTTTCTTTTTATTCATAAATTCATGCCCACAAGAACGAATGTCAGTTATCAAACTAGAATTAACTGTCTTCAGAGGAGGATCCAGGATTATAATTCTATGGGTTCAGTATTGGGTTTTATTTATTGAACCCATCATCTTATTTGAGTTATGGGTTCATAGTGTTCAATAATTTCAACAATGTTAATGTATTTTACATTGAAAATCCAGGTCTAAGATAAACATTATGGGTTCATTATACTAGATACACCCCTGACTGTATTAGCCAAAAACTAACACAACTACCCTCCAGATCCATTTCCAAGACCTTTAATCCGCAGGTTCAAATTCATGCCGGTCTATTGTGAAAGTGACCATTCAACAACTATGCTTCAAACAAAATGACACAAACCTCTTCAGCTTTTCTCATCCTTGAAAACAATAAAGTGCTACTTTTACACATCTGAAAGCAAATATATTATTAATGCATGAATAAAAGAAACTTTCTCAAGTTTAAATGAATTTGCACATATCTAACTATACTTCATGGGTCATCAAAGTCAATACCCAAAACCAATTTCCAGTTAATGTATGTTACTTATACTATGTATCAAAGTATGCTCTAAATGAACACTAATGGAACATAAAACTCTGGCCAAAATCTCCCACATACTACTAACAGTTTCAGTATGTACAGTATAGTGCAAGAATTATCTCAATTCTTTGAGATAATAAGCTATAGTAAAAGATTTCTGAACGATGTTGGAGTCAATCTCTTCTCTGCTGACTACAGTATACAAAAGTGAGAAAATACTGTCTGAAACTTGGCAAAGTAAAAGGCAGACCACAAGCTTGACAATCAGGTAATATAACTAGGTTCTCTCTGAGCATTACTTTCATTTCTCTTGCCGAAGTTGAGAGAGGCACAGTGTGTTCTGAGACTATGTAGCTAAATATGTTAGCGTAATCTGCGAAGTACTGGAGTAACTTTTTGTTTTTTATTATAAGGTAAACAAATTTTATCAAAGCAAGTACCAAGATGGTACTGCAAAATAAGAAGTCACAAAATTACAAAGAACACCATATATCAATATAACTACAATCATCTCAATGAATCTAAGAAGTCCAAAACATCTGAGAAATCTTCAACCGTCCTCTCCTTACACCAGTAAGTAGATTTTCAGGAGAAAAAATCCGTCATTTCATCTTCTTTTTTTTTTTTATTTAAAAGACTCAGGTTTTCTAAAGAGCTTCATGCAAACACTTGATAGAGAGTCAGCAAACAGGTAAGATTACCTATATGCTCGGGGATTATTAACAAGGAAATGAGCAAGCAAAATGGTATAGAAATGCACAATTTACACATCTTACCATATGCTGGGGGATTAGCAATAATCGCATCTGGTTTAAAGGGTACCCCAGTATCCATATCAGGTTCTTCGCAAGCTGGGAGTAGAGAACTTATAATATCCTTCAATTGGTTTCTCTGAACGGGAATTTCTGAGGGTGCAGAAGGTAAGAAGCCCTTGTTTTTAACCATATCTACAAATCAAGAGAAAGAATGTTGAGTCAATTCTGATAAGAACTTTGCACTTAATGACAATTATGAATGAAGGCTCCCATTGAAATTGATTAAATTTGAAGCAATCAGCAATTAGTCAAATTCAAGCATCTAAGGACATTCTCTACAACAGCTTAGAGACAGACCACATATTCTGGTGTACCAACAAACCCAGAGACAAAGCACTTGTAGATGATGTGCAAGATGTTTAGGAACCAAGTCTAATACCCTTATATAATACTAAACCTCAATTTATGCACCAAAAAAGACTCACAAAACAAGATTTTTACTGGCAAAGTAATCTAAGTTCAAGTAAATGAAGTCTTTTAATCTTCAGTTCTACAAGGAAAAAGTCATTATCCAATAGAGGAAATGACTTTCTAGAGAGTATAAGAAATAACTAAGGATGGACTTGTTCTTTCAGATTGATTCTTTCATCCCTTTCGTTTTCTTTACCTGTATTGGTTTCAGATGGGATATTTTGAAGCCCTTTGCAGCAGGTTTAACATTTGATCCTTGAAAATACAAAATGAATCAAGCTAGTTTACTTTATTACTACTTACTAGTTATGGGCAACAAGAAGCGGGCGCACTTCCAAGCAATTCAGATGTAGTCCTTCAACATTAACCAGTCAATGGATATACATAATGAATTTTCCGCTATGAAAATTCAATATCAAGGTTTGCCACAACCATGTGAACCAATCACAAGTTTGTTATACCTCACTTGTTTTAGGTTGAACAGAGTTACAAAGATAATGATGATTAATAACACAATGTTTTGCGAAGATCTAAAAATGGCAAGCACACATCTAGAAATGTAGAGTATCAGATAAAGTACAAGCAAGACACTAGACCCACATGAGATTGTTAATTCAGTTTCAGAACAAACAGAAACTTAGGAACATACATCCAGCCAAAACTTTTGGATCACCCCCAAGAGGATAGAACTCCAACCCAGCCGTTAAGACAAACTCTTTGAAATTTGCATGGGTTGCCAGCCTCACTCGATGGCCATACTCCTGCAACAGCAATTCTGTCAACAAGCTAGCATAGACCAAACCATACTTTATTAGCTATGACAATAAACAATCAGAGACAAAACCAAAACAAGAGATAAGTCATCATAGAACCCGGCTTCTTAGACAAGATTAGCATCTTATAAGAAGCAAAGGGTCTTCATTGCAAAGGAAACAACTGCTCTTCTAATCCATTGACCACTAAATGGTGGAACACCATTAATTCAAGGTGGACCACCATTAACTGAAGATCTATCAAAGAGAAGGGTTCTCAACAGAAATACAAAATAACTATCGACCATCTACAACCCACTTCTATTTTACTCTTCATTCTCTATATTAGGGAGAGTAAAATAGAGAATGGGCACTCCAACCCCTCTTTATTATAGTCTCTATCCTTCATTTTTAGAGAAGTGAGAGAACTACTATTCACACTGTTTATTTCATTTTTTCATTATTTTATTACTATTTCTATTATTTTGTAATTAACATATTATTTTACATATAATGTCATTAATTAAATATTTAATATTGGTAATTCTTTTTAAACGTAATATAATATTTTAAAAAATATATTATTTAATATATACTACTTTCATCCCTAATTGATAATATTTCATATTTATTTTATTTTTTCACTTAAATATAATTTGATTTATTATTAATTTTCACTATAAAGAATGCACAAATTTAAATGGTCTACAATTGTTCAAACTATTTGTGATTCACGTTCTCAAAAGAAGAAATATTTTGCAATGAAACAAGAATTGTGCCGAAAAGATGTTGAACATGCATTCGGAGTTTTGCAATCACGCTTTGCAATTATTGCAGGACCGCCACATTTTTGGAGAAAGTAAGTGCTACATGATATAATGACTACATGTGTTATACTGCACAACATGATAATCGAGGGTGAACGTAATCTTAATGCATCAATTCAAGATATCGTAGAGGCTCAAGCTACAACGATATAAATGGGGGTAGATGAAAATCTCCGATTTGAACAATTTTTAGTTAGACATAAAAAAAATGAAGGAAAAAAATGTTCATCATAAACTCCGTATTGCATTAATAGAGCATTTACGGGAACAATGTAATAATCTTGAAAGTTGAGTATTTATGTAAGTTTATGTAATTTTCAAAAATGATTTCAGATTTATTTGAATCGTCCATTAATTTGTATTATGTTATTTAGAAATTTAGAATTAAATATAATTTTATATTGAATAAAGAATTTGAAAAAATAAAATTTTATATCACATGAAAATTAAATAAAGTGATTATTTGGAAAAAGAAAAGAAAGGATTTATATTATGACATAAGAAAATAAGAATGAAATAGAAATAATAATATAATATTGAGGAGAGAAGAAGATTCTTTTTTGAGAGTAAAATAGAGAATTGGGTTGGAGTTGGTTGTTTGAGAAAATAGAGAACTCTATTTGGAGAGTAAAATAAAGAATAGGGTTGGAGATACACTAATACACCTGGGAGGACAACTGGCATTTACAGGTATCAAGGGTATCTCTCGTGACATCGTAAAAAAGTATAGCTATGTAACTCCATCACAAAAGCATCAGTCGAAAATTTTAGAGTTATAAAAACTATGGCTACCAGCGCAAATGTTCCATCAGCAAAAAGACAATGTTTTTTCAATCTAACTCCTTATTCAAGCAGAACATTTCATGGCAAGAAAAGCATAATTTAAGACATAATCCATGCAACAAGTAAGAAAAATGGGTATGTCTTATAAATACATTACGATTTCTCAAGTATGAAAAAAAGAAACAAGGAAGAGGGAAGGTAAACCCACAAACTGGATCATCAGGTTCATGATGCAATCTTGTTTGCTGGTTTTCTCGAGCTTTGAGCAAGTCCAAGTTTTAATCACCAAATGGATTGGAGGCATAACAAATTTAAAATGCTAAAACTGAAATGACAAGGACAGTAACCCACAACAAAAAAAGGACACTGGAAATTTGAAAGGAAAGAGTGTCACGATAGGTCTCCGATTCAGAAATCAAGCCACAGTGAAAAATACACTCTACTCAAAGAGTTGCAAGTGTTTTTCACCGATTTAACATTTTAAAATACATATGTATAATGCATGTACAATGTGGAAACAGCTTGCAGATATAGAATCTGAGATTGCAAAATGATGTCAGGTACCTGCAAACGTTTGCCAATTGCAATAAAAGGTTGCACATCACCACGTGTTCCAACAATAAGCATTACAATCTGTATTGGAGGAATATAGTGAAGTTCTAGTTCATCAAGAGGCTCATCTTCAACTTCATTACAGACACTTTGAGATTCAACTCCAAGGACCCTAGATTCTTCATCACCCGGAATCTCAAATTCTACAGTTCCATTGTCTCTGACAGTTGCGATCCTCTTCAACAACTTGAGCTGCAGTATGTTAAGTGCAAAACAAGCATCAAAGTTTATGTAAATTAGTTGAATGATTTATCCATCCTTGAGTAATATAAAATTCAAAAGTATGAAACACCAACAATGACAAGACAAAATAGTATGATGTTCCTAAGGGTGCCAAATTAATCCCAAGCAGGTACTCTGCCAACTCGCCCAAGTTTGGACGGGTTGCGTTAAGAATATATCCATTGGTGGGTCAACAAGCGTATGTGCAAATTGACCTATCTAATAGCCTGTGCCTACCTGTCCAACCAAGTCCCAAGATATGTACTTTTTCTTTTTGTTTAGTTTGCTATAAATTTCTCCTCTCCAATTTCACATACTTTTTCTTTCTATAAGAAAAGAAACAATCTTTTGGGTTGTTAATTAAACATGGTATAATAAATGAAGAAATGGTTTCGACTTGCTCTTATAAAACATTGTTTAGCCCAAATTGATCGAATCTGACTGGGTTAGGTCACGGCCATTTATTGAGTAAACTTGTTTGACAAGTCCAAATGCGGCCAAACATTCCTATTTGACATCCCTAGACATTCATTGGAGATGATAATGAAGAATGCTTTTCACTGAAATGAACATTCATTTAAGTTATAGTTAGAGGGTGTTTGGATTGGCTTAAAAGTTAGTCAAACTTACTTTAAGTCAGTTTTTGACTTTGAAAGTATTTGGCAAATATAAAAAATAACTTAAAATAAGTTAGGAAGTGTTTGACAAGTTTAAAATGACTTATAATAAGTTTTAAATGACTTGAAATAAGTCAAAAACCAATAGTAGGTCTCCCCCTACTTTTTGTTTTTTTGACTTAAAAGTCATTTCAGTTTGACTTTTTATTTTTTACTTTAAGAGCTACTTTTTAATGTTATCTGGTGATTGAGATAGAAAGTGAAACTAATTTCAACAAAGTGATAATGGAAAAAAAGAAAAAGAGTAGAATTAGCAAGTTTTAGTTAATGTAATGGAGAGCTGAGAGAAAGGATTACCAGAAACCAAAGCCAAAGCCAAAAATAGAAGTTTATAAATATGAAACATGACATGATATGATGATTTCATCTTGAAGACTTGAACTATACCTTCTGTTGTTCAGAATCTCTGTCATCAAAGACATTTGCTTCCTCTTGAGCAAATTGACTATTGTGTGTAGGTGGCTCGGTTTTTGATCTTTCCAACTTAAGATGACCTGAATGTGATTCAGATTTGTCTGAGCTAAAGATTTTGTGAGGCAGTGTAGTGAAACATGCAACTTCCGTGCCAGAAGTCTCTAACATAAAAGTTACACACTTACAGTTAGCATAGAAGATGGCCTGTTTCAAAAGCATCAGAATTCACTGTAAAATAAATTGCATTTCCTGTCGAACACATACAAAACAATCATCCATGTTTGTTCATCCATCACACAGAAGTAGAATGTTTGTACTACAATATTTTATTGCATTTCGGCTGACTTAAATTGATGACAACACTTAGTCTCAATTACTCTAAACTGTTTCAACTTGCTCCACATTGTGCTTATCACAGATAAAATTTGACAATTCCACAACTAAATCAGACTAAAGTTAATAATTTTACGTATAAAAGTGTTATACCTGACACTACTAAAGTTTATATTTTACTGCTTCCTCCTTGTCAATTTGTTTGCCTTAGTTAAATAACCGTCAAAGAAACTATTGTGACTAATTACATTTTTTTTTTTTTACGTAGTTTTCAAATATATAAATTTTATTTAAAAAAATAAAATTTGAAAATTTTATGTTGAATTCACATAGAATATTAGTCAATCAAGCCAAACAAATTGAAACACAGTATTACTTATACCAAAACAATAAAATAGTGCATTAAAAAAATTAGCAATAAGAATTCATAAACCTGTGAAACATTTTGGAACAGGGCGAATTTATTCAGTTCGAATCCGTGTGTAGGTAAACTGCAAAAAAAAAAAAAACCTGAAGAGTCACTGACGACATTGGAAACTGAACCACCAACTACTTCTCTGCTATCCAGTTCAGTAACAGCATCACAAGCATTATCATCTCCATATTCATCTACAACATCCTTCTCTGTCGACATTGATACTTCACTTGAACTAGAAAATGAGCTCGCCGGACCAAAATTCGTCGAAGATCCGGTATCGCTAGCTTCACCGCCTCCAGCGAACTCCGCTTCCCTTGTTCCAGATTTAACGCAACTTCTCAAAATCTGCAAGCAAACAGAGAAATCCAGCAGAAAGAAGTAGTATAAGGTGAAGAGAGGGGTGCGAAGAGGAGAGAGAAACAACACGTTTGAATTGTGAGAGAATTCACGCCAACCGCAATGGGGAAATAAAAAATAGTGATGGATATTTTTGTAATTAGCGAATGCTCTATTATTATGTATGATCTGTCCGTAAGTAGGGGTGGGCTTTGGTATTTGGTTTGGCATTATCAAATTTCGCATTTAGTAATTAATGATTGATAGTTAAAAGTAAATATCAAATATTAAAATTTTAAATTTTAATTTGATAATTGAGAAATTAAATATCAATTTGGTATGGTATCGGTAATACTATATTAATGTAGTAGTTAATTGTATTATAAAGCTAATACTACTATTTTTCCAATTAATTCTATTTTTTCTGTGGAGCCACGATATAATAGAAAATCAATAAGTAAGAAGACATTAAGAAAAACAAATTGATATAACTAAAAAACATGTATTTGGGTTGTTTATGTTGATTCTTTAAGTTTTTCTTTGGACTTGTACTAATGAGTAATCGATGTGTTGATACATGATCTTCATTGAATAATAATTCGGTATTCGGAAAATATCAAATACTAAATAGTACTAATATCTTATACTAAATCCAAACCTGAACCCGAATACCATAATTTCAACATTTTACTTCCGAATACCATAGCAAATACCCAATTAGTGAATTTGTTTTATTTCGATAATTCATTTTTTTAATATTTTATGCCCAGCCCTCATTGTAAGCCGTTATGTGTGCTCGGCAAGAATCCCGTTACTGTCAGAAGGTGTCCGGTGTTCGCTACACTTATGGCCCATTATACCCTTGATGGCTACCCTTACTTTTAATTGATTTGGTATACTTAAATTAATTGAGTAATATTTAGGGTTAATTTCAATATAAAAATGATAATCTTTTGAAATATAAAATTTAAAATTATACAAAAATATTTAATTTAAAGTATTTTTAGAATGATTAAAAATACTTTTTTAATTGTTTAAATAATAATTAAGATAAACAAATTAAAATAAAAGGAATATTAGATTTTGTTTAACAAGTTTCTTGTCAACTTTGTTCTCCTCTTTTACTTAAAACCCCAATTCTGTGACATTACCTATACATCACTTTTCAACTATATTTATCTGTTCCAAGACTATTGTTGAAAAATTCAATCTTTAATTATAAAAATAGAAAAGAAATAAAAATTGCAACTTTTGTTGAGTATTAATATTATTTTGCTTATATAGAAAGGACATTAGACTGGATGCCTAATACAAACATATAAATAAAATAAGTCATACAAAAGAGCAACAAAGAAACTTAAAAAGGGGGGAAAAACAAAGAAAAAAATGAACTCAATTACAAACAATAAATCATAGAATGAGATGAGAGATCTCTTGCTTACAACAAAACGTCTTAGTAGTTAGTGTGATTGTCATCTTCAATTAATTACAAAACTTCTACGAAATGATATGGAATCAAAAATCAAGTAGAAATGTCATTTAAATTCACTTGAGGTTGACAAGTGCAATTAAAATTGGAAAAACTACAAGATATGGCAAACATTAATATATATTTAAGAAAAATAGCTATATTTTGTTTTGTTTTTTTTTCATGTTATATGATTATACTTGCACAATAAATAGCAACTTATAGACAAATAAACAGTTTTTATTTATTTAATATGAATAAATATTAAATAGGAAAGTTATTATTACATGCCTAATTAATTATGTCATGCATGTTTTACGTGATCTTTTCTCATGTTTATCATCATCAATATTTTCTTTTTCATGAATATCTTTGTATTACATATTTTCTGATTTCCTTCCCTCAAATTCCTTCCAATTCAAAATCTTTTTGCATCATTTTAGGAGCGATTTTTGTGATTTGTATCCATCGAGTATCTTTTAATTACATTTTTATCTCATTCTTATGAATATTATATTTCTATACATCTATATTTTCATCTATTTTCATCTATTTTCATAGGGTTTTGATTGAAGAATTTGTTTTTTCATTACAATGGCTGAAATTTGTATTCCGAAAAGGGTTATGAGAGGTATACATTGATTTGATAAATTGTTGGATAAACTACCTTCTTTTGATTTGTGTATTACTCAACAACAAGCCAAAATTCCAGGCTCTATTACTACAATAATGGAGAACGAAAGAAGAACAAAGAAGGTTAATGACCCTATACTTTTGAATTTACTTGAACAATCCAAACATGCAAAATCAGTAAAGATGAAAGAAGGTTCAAAACCTTTAAAAGTGAAAACTAATCTTGAAAAAAGAAGAGAAGTCAACAATCTTGATCCATGTGGGAATGAAAAAAGAGTAATCCAAGCAGGAACATGAGGCAAATGAGATTAAGATTTGTTTGCTTTATTTTTTAGTTTAATATCATATATATACTTATATATCTTGGTACTTGTATTGTGTGACATTGTCATTATGGATTTTCCTCTTGTATTGAAATAGTTAAACAAATTGAATTGGTATGTATATAGTTGTAAAAAATAAGTACATGAAGAACATGAGCAAAAAGAGATTGAGGGTTGTGTAATTGTCAATTGCGCATATGATAGAATATTCATATACATAGATACTCGTAATATAATATTGACAAAAGTTAAAGTGGTAATTTGTGAATACTAGTGTGTGTGTGTGTGTGTGTGTATATATATATATATATATATATATAGAGAGAGAGAGAGTTGTAAAAAAAGGTAGTACACAAGGAATATGAGGGAAAAGAGATTTGAGGTTTGTGTGATTAACAATTCTCAATATAGTAGAATATTTGTATACGTAGATACTTGTATTGTTATATAAACACAAATTGAAATGTTGATTTGTGAATACAATTATATCTGGATACATAAATATTTTATCCAATTTAAAAGATTGATTAGGGAATACAAGTAAAGTTGGATATATTAATACTCTATTTTTATAATAAAATACTTGAATTAATATCAAATCTCAAGTATTACAGGAAAAAAATGACCAAAAAGAGATTGACATTTGTTGGTTTTTTCAATTTTTTATATAGTTGATAACTTATAGAGTTTGATATCCACACATTGTATTAATTTTCATTTTTCTTGTTTTGAGTTGTCCAATGTATCCATCTTTTGTTTAACAACAATGTATTCATATGTATACTATATTGGTGTATTCATTTTTATTTAACAACAGTATATCCATTTTTTAAATTGTTGTGAACTTTTGTTAAATTTCTATACTTTACATTATTTGATATATTAATATTAATACATTAATTATGTTTTAATAAATACTTGTACCTTGGATATATTAAAACTTTAAGTTTTATATGCTAATTGTACAAAATACATTCTTCATTTGTAGGAGATCAAATTCTATGTGTTAGATCGTCCTTGAAGCCCTGCATATGCAGATATACGAAAATCATAACATAGTTCATGATTTGAAGGAGAAGCTTTCACATGTGTAGTTTAATAAATTTAAGAATACATGTTTTGATGTGTATACTTCTATGCATGAGTGTTGTGTTCAAAATCAAATCTTTAGGTGCTTAATGGTTTGCGAGTTGGAGGATAGTTCATCAGATACTTTGTTCATTCGTATAAGTTAGACCATATTTCAATTCGGTATTCAAGAGTTTGCCATCATATCTTACAAAAATGATATGAATACAACATTGATGGAGTTCACTTATTTAAAAATCAAAATACTTACATTCATTCACAAATACAATAATTTGCTCACATACAGTAACACGAGTTAAGAAAACAAAAATTTACGAATACATTTATGACACCTCAATAAGAAATATGAAGACAACAAGAAAATGGAGTATGATGCACCACAATTTCCGTTAAACTAATTAGAATATGATCGGATATGTCTTCATATAAGTAATTATTAGTTGTTAAGTTAATAATGGGAAGTTGCTCATTTTATGGACATAATATAAAGATAATGTGTTATGTTACAAACAATTCCTTATTTAGTTCATTATAATTAAAGTTGTATCAATGTATAAATAGAAAAATAAAAAAACATATACAAAAATATAGCTACAAAAAGATATAAATTGTAGTCATTTTTTGTAAATAGCATACTTATAGCTATTGAACTTCAATAACCCTATAAATATAGTCATTTTTGTAAGTTGCTCATTAAAATGTATAGATAGAGTAATAAGCATGACCTATATATATATATATATATCAAAACTTTAGATACATATCTTGTATGATATAGAGAAAACGCCCTACTAATATTAGAATCCACAACAATAGATCAAACATAGAATTTTGATACTCCCTCCGTCCACTTTTATTTGTCATGTTACACTTTTCGAAAGTTAATTTAATTAATTTTTAAAGTTAAATTAGATTACATTAATTTGATATTTTAAACAAAAAAATATTAGATATTCAAAAAATAAACGAAAAATACTATAAATTGCAATTTTTTGTATATCAATTTGATAAAAAGAATACATCGTAAAATGTTAGTCAAAGTTCTTATAGGTTACTCTAAAAAAGAAAACCATAACAATTAAAAGTGGACGGAATGAGTACTATACATTGAAACTGATTCTATAAACTCACTATATAATACTCCTTTTGTCGCTAATTACTTGTCCATTTTGACAAATCAAGAGAGGACAAAAAAAATTATCTATTGTACCCTCAATTAATTAATTGGTTATACTACATATGTATATATGTGTGTGTATATATATATATATATATTATATATATATATATATATATATATATATATATATATATATATATATATATAATAGTGTGATATAATATAATAATAAGAATATATAAATAAATATAAAAATTAAAAAAAAAAAAATATTATTTATATAATTATTAATAACCTTAGCTAAAAGATATAGACAAGTAGAAAACTGGCTGAAGAGAAAAAAAAATAAAAAAAACATTTTTTTTAATATATATATATATATATATATATATATATATATATATATATATATATATATATATATTAATTTCATATGCATCACTGTGTGCTTACATTACTGAGTCATTTCCGTCACTTTATTTTTTAATTAAACATATTTATTAGTTTATGATTCGATTAAGATTTAATGTAACCTTCTGTATATCATTTGCTAACTGAAAAAAGGGTGGTGGCAATGAGTATTTATCTTATTTAAGGTGATTAGAATTATTTACTATGAAAGTATTTTTATTATCTCTATTAAAGTATTTTTATTCTTATCATTTGCTAATTGAAAAATATATATTTGATTTATATTAGTGACATTGTACGGTATGGAGCAGGTTATTGTATCAAGAAGGAAGAGGTAGGCCAATGTAAAGGATGTGTTGCTAAATTAACAAGAATGAGTTGTTCGAGGTAGGATAAGAATAAAAATACTTTAATAGAGATCAAAATTTCTACTCCAATCATATGGCATGAGTGTATCAATAAGGATTCAACAGTACATGCTCTTTTGGGCTAGCTACTGGTTGGCTTGCATAATGGATTGCAGTCACTTGAGGATCTCTCATATGTTTTACATATTTAAAGGGATGGAGATTGACATTGCATTCAACTTTAAAGAACCAACAAGATTTTACTACGAACACTTAAGTGAGGTATCAATTTCAAGAGAATCTAAAGTGGTAAATATTCAATGGTAGATGTTAACATGTTCAAGTTGTAAAGTATGTTTTGGGGATTTAATTGAGGGTCAGTAATATCAAATGAGACTAAGAAAAGTGAATCAAATGTTAGGATAATGAGCTTGTAGATAAAGAAAGTTTAAAAAGGATATTCTTGTGTGAAATTATCTAAGAATGTTAGTAGAAATGTCCATATGGTGATTAAGAATAAATATCTCATTCGCAATATTGGTGAGTTGTTCTTCTGGCCCAGGGTGCTAGTTTCATTTCTAAGATAGACCATTAGCTCAGATTCAGAGAATGTGTCATTCCGAAAATAGCCTTCAAGACCCAGTACGATCACTATGAAATTATTGTTATGCCTTTTGGATTAACAAATGTTCTTACAACTTTTATGGACCTGATGAACAATGTGTTCAAATAGTATTCGATATGTTCGTCATTGTTATCATAGATGACATCATTATCTATTCCTAGAGCAAGGATAAGCATGCAAGTCATTTGAGGATTGTCTTGCAAATTCTTAAGGACCGTTAGTTGTTTCCTAAGTTCAGCATGTATGAATTTTGGTAGAGGTCAATAGTGATCCTTGGTCATATAGTCTCTGGAGAGGGAATCAAAGTCGATTCTCAAAATACTGAAACATTAAAATACTAACTTAACCCACTTCTCCTTCAAATATTTAGAGTTTCTTGTGAGAAGAGTTTTCAAGAATTTAAGACTCTACTTACTTCAATCCATTTTTACTCTACAGAGGGTTCAGACGGGTTTGTGATTTATTTTGGTGCTTTTATGATTGGCCAGGGTTGTGTGTTGATGTAGAACATGGTAAGGTCATAGCTTATGCTTCTATGTAGCTCAAAGTTCATGAGATGAATTTCCAAACTTATGATCTTGAGTTAGTAGTATTAATGTTTTCCTTGAAGATTTGGAGTCATTATCTTTACAGTGTTCATGTGGATATGTTTACCGACCATAAGAGTCTTCAGGATGTGTTCAATCAGAAAGACTTGAATCTTTGTCAGAATATGATTTGAGTTGTTGAAAGACTATTACATGGGTGTCTTATACCATCTAGGCAAAGGCTATGTTGTGACATATGCTCTTAGCAAGTTGTCATGAATAGTGTCACTCATACTGAGGAGGAGAAGAAGAAGTTAGTTCATGATCACATGCTTGCTCGATTGGGAGTTCATCTTGTGAATTCAGTAGATGGGGAAGTTTTTAATCATAATGGTTCAGAATTATTTTTTGTGATGGATGTTAAGGCAAAATAGAATGATGATCAAACTTTAGTTGAACTAAAGAAAACATTCCTAAAAAAGACTGTGGAGGCTTTCTCCAAAGGGAGAGATGATGTGCTTCGTTATCAAGATCATTTATGTGTTCCAGATATTGGTGGATTGAAGCAATATATTCTAGCATAAGCTCACAACTTTTGATATTCCATTCACCCTAGAGCCACTAAAATATATAATGATCTACGGAAAGTTTATTGATGGAATAGGAAGAAGAACATTGCGTAACTTGTGTCTAAGTACCCAAATTGCCAACAAGTTAAAGTTGAACACCAGAAGTTAGGATGTATGAATCAGAATATTAGCATTTCTACTTTAAAGTAGGAGGATTTGAATATAGATTTTACCATAGGTTTGTCTCGCACACGTTGACAACATGATTCAATATGGGTGGTTGTAAATAGGATGACTAAGTCAGCACATTTTCTGCCAGTTAAGACTTCTTATTCAGTCGAGGATTATGCTATACTTTACATTCAGGAGTTCGTGAAATTTCATGTAGTTCCCTTATCCATCATCTCAAGTAAGAGTACTCAGCTTACATCTTAGTTTTGGAAGTTATTTTCCAATTTTTTTCAGCTTGTTTAGACTACATTCGAGGACGAATATTTCCAAGGGGTATTGTAACACCCTAGAAGTTCTAAAGTCCTGATCAATTCTTGGGAGTTCAGAAATTTATGTCTTCAAATTTTTTGAGATATACGAGCAACATCTACGGACCGTAAATGAAATTATGGTCCATAGATGAGGCTCGTAGACTAACTTTAGAAGCCGGAATTTTAGTATGAGATTTACTACCCTAGTCTATAGGTCGTAAACCAATTTACGAATCATAGATAGGCTCGTAAATCAAAGTCTAAAACTTGAAGTTTTCTTGAATTTTACGGACCACGTTTACAGTCCATAGATAAAACCATGGATCATAAATGGGTCTCATATATGGACTTCAAAAACTTGAAATTTATCCTGATTTCTACGGATGAGATCTATGGTTTGTAGATCAATCCAAGGATTGTAGATGACCTCGTGGAACATTACGATGTCAGTTTCCGTTAGGGTCATTTTGGTATATTTCCACTATTTTAATCTCTATATTATGCCATTTTAGCCTATTCTAAGAGGTATTAAGGGGGATTTAATCGACTAAAACCTCTCTATTCAATCTATATACTCAATAGTCAGATTTCTTATGCTCAAGGTTCCAAGAACAAGGGTTCCACAACTTTAAGTTTCAAGTTAGGAATTCCATTTCAAATATGTGGAATTTCATCAATGGACATTCTTTCGCCCATTAAATCTCAAGAAAGCCATATATTTACATATGTTAAATTACATAAGATTCTAGAATTCTTTTGATTAGCATGAATTTAAAGTAATTTTGTTTCTCTGTGTCACCAATCTATAAGTACATATTTTTCTCATGATCTTCAGTATAGTTGTTGAACTATATTCGATGAATCCTTAGAATACAATGTGTCCTAAATTTTCATGTTTTAATCAGCTTGTAAGGATTCTCATGATTAGTTCATAATTAGTGTTTTGGTATAATTAGTTCATAATTAGTGTTTTGGTATAGATGCATGAGACACTTTCAGACAAATTGTCTATTATTTCAATGTCATGCATTCACTATTCATGAGCTATTCAGTATTACTATTATTATTAGTATAAAACTCGATGATGAGAGTTACTTAGCACCGAGCGAATTTAGGGATAAAGGCTCACGATCAGCGTCTACTGAAACCTCTCGTGGTAATTCCTAATCCCAGAACTACAAGTCACCATAGCTCTATGCAGCCCTTAAAGACACATATTATCAACTTAGTGGTACCACATCAAATTCAGATAAACTTTTATACCTTGGCAAGGTATATTGTGCTCTTTTTAATGGAGATTATGTATCAAGCTCCATGGCTAGCTCACATGGCTATATGTCTATCTTCGTATCTCCCACAGTCTAGTATAAGATGTTGCATGACCTCATAGTCAATTATCTAAGTTTTCAGTATTCATCAGTTATATGTTTTACTACTTGGTCATTGCATTAGTTCATGTTATTCAGCTTAACACTTTAGACTTATCAAGTTTAGTTTATTAGTCTTATCATACATATTTCACAACTCAACACATTCAAAGTACTTACTGTATATTTTCGCGCTATGTTATTTTATAATATAAGTCTAGACACTCAGTATCCAGCTCGCAATTAGTATAATTTTTAGTCGATACAACATCATCATTGATGAGTCCTCATCCTTCAAGGATAACTTTAATCTTTATTTCGATTATTTAGTCTTTTAATTTTTCAAACAGTTAGAGTTAGTTGGGGGATTGTCTTAGCAAATCATCTTAATAAAGGCTTTCAGACAGTCATTCAAATATTAGTATTTTAGCTTTATGTCATGATTGGATGAACTTATTTGAGTATTAAGTTTTACAACTTGGATTTCTTATTTATCTCAATTTTAGCTTCTCTATCAATACTTTCAGTTCTTATTTATGTTAATTATAGTATCGTGTCAGACCATGAGTTAGTTTGGGATCACATGTGGCTTTAAGAATCGTGTTACGACTAGGGATAGTCTTGGGTTGTGAGTTGTGACACCCGTGCCGCGAGGCATGGCTTTTCACGTCACAGTCCATTTGTCCATAAGACTGGTTTGACTTAATCAGCACAAAGTCCAATTAGGATTACGATTTTGACCCTATTTTATATATATATATATATATATATATATATATGCGCGTGCGCGTGTGTGCAGGTACGTGTGTGTAATAAGGATTTGGCGCTACCAACCACTATCTAATAACTTGAGCTTGATAGAGGATAGTTTACTTGAGACTCTTAACGGATAAACAAATTAATTTGGCATCCAAGTGCCTAAGAAGAACTTAAGATGATATTCTCTTATTGAGTCAAAATGCTTTAGAAGACCTATAGATTTGTCAGTTTTGCACAATGAACACAATTAATGAATGGAGAGTAAAGTATTTGTTGGAGTTCCGATAGCTAAGAACTATAACCCTAGTTTGTCTTACTTATGGATGAAATTCAAGTAGTTAAAGCAGTTAGTAGATTACAATTAAAAACTCCAACTTCTTATAATAATTTCTTCTATGAAACTCAACATCAAATTATAAATGAACTCTAGTGTGCTTGGAATTGAACTTCAACCTAATTGGGTTATTGTATGTTGTATCGATCACTTTAATCCGTAAAAAGGGTGTAGTTTGGACGACATCAAAATTCTGATGTTGTTGCTAGGAGTGTAGATTAGAGTTTTATAATTTGTAGAAATTTTTAAGTAGTTATTATTTTCTTTTTCAAATTACATTGATTGTTGTTTTTGTCCGTTGCAGAATTTTTATTAGTTTATGCCTAATACTAGGAGTGAAGGATCTCCCTTGATTCCAATTGACCAGGAAATAGAAAGAAAATGTAGGAAATGAAGCTAAATTCTATGATGAGTCACAAAACGACCATGGATTGGTAGCTAAGGTTGCATTACAAGTGGGCCATGAAGGGTCATTAGACCTCCACCACTAGTGGAAACTTTTCTTTCAACATCACCAACACGATATTAAAGAGCTTATTCGGTGGTCTACCACCTCTTGAAGACCCGAATAAACATCTTAAAGACTTCACATAGATATGTCTAACTTACAACTTACCATGTATCTTTCAAGAAGGAATTAGACTAAATTTATTCCCATCATAGAGAAGAGATTCATCAATCTATAGTGGCATATAACAATTTGTAACCTTTGAGAATAGCTACATCACTAATATTATATTAACCTCCATTAGGCATATCGATGTGAATGATTTCATCATCACCAAATAAGACATTGTACTTAAAGAGAGAACAATTTATTAAAGATGAATAATTAAATATGTAATTTCATTCTCAAAAGAAAAATATCATTTTTTAAATCATTTTCAATCACGTGATCACTATTAACACAAATAAATAATAACATGAGATATGCTCAAAGAGTCTCTCTTTTTTCAAAAGATCAACTCTATTCACAGCTGCACTAAGTTGAGACTTGTTAATCAAATCACAAAATTCCTCAATTAGTGGGAGAAAATTACAAATAAGTTAATCAACACAAGAATCACTACTAGTTTGTAGCATGTCAAACTCACAAGAATCAATAACACTACTACCATAATTGATATATTCTAACCTTTTAGGCTAACTATTATATAAATGCGCAAAAGTTACACTCAAACAATTGCAAATATAGCCAATATGCTCGACATGACATGATATACGACAAGAAGTATTGTCTCATGTTGAATTTTATGATCCATAAGATGAGCTTCCTTTAAGTGGAGCCTTCTATTTATATTAGCATTTTCTTAAGATTCAAGCCCTCATTTCCAACTCCCTTCAAACCTCCTAAGTAGTAACTTGATAAAAAATTCTTGAATCCTTGGCTCGGTTTGGCATGCAAGCATCAAGGAGAGTGAAGATTTTTTTTTCGCTAAAGCAAAAAAAGTTTTCTTTACAAACATGGTATGCACTTACTATACTTTATTCATCGTAAAAATACTAATTTATTATAGGGAAAAATTAAACAAAATGTCCATTGGGTTATATTTTTTACACAAAAAATAGTCCACTAAAAAAATTATTTATTACCATAAATGGACATTGGATACTTTTTACTTAAAAAAAATCAACATACCGCAAATGTGAATCGTTCAAGTGAATTACATTTTAAAAGACTCGAAACATTGAGAGAATTTCATATCTAAAATTTTGTGATTGTTTAATGGTGACTTAGAGTTGATCGAGATTGAATAGTCAATGTATACTTTATGTATAGTCAATGTATAGCTCATGTATAGGTAAGTTATATTATATAGTTAGTATATATTTTCTATGACTTTGGATAGTTATAGTATATAATCAATGTATACTTCCTATGATTTTTAGCAAACTATAGTGTGTAAACAAGTTCATACATATTTCCTATGATTTTTGACTTTTTTTATGTAAATAAAACAGAACTATATTTATTGTAACTAATTTACTTTATCTTATTGTTAAGTGGATAATGATATCATCGCACATGAAACTAACTTTTCCCATTAGGGCTGACAACGAGCCAAAGCAACTTAGGGCATGACTCACGTGTCTTTAGTTCGTTTAGGTTTTCATTAAAGTTCGACTCAACTTGGTTCGGTTAAAACTCGATCAAAGCTTGACTCCATCAAGCTTGGGCTTGATTGAGCCAACTCAACTCAGCATGATTGAGTCATTTTAGTCATTGATGACAACTTAAAAATTAAAACTCATCCATTAAATTTAGTTAAGTTACCAATATATTAATTCAATAATTAAGTTCAATAATAAGTTAACCTCATTTTAATTCGAGTTATAAGTTAAACTAATAACGTAGATAATTTAATCACAATTGAATGTCTTCGTCAATTTAAATTAGTAATGCTTGTATTTTTCTTAATCAACCACTTTATCATGAATTTAATTAATCAACCACTTTATCATGAATTTAATTATTTCTGATGAAGAAGCATTACATAAAACTAAATATTAAAGGGCCAATTCGAGCTCGATTAAGTTTAATTCCATTGAACTCGCGCAACTAGACTATATTCGACGATCAGACTGATTGCAGAGGTTCAAAATTGACAGAATGACCTGAGAGACCTCTATACTTGACTCAGTTTGTCAGTTGAACCCTTCTACTCACCACTATGTAAACTAAACCCTTAAACTCATTAAAACACAACATTTTAAACCTTTTTTTGGGTGGCTCAAGGGTGTGTGTATTACACTTGACTCCACGATGATTCCACGTCAATTCCACATCATTTAAAACTGCCACATAAAAAATTACATGTTAAAGTCTAAAACCACCTATTTCATTTCATTTTCTCTTTGTTCCAATAGACCCACATACTTTTCTGGTGAAATAATCTGGTGGACCCTTGTACTTATATAAATTTGTTTTGTGAACCCTTCTACGTATACATTTGCCATCTAAACCCCTAATCTATCAAAACACAACATTTAAACACTATTTTTGACTTGGCAGCCTATGTGACAGTTGATATCAAAGAGCGTGTAATACACACCTATTAGGAGCGTAAGAAAGGGGTCTAAAAGTCACATTAGGGCTTTATAAAGCCATCTTCTCATTTGCATCTAACACCATTGTTGGACAAAAATTGAGGTTTTTCTGGCTTCTTTTTCGATATTCTACCCCCAGATTTCTTCTCTATTTTTTCTCGTTATTACACTGCTCTCTTTATCATGCATTTTCACTTACTTTTTTCTTCAATATTGGTTGATCTTATTGTATTCTTCATCACCATGAAAATTCCTTTTTGTTAGAATCCTATAATCTAATCGAAATCATAAAACACGTCATTGAAGGCATAACACTACTACAAAAACATCTTACACTAAAGTTAGGCACAAAACAAAGTAAAATTCCGAAAAAATTTCAACAAAATCATGTAATCTACTAAAACCCCAAAATTAAACAAAGACACAAATAGAAGATGTAATCCAGACTAAACGACAAATAAATTGAAAAATCTACATTGATAAGTTGAAAATCAAATAAAAAAAACAAAAAAACTCAAATAATTTCCCGCATTGACCCCCTGTTTTAGTCATCTACCACCCAAATGACCCCTGTTTCAGTCCTAAACCAAACCCAACCTCACTGCCTTCTTCTCCTCCTCCACACCTTCTCCGATCAAACCACTTTCGTTCTCACCATCTCCAACAAGCTTCAACCAGTAGTTGTAAGAGAGCCAACAACAACAAAAAAAAAGAAATCAACTCCACCAATAAATCTCGACCTTTACAACACGGCAAACCCTAAACTCCGGCGAGATTGTGAACAAGCAGACCACCTAACAGATCCCCACTCTTCCTCAACGCCACCAATCACCACTTAAATCTCAACCCAACATAACCCAAAATCAACTCCGAGATCCGAGGAGATTGTGAACAACCAGAAATCATTTCGACATTTTTCTTCAATGAAAAGAGTAGAAGATGTTGGGAGAGAAAAAAATGTAAGGAAGATGAGAGAGAGAAATGAAATGAGATTGTGATTTGTGGGAATGGGGATAGCTATGGCAGAGGGAAATAAAAATTGAAAAAAGTACAGATACATTAATCAAATATGATAAAAGGGAAGGATGACAACGGAGTGGCTATATATACACTTGTCATTTTATAATCAATACGTGTCATTTTATAATTATTTTTAATATTATATGTGTCAAACGTTTGTAATACATACAGTTGAGTTGGAAAAAATGGATTCAAAATGTTGTGTTTCGATGAATTCAGGGGTTTAGATGCCAAAGAGATAAGTAGAAATATTCAGAATACAAACTCATACAAGTATAAGAGTCCACCAGATCATTGTCATTGTTGAAGGTGTTAGTGCAATTTTTAATCTCTTTGTATTAACCTCATCTTAACCTAGAAAAAAATTATTTTGTTCACTATTTTTTGGCCTGTGATTTTCGTGAATCTCAAATTTTAGGATTATGAAATTAGAGAAAGTTAATTTCTTCTGGGATTTTGACGCAACCAGAGAAAGCTAAAAAAAATCTGGGTTTATGATGAAAATGGAGATAGATAAAAAAAAATAATTTGGGTGTTAGAGAAAATGAAAAAAAATCAGTTTTTTTTTCTTGCTGGGTGATGAAATTGCACTAAGAGTAATTTTTTCTCTTCTTGTTGTTTGATGAAATTGGAGGAAGCTTGTTATATTAAAGGAAGATTATTGAAGAGAAAAGTTTATACGTATGATAGAGTAAATATATATAACAGTACAATTGTACTAGTAGCAAATTTTTTTTTTTTAAAAAAGATGGATTGATAATGAAGGATCTACCGGAGTAAAAAGACAAGAAGAATTGCAAAAACAAAACAAAAATTTTGGGGAAAATTTGAAAGAAAAATTGAGTGAAAGTGACTTTTTTGAAGGCCTCACGCGCCTAAAACGTGTGTATACACTCACTTCGAACAAAAATACTACATAAGATGATAGGTCAAAAAAAAGATTTAAAATATTGTGTTTTTAATGTATTTAAGGGTTCCGTTGATATAATGGTGAGTAGAAAAGTCCAACTAACAAATCGAGCTAAGTACAAGAATCTCACTAGTCATTCCGCCTTCAAAATTTGAATTGACATGTCCAATTTTCAAATTTCTGAAAACAAATCTCTTGAATAAAGGAAAAAGAAAACTAAAATCTTAATGATGAGAAAGGACCAGGAAAAGGGAAGAAAGATAATTCAGTATAATTGAGTTTTAACACCGTCTTTTTGTGGCTTGTGCCAACGATGCCCAATCTTTATTTCATATTAGTTGATCATATTTATTCTTACAGACATATTAAGAAATGACAAATAAAAAGATAATTTTACTAATTTATTCCTTAAAATGTTTTTGAAAATTTTATAAATAAATATGAATATTTTCAGAAAAAAAATTTACAAGGATGATATAGAAAAAATTTAATTAATGATTTTTTTGATTTAGTAAAATAAACAACTGGAGACAATTATTTTTAGTAAAACGATTAACTAATATGACAAGTATCAAATTTGATGTGGTGGGCCAATGAGCGGGTGACCACTAAGCCAATCAGAAGGCGTTGGTGTGGCCTACAATCTGGGATTTCGAGGCCTCGCCGCCAACGTGCACGTTGTGTTTATTCTCTGCATCTACACATGTCATGGTTTGCCCGCTATTATTACTTCTTCCTCTGTCCTTAAGTCAATTTTTTTTTTTTTTAGTTGTTTTTAAATATTTGTTCATTTTAATAAATCAAGAAAGAATAATTTTTTTTATTTATTATATTTTTAATTAATTACTTTAAAAAAAGTAAACTTTTTGAAAATATTAAGTCTTTAATTCATCTACTTCATAATTAATAGGGATAAAAAGTAAACTTATTATATCAATAATTATTTTTTAATAGATGTGTTAATTTAAAAGTGGATAAGTAATTAGGGACAGAGGAGTATTTAATTTTTGTTATAAAATTCATCATAAAAATAATATTTAATTTCTGACAAAATACTTCAAATATAACAAATGGCGGTATCAACGAAGTAAATAAATTTATAATATTTTATAAATGTATTCTACTTAGAATTACAAGGACATGTGTGTTTCTTGGAATTGATTTTGAATTTAAGGATAGTTTTGTAATTTGCACTCGATATAATATTTTTATCTAAATTTTTTTATGGACAAAAAGGATACTGTATTTCTACTATCCCTTCTAATAGGTGGACCCCACATTTAGCTTTTATTTTAAATAAATATACCGTATCTTTTTTAATTTGTTATATATATAGAAATTACGTAAAAAATAATATGAATTACAATTATTTATATATATATATATATATAAAATTGCCTCTCGAAAATTATGCCACAGAAATTGAAATAAATATGAGTAACATATATTATCTGAAAATTATGTAAAAAAAAAGTATTAGTATAAATTCTAATAATTAACGACTTAAACATCTAAAAAATCTTATGAATTGGGATAAAAGAGGGTGATATATTATCTAAAAATACATAAAGGTATTATAAATTGAAATAATTAATAACTTATATATCTAAAAATCTTATTAAAAAATGATTGACTCTAGAAATTGAACAAAGAAAATAACACATATTGTGTGAAAATCATATTAAAAAAATATTATAAATCACAATAATTAATTAAAATTTCTATTAAAAAATATATAAAATTTTGAACTCTTGAAGTTTCATTTGTGCCATAAATTGGAACGAAATTGGAACGAAATGAATGACATATATAATGTAAAAATTATATAAAAAGTATTATAAATAATAATAATAACTAACAACTCAAAATATTTGAAATGCATGCAAAAAAGTTGATTGACCTCAAATTCCATTTGTATCAGATAAATTAGAACAAAATGAGTAAGTGCATTTTAGTAAGACCTTAGTAAGACTTTTAACTCTCAGATTATCCATTCAACAAAGAAACTTCACACGTGAACTCTCCTTGGGACATCCAACAGTTCTTAACCAACTCTTCTAAAAAAAATATTAGTTAATTAATAGTTTAGTGATGTGATGCATGAGACAGAGGTAAAAGTGAAGATTGATGCACTAATTAGTTATTATACCCAAGAGAGAAAACTTCAAGTATTTTAGGCCCATAATTTAAGAAGACAGATTGATTAATGATGATCTGACACATTGTATTGAAGCGAGAAGGGTGAAATAGAGGCTCATTTTGAGGGTACTATGCGATAAGAGTGAATCGACAAGTCTTAAAGGTAAGTTTTATCGAGTGATGTTCAGACCTCTATTGTATGGGGCAGAGCGTTGGTTAGTTCATAATGTTATGTTTAGAAGATGAAGGAAGTAGAGATGAGAATACTCAAATGGACGCATGGACAAAATATGAGAGATATAATTATGAACAAAGTTATGTGGGACAATGCGGGAGTTTTCTTTGTGGAGGACAAGATAAAAGAAGAGAAGGTGCGAAGATGCCCTAATAAAGAGACGTGAGAGGTTATTTATATCAAGAGGTATATATAACTCAAAGAATAAATTGATGATGTGATTAAACTAGACATGACAAAATTTTAGTTGAATGAGGACGCATGATCTTAGACAGGAAGATATGGATGTCGAGAATTAGGGTAAAAGGTTAGTAGATAGTTGAATATTGTTGTACTTCTCGTAGTATGACTAATTAGGTATCACGTAGTTTCTCTTTCTCTAATTTGTATTAGTATTTGGTGCTACACTTATTTTGGGACATTCATATTTTGATGTGTCCTTTTCTTTCTTACTTTCCTGCATCATTTACATTTCTTTTGAGCCAAGGGACTATTGAAATAATATTTCTATCCTACAAAACATAGGTAAAATCTGTGTATATCATATCCTCTATAAACCGCACTTGTGAAATTACACTGGTATGTTATTACTGTTGTTGTAATTAATATTAATTAATTACTATATTTTGACTTTCTTTCTGAAAAGAAAAATGTCCAGATTCGAACATAAAAACCCACTAATTGACTTGAACTGGTGTGGAAGCAATTTTCACAAACTAAGATCATAAAGATGTATTTTCTCCCCCAAACTCGTGTCAAATATTGATTTGCGCACTCTAGTAAAAATAAATCTATAAGAAAAGTGTGAATTACATGGGGATTTTCCTGGAGATCAGTATGAAAATTCGTGGTAAAAAAAGTGTCAAATATCAGGCATTGAACATTTCAGGCAGCACAGTGAAGGAAGCACAGTGAAATCAGTCCTCTGTAGGTAGTACTCCCTTATCTTTCTAGAAGCTAATGATTAGTTCACTACTCGTTCTCATTAGCACAGTGAAGGCAACACATTGAAATCTTTTGAAGAGATTTATGTAGCTTTTTCTATCTAACAATCCTAGAACGTATATGATTATGAGGCTAGAACCTCTTCTCTTTGCAGGTTCGCTTTTTCTATTTAACAATCACCTGATTATTATTTTGTAGGTTAACTTACTGTAGGGAAAGAAAATAAAGAGATTAAAATAAAGCGGGAAGAATAAATTAATCAGCAGCACTAAAGAAAAAGGGTTGAATCCGAACAAAGCTCAAAGTCCATTGAAGAATCTAAACTTTGATATGCAATACAGATCAAGTACTGAATTGGCTAACAAATTCAAGATTAAGAGAGAACAACTTGCTAACGAACGCAATACTAAAGCTAAGAAAGAGCATGCACCAATAGCGCATAAAAGAAAGAATTATGAGGATTTCATTCCACAACAAGGAAAGAGTAAATTGCTTGAGTACAAATCAGCAATTCAATCGTCTTTAAGGGAAGGGCTTGGTACCTCACATATGGTTGTTAGGAAAGGACAAACTAAAAAGAGCTTATTTCAATCTGGAGAGTCCACTCAAGAGAAAGGAATTAAACTTTCTATGCACAACTTTAGGTTCCAAACGTCTTCCAAGAAAGGTGTTACTGCTTCAGTACATGTGACTAGGGAAACACTTGGTAATGCAGAGGAACAACATGATATTCAAGATCTACTAAACTTCAAACAGGTGAAGAGGAAGTCGGTCCTACCGGCCCACAAGTCTTGATCAATTTCTGGAAAAACAACAGTTACAGAAAGAACATGATATTCATGATCTACCAATCTACAAGCAGGTAAAGAGGAAGTCGGTCATACCAACAACTAGTCTTGATCAGTTTCAGAAAAAACAAGCAATACACATAGGTGATGAAACAAAAACTGATAACCACACAGTAGTTGATAATCTTGTGGATCAAGAAGAAATCGTTGGGGATGAGTGTGACATAGACGAGAAAATTGGCATTGATTGTAGTACAAAAGGTATGTCTTAAGCGGTGTAAGATTTATTACTTATATAAAATAAATTTCTTATTTCCTTACTGTTACATCAATCTAGGAATATTGGAGCCGAAAAAGTTCGAGGAAAAAACAACATGTAAAGATATTCACGCAAGAAATTTGGAAGAAAGAAAGGAGGTGACATTTGATAAAGGACAAGAAGTGGGACCAACTGATAAGATAGTGTCGGAATTAACCAACTTTATAGGAACAATTTCAAGGAATCCTAGATTCATCAACTTGATATACACTAGTTGGCATGCAGTGCCAAAAGATACTAAAAAGCGCATGTGCGAATATATCAATATAAGAACAATCAATTTTGAGATTGCATATTTTATTGTTTGTTTTTACTGACTGAAGCTAAATATATTTTATTTTGCATAGTCCAAATTCCTAATTTCAGTAGAAGGAAAGAAATGGGTGATGATTGGTCTTCGTGATGCTTGGAGGCGACACAAGCAAAAAATTAAAGAGAGATTTTTTTATAAAAATAGTACCGTTGAGGATATGCTAGCAAAACGTCCTGATGACATGCCAGAAGGTCAATTCCATCAATTGATCGAGTATTGAAAACACCCAACTGTTCAAGTAAGGCTAAAATAGTGCATATCTACTCTTCAACATATTTGGCATCATATATATATATATTCTTTTTTTGTTTTATTTATTAATTCAAACATCTCTTTTTATTTAATTATCGGCTATGTGTGAGATGAATTTTCAAAATAGAAAAAAGCATAAGTGGAGGCATTGAATGGGACCTATTAATTTTGCAAGAGTACGCGTGACATTGGTAATACTTAGCAGACATTTCATAAAAAAATCAAATTTCATCTTTTTGTTCTATTTTTTTCTAACCATTGTTCACTGTATCATCTTCTACCATACACTTTTAGTCCATTTGCATTCCTCAAATAGATGGATTGTGGTCTCCATAACCTTTAACCCACAAAGACTCCTTATTCACTATGATCTGCCATATCGGTTGCCCCACTACATCTACATTCCAAGTATTACTTCCCTTGATATTCGATCCACTTTATCTTTTAGGATGGCAAACTTTATCCCAAGAGACCAATGCTACCTAAAATTTGGCATCAGGCCCATGTTTTCAAGTGTTCTTGACAAGTAATCCATCACTAAACCAAACAGTAAAGGAGAGACGAGGTCTCCTTTCCTAAGCCATCTCCTCCCAGCAACGTACCCATGGTTTTCCCTATTCACTTTCATGAGAACATAGTTGCAGTTATACACAACATAATTCATCTAATGAACTTGTCATGGAAACCAAATCTAGTTAGCACTTCTTCTAGAAAATCCCAGCTTACCATATTTTAAGCTTTCTTTAGAACATATTGATATGTTTTTTAATTTCTTTTGATATAATTTGTAGTGTGCAACCAAAGAAAATAATGAGGAATCATCAAAGTCTGAAATGTTTATTGCAACTCGTACAAAGATGGGAAATGAAATTCAGGCCGATACTCAAGTTGAAATAGTAAGTTTTTTTAAAGTGGATTAGTAATGAATTTAATTTAGGTTTAAAAGTTATATATTGTTGGGAGGGTGATAATTTTATTTTAATATGCTTGAGTCGATGGACAGTTTGCTTGGAAGGGATGTCAATTAAAGTTAACTTAATGAATCATAAACTCATTTAAGCCGGAAAGAAATCAGTACTTACATTTAATATGAATGTCAATTTATTCAATAGGCTGAACTTCAGAATTGCCAAAATTCTGGAGAAACAGCAGATGATGCTTTTACGACGGTGTTTGGAAAGGAACAACCTGGTCAACTTAGGTGCTATGGTAGATCAGTGATAACAAGTTCTTTGAAGAAAGATGAGGAAACTAACAAGCTAAAACAAAATCATGCCAATGAAATCACTTCTCTAAAAGAAGAAATGAATGAAATAAGAGAAGAAATGCAACATTTCTTTAGTCAATTGCTGCAAAGCAACCCTAGATTTAATGTTCGAGATATACCAGGGTGTGTTGGATCTAACATTGCTTCACCTATTGATGCGAGTAGTGCACAAGCTGTAAAAGGCCAAAATCTTCCACATTCTTTCGGGTCAACTCATGATTCGATTCTTCAAAAGGTATTTTGTATTGTTTTTCAAGTTCTTTTTTAGAACAATAAGTTAGCAAATTAGTATCCTAAAGAATTATATCCTATGTGATTGTAAATTTGTGATAGTTGACTAATTAGTCCTCTCAGTTTCTCTGAAAGTCTTCTTTGTGGTAGTTGGCTTATTGATGTAGTTAATTTACAAGCTTTCTAACTTCATGTTTGAATCTTTCAAAGTAGCTCTAGTTTTGGCATGACTAAACTGGAATTTATATTGAGAAACCTCTGAAGGTTTTCACTTGCCATGGGTTGTGGTGTTATTGGTTCCTTAAGGCTTTTCTCTCTCTTCTGAACCTCTCAACTGTATTTTTCTCAACTTTTTCTAGTTGTTCTTCATTCAAATCATCCTTTGTTTTGTTTGTTGATGTATTTCTTTTATTGATGTATCAAATTGTGAAGATGGTTTTCTTGTTCTTCTTGTCTGTTGGTTTGTTCGTGCACAACAAGATCATTATAGTTATTATGAGTAGAAATAGTAGAGTTAAGTGTCTTACCTGATTGTGCCTTAGTCTGATATTGTTGGTCTTGCCCTGTCTTCTCTTGTGGTAAACCAGGTCTTCCCATATTGTGTTGGTTCTGCCTGTAGTTCTTCTTCTTTTGAACCTTCTACTGCTCATCTGATATCTCATTTTCCTTCTCCTGATTTGATTGTTGATTTGTGTGTGTAGTTGTGGCTCCAACCGGCAGTCCTTGCTTGATAGTGATAATAGGAGTCGCAAGGTCAATAGGGATATCATTTTTAGCCTGATTTTGTCTTAATCGAGTAGTAAACGATTGGATAATAGTGTAGGGAGCTGGTTCAAGGATTATATATATATATATATCCTTACTAGCATTTTTCTGGGGATTTGGAGTAGTTCGATCAATGTGAGTAGACACCTGATTTAGAGTGTCTTTGGATTTTTCTTCTGCTACCCTTGTTATTTGGCATGAAGTGGACTTGGAGTTGGCATTGATCTTGTGTGATTGTGACTCTGTTTACCTTGAGAATTGGAGTTCAGGTAATATCGGAAGGCTTAAACACGATCACTGCTTGCATTCAAAGCTAGCTTTAGAGAGAATTTGAAATCTGACCAAACATATCAATACAAGTTCAAAGAGATGACATTCTTATAACATCAATAGATAAACTGTAAACACAACAAGTATTAAAAAAAATAAGGATTCAATGATTGGCATACCACTCAACCTTAATTCCCTGGACAATGTAGAGTACTTTTTAGTCAATGATTGTTGTAGAATCACTTATTGATGCAGTTAACTCCATTGTTACAGAGATGCATTGTCTGTTTATCACATTATGATGAGTTTCTTGCCCCAGAAATGCGATGATGAATATTTGCAGGTCTTAGACAATGTTTGAAATTTCATAATGTGACGTAGCACATGACCAACTTGCATATAAGTATCTTTCAAGGATCTATAAGCTTCCTACTTCTACTTCTCTACACATTCAATTCCTTTTATCTCCTGTGGCTAGTGTAAATTCATACTTCTTGGTTCTTTGTGTCTAGGGATGGCAGGTAGGGTGGGGTTTAACCTGCAAAAATTTCCACCCGCTTTTGCCTGTGAGCATTTTTTTAAGTAACACAACCTCATGGAGTCCTAACCTCATACTAATTTAATACAACTTCTACTACAATATATCAACATAAAATTGGCAATCAAACACAATCCTACAGAAAGGACAGCACTAAGACATTTAGCTGAAGCAGGTGATGGCTAATCTTTGGAGTCTAGGAGCTGTGTGTACTTTTCACTTTATTGTTGAGGTCTTTCACTAACAACAACCTGTTTTCCTTTGTTACTAGGATCATTTTTGTTAGCTGTAGCATTTTGAATCTGTTTTTGATTCTGTCTCAAAGGAATAGCATTTTGGCTGACTTGCTCATTTACAACTTGAGTTTCAGAATTAGTGTTACCAACTTGACTAGAAGCATAGTTATGAGACTCACCTGTCTGCAGTAGAATGTCTTGGTGTTATTGGAGTTGAGTTTCCTCTTTTTTCTATGCTTTGTTTAGTGCGACTGCTATCTTGATTTACATGTCTGCATTAGAGTATCTTTGGATATTTCTCCTGCTGCCCTGTTCTTTGGCATGAAGTAGACTTGGAATTGGATATAGCTACTGCAATCTGCTATAAATCTGCAAATCTGTAATCTGATATAAATCTGCAAATCCGAAAATCTGCAATCTGCAATCTGCTGTAATCTGGAAAGAGTTGAGCTCTTCTATAATTGCCTAAACTCAGAAAATTCTGGCCAGTTAATTCGAGAACTACTGCAACAGAACTTCTTGCCTTTTCACTCCAATAGAACTTCTTGCCTCTTCTATAACTGCTGCAATCTGATTTGTTGTACATAATTTGTTTTGATTTTCAATTTTATTTTAAATGTGTAGGGAAATGGAGCTGATCAAATTTGAAGGGTCGCCACAAGTCAATTTGATCTCATTGAAGTGGATGATGAAGAGTTTTTGAACTATTGTAAAAGTTTGAATACATTATATTTGATTTTGTGAAATATATTCATTGCTAGAATATATTGAACTATTGTAAGATTACTTTTTGAACTATTGTGTACATATATTTAGAATATTGCTTTATAAGTATGTGGATGTACACAAGACATACTATATATATCTTTTGAAGTTTATTGCAAATCTATATATTTGAATTACTTATTAGCTAATTTGATGCTTGAGATTATTTATTGCAAAACAATATTGGTGTTTTTTAATTAGAAATTGTGGCATATAAATATTTTATAGCCAAAATAATATTACCACACTTAAAAGTGTAGTCATAGGACTGTAAATTGTGGTATGCACATGGGAAAGGACTACACTTCAAAGTGTTGTCATACATAAGATAGAAAAGGCAACACTTAAAATCGTGGGCAATATGGAAGAAAAGGCCATGCTTGAAAGTGTAGCTGATAAGGCAACACTTTTAAGCGTAGCTGCAATCGTGGCCTTTTTGCCTTTTAGGCTACGCTTTTAAGTGTAGCTGATAAGGCAACACTTGAAAAGTGTCGCCTAAACTCTAAGGTTACGTTTCTTTTGGCCACCCCTAGAAAAACATGGCTTAAAGTCAAAAAGTGTGGCCTTTTATCAAATGTCACACTTTTTCATAGTTTAGGTCACACTTTTCTAGGGTGGCCGTAGACCTAAAATGTTGTAGTGAGTGTATATTATTTTGGCTATTATATCTTATTGCTACGTTAATGACAACTTACTTGAAACTAATTTATAGGCACTTTTCATTTGTAGACTTCACAAAACTACCAATTGCATAGGAATAAGAAATAAGGGACATTTCCTTTTTGTCTTCATCAGTTGATCGACTTTTTCGTTAAGATTTCTATCAAAAAATTGATGCAAGAACTTATTTTTTTTACCAAGTTTCTTCTATGTACATTAGTACTTTCATTGTAGAGGGTTCAGTTATGCTCAATGCAATGACATGATTGAGAATTACGATAAGTTCAGATTGACTAATAAATATTAAAGGAGCCTGAAAAAATGTAATAAGTTGTTACTCTAAAAATATATACATAAAATAAAATCATGTGATAACAGTTATAGTATGGACGAAGTTCACATAGGTCTAATAATATTAATTCACAACTTATATTAAAACTAGAAGGTTAGTATAGTGTAGCACTAACGAGTTGTTTGGTAGCTAATTAGGAAATAAGTTATTAATGTTAAAAATTACATATATAATACGTATCATATTTGATAGTTAATTACGACTATCTACAAAATTAATACAATATTGATTTGCAATTTAAAAATCCACATAAATTATATATGTATAAGTTATGAGGAAATATATATAAGGTAGAAGATGAAATAACTAATAGGAATACATAAATAAGTAAATTCTACATTAAAATATATTTATTTATCTTTTCCCTCAACAAATTTTATATTAGTACTACCTACATAACACAATCCCATAAAAATTATGACTTCCGACTTAAAAAGGATGTTTGCCTCCTAGTTATTGGTGCTGGTAATAATAATTTCAAAAAACCCAGTTGGGGCCAATGAACCTGCCCGTCACGATTCACGCTAATAAAGGCAATGGGGCCTGCTTACCAACACCAATATTGCAAGTTATTTTACTAGATATTCTCTCTGTCTTTAATTATTTATTCACTTTTAAATTGACATAATAATTAAAAAAATAATTATTGATATAGTGAGTTTATTATTTTATTCCTATTAATTATAAAGTGGATGAATTAAAAATTTAAGATTTTCAAGAAGTTCTACATTTTTCAAAGTTATTAATTGAGGTATAATGGGTAAAAAAAATTGTCCTTTCTTGATTTGTCAAAATGGACAAGTAATTATGAACAACTAAAAAAGGAAAACTGAACAAGTAATTAGGGACATAGAAAGAATATGTAAGACCAACAAACGTTTAAATATAATATTTTACTTTTGTATCTTTGTACATTATTTTTACATAATGTAAACTTATTATTAAGATCTATATTACATTACTGTAATTAAAATATTATTCACATTCCCTACGTGCTTTTGCCAAACTTTTAAGTAAAACTACAAAACATATGTTCTCTTACATAGAAGTTTTAATGTGATCAAGTAATCGATACAAGATGTTTACCTTAATCATTAATGAGCTAATCAATACAATATAAATGTGATTCTATGATGTATGCTATTTACGGAGGATTTCAATTAAAAGGTTAAACTATAGGGAAACACTATAATGAGTAAGATTTTCAAGATAAGTAGAAGTCAGACTGTACATATATATTTTATGTTTAATCAACATGAGAAGAGAACGGTTGAGCTAAGACTAGATAGGATAGCGTCACAGTGGTGCCTAAATGCAAACAACATAGATATATCTTCGTTCACCTATTTTAAGAAAATCAAATAATAGATAAAAATGTCAAATATATGATTGAAACCAGGTGTTGAAATAGAGAAGTTCTACTAAGGTGTTATGTGATAATTAGAAGTATGTTTATCAAAGTGAAAGGTATGTTTTATATAGCTTCTATAAGACTCGATCGTATTGATATATGAATGAATATTAGATTGCTAAAGTCCAATATATCCATATAAAATGAGTGTTGCATATACTTGGATACAAAAGTAGATGAACAATCAAACCAGATTAGATAAAATTAATTATACATATTCGTCAGAAGGTGCAAATAACACATATTTTGTTGAAAAATTGGAATGTATTTCAAAAGAATTTAAAGCATTTACTAAATCAATTTTTTCATCTCTTGTCAGCACATTTGTCATGTGCCCTTTTGCATGTGAAAGGTTGGACAAGTGGCAATATTCCATTCACCTTTCACCTTATAAATTCTACTCCTCACCATTGGAAATTTACAGAAGAAAAATGACATTTTGTCCTCTTTCTCAAGCGAGTCTCCGTCCTCTTTGATTAATATTTATACTAGATGTTCTTTACAACATAACTAAGAGATAACTAAGAGTTTGAGACACTGGGGAGTAAAAGTATAAAATTAAATCCAAGTGTCTTATAGATTTAACATTTCCAGTTCATTTAATACAAACTTGCTTCTAAAATATTTCTTTTTCTAGGCAAGCAGCAAGGTGTTTTCACTTGACAGAGAAGCATATCCCTCTTTAAATGCAAAAAGGGATTCTAGATTTGCATTTGACAGCAATCCGATTGTACTATCCAAGACCGCCACATTCCAAATGTTCATATTGACTATCAATCTTCTAGAAAGATTTGAACTCAAGATCTTGAGGTCTTAGACCGTTCTTTGTATCAACCAATTTTTCAGCACTTATGTTTCATAGCCTACTTTCTCTGCAGTACAATGCTGATAATCGCCTCGAGAACAGTCCATGGCATGGAGAATTTGTTTGATTCTCCATACTTCAAACTCCGATCAAAGAGACGGGAGATGATTAACTGTCCACTCCTCTTGGCCAAATTCCAATTAAACCTAAGCTTATCCGAATAATCAAACCTCAACTATTTTATACAAAACAACAACACAAAAGGACTGCACTGATACCTAACTTAGCACTTGTAAACCTCAATTATATAAAGGAATCAATCATCAGCCAGAAACGCAAGATAAAATGAGGCTATCCTAAAGTAAAGACATATAAAAGCTACTAAACAAATAATTTTAAGGCAAATTGGCCAATAAAGTAAACTAAATAGCTAAAGCAAATAAAAATTATGTACTTACCAGAAAATGGGAAAAATATGGAGAATAAACTTATATACTCAGTCAGTGTAAAGTCTCTATTCATACATGAATAAAAATGTATGATCTTCATAACATGATAGAAAACAAAAAAGTAAAAGGTATTGCACGAGAAATTTTTAATTACTTATGTGTAGTTTGAAAATTGATTAGCTTGGTCTTAAAATCTAATACATAAATTAAAACAAAACAATTTATTTTGATCGACATGCTTGTTGACTATTATTTATAATTAGAGGGCGTTGATTAAGCAAACATCGGAAATATGGGATCGATAGCATTTATGGCAGCAATGAAAGGCTACAAAATGGTTTTGAAAATGCGAGCATGGAGAGGAGAGGGAAAATGAGAGCATTTAGGATTTAATCCTCATCGATCCAACCTAAGGAATGAGGTTATGAACTTTTGGAATGTACACCTAATGCTTTCATGCTTCAACAATTGTACAACCCAATTTTAAGAAACCTAACTTAACTAATGTATTCTCTATTTTACTATAGAATTCTCAATTGCTTCAGATCATTTTGACGAAATATGGGAAGAAACTCTAGGTAATGTTGACATATTTTGTGTTGGACAATATCTTAAATCCAAAAATCCTAATGTCAAGCTAAATATATACTCTAATGTAGTACTCTTGATTCTTAGGTAAACTTCCAAGATAATCCCATGTCAAGAAATTGAGAACAATCCTATGTCAAAAATAGTTAATGTTGTGCTTATATGGAGTCGACAAGCGAAGTAATATCTTGAATGGTGGAAATGGATCTAATGGAGGAACATCGTGGAAAAGTAGTGAAGAATTTCCTCGCTAAATATAACCAAAGTTACACAAGTTTGTGATTAAGATATAATAGAGCTAATAAGTGAATTTCTGAAGAATGAAGGATTACCTCAACTAACAACCATGTATCAAGTGTAATTCCACAAGTAGGGGATGGTGGTGCAAGAATTATCGATTTTTCTTCATGGAAAAACTTAGGATTGAGGAATTACTAAATAAGAACTTTCGGACTAATTATGTAATTAGTTTGTAACAACGATAATACTAACAAAACGCCATTAAGTCGATTTTCTAAAGCAAAATACATGAGAAAGTTAATAAGTAGAGCAATAATCATCCAATGTACATATGTATGTGAAGGTCACATTAACATACTCATGTAAGAATCTATTAAAAATTTACCCACAAAACAAGTGCGAAGAGAAATTAATTGGAGAAAGATTACAAGTGAAGATGGAGTATGAGAAGGAAAGTGAAAGAACCAAGAAAGTCAAAGTAGCATTCATTTGAATGGGAAAACGTGAAATGCCTAAAATAAAAGTCACATTTCACGGTGGCATTTTTCATTGTTGTGGCATTTTTGATTGTTTTGGTGGACGGAGGAACCACGACTTATTTAGAATGGAAAAAAAGACATGGTAGAAAGATAGATCTGAGAGAGATGAGAGAAGAGGTCAATGAGAGAAAAGACTGACAAAGTGAAGGAAAAGGAGGAAGTAGCGTGTTAAAGGAGAATGATAAGAAGTTAAATTAAACCTTCACTTATTAAGAATGATGAGAAGAATGATGATACTCCATTAGTCCACTTTTATTTATCATATTACGTTTTTTGAATATTAATTTGGTAAATTTGTAAAATTAAATTAAATTACATTAATTTGATATTTTAAATAAAAAATTTAGATATTAAAAAACTATGCGGAAGTACTATCAATTACAATTTTTTACATATCAATATGGTGAAAAAATATATCGTAAAATGTTAGTCAAAGTTCTTATCGTTTGACTCTAAAAATGAAAACCACGACAATTAAAAGTGGACGAGGGAGTATTAACTTTCATTCTCTTGATTTAACTTGCTGGTACTAATATTAATTTGTTGATTCCTGTAAACTCTATTTAATAAGAAAAGACTTGTTTAATTTTGAAAAAATATTTCATACTGCGTAATAGTTTTTTAAGACAGTGTTCAACACAATTCACGTTTTAGTTGTGCCTATTTAAAATATTATAGTAGTAATATCTATATAACTTTTAGTAATGTTATTTTGCTAAATAGTAAGTTGTTATTATTATTATTGTAATATTTAAATTATTACCCAACATATTTGAAGATAAAATGCGAGAAAGTTGTTTGAGATAGATTGGGCATGTTCAGTGTTGACCAATAGATGCACCTCGTTCATAGGTGTAATCCTATGATAAGTGAAGATGTTAAAATCTGATGGAGTAAAACTAAAATTACATGGAAGAAGTAGGGTGTGTTTGGTACGAAGGAAAATGTTCTTCTAGAAAATCTTTTCTTGGAAAGCGAGTGAATTTCTAACTTATTTTCTCATGTTTGGTTGGTGATTGAAAAACATTTTATAGAAAATATCTTTTATTTTTGGCTTGAAACTAAAAAATACTCTTTAGGAAAATAATTTCTAACCCGAAAATTAACCCCAATAATCGATCTAGGACCCGACCTTGACACCCAAACTAGGACACCACACTGACTTCCATTCCAAAATCCGACCCTGAGATCTGACCCAGGACCTGATCCTCAGATCCTGAAATATTTTTTAAAAATAATATTTTTTTTAAAAAAATTGACGGGGTGGAGGGGGGCGGGGGCTAAGGGGGGTGTCCGGGGTAGGAGTGACGTAAAAAATGAAACTTTAAAAATTTTGAAATATTTTTCAAAAATAACTTTTTTTTTTTTAAAAGAAAAAACTTTTGATGGGGTGTCCTGGGGTAGGGGTGAGAATTTTTTTAAATTTGAAATATTTCTCCAAAACATTTTTTTGTGGGGGTAGGGGTAGGGGTGGTAGGGGTTGGGTGAGGTAAAAATAATCTTTTTTTTTTGTTTGGGGGAGGGGGTGCTGGTTTGGAGTAGGGGGTTGGAGCTAGGGGTAAACAAATATTTGTAATTTAAAAAATAAGAAAATTTAAAAAATTTAATATTTTTTTTGCATGGGAAGAGTTAGGTACAGAGTACGAGGTAGGGTAAGAAAAAAATATTATAATTTAAGGATGAAATAGAGTTTTGAAAAATATTTTCCTTAATTTTTTAAAGGAAGTCATTTTTCTTAAATTTGAGAAAAACAAGTTGATTTAGAAACATTTTTCAAAACATTTAAGCCAACCAAACATGAAAAATTTGAAAAATGTTTTTCTTCATACCAAACACACCCTAGTCTCGAAAGACCTACAAAGATTGATATCAATACAAATTTAACTAAGCATAGGACACGATAAAAGAAAAAGATCCATAAAAGTGACAGTTATGCAACATGATTGGCCAGTCTCAAAATCTATAGCCCAAAGGCATGCCACGACCCTCCAAGTAGATGGTATGAGTTGGCCTAGACATAGCTCGAAGGTCTGGTAGACAAAATGATGATCACCTATTGTGGGATGGTCGAATTTGGGGGTGAACGGGGAAGTGCATATAAACAAGTAATTGGATTTCGAGAAATTGATACCTTTGAAATTTCTAGGGCATTCACTCAAACTTATTTACAAAATCGAGAAGTTGCCCAAATTTGATGAAGAATGGGTAAGTGTATATAATTGTTGGACGCTTTTTCCCAGTCTCTAACATGACATCATAATCAGACTTTAAAACCGTCCTTGAAACAAAGGTTCTAGGGACAATGATATCGACACTAGGTTCAGAAGATATGTCATTTCTCTTTTTACCTTTCTTTGGGCTACCATGAGAGAGGGATATCTGACAAAACTGGAAGAAGATGAAGACATGATGAATCAAGTTTGGAGCAAGAAAATATAATAATATATGAAGTTCGAGAGATGTAAAGATTAAAGAATTTGGAAAGAATGAAGAAATAATTCAAGAGAAATGAAGAGAGTTTGGGGAAATTGTGAACGGAGAAATCGTGAAACATTGGAATGAAACGAAAGTCGCGTTTTATATGCAAAAAGAGATTAGTCATGATTGCCTTGAAATGAGCCATTTTCTATCCAATAATAATTCCACATGTGGATGGTACATTTAATGTGGCGGGGTCAACGTCTTTTACATTACCGAAGGTATTCTTAGGATGGACTTCTCATTCCGCTTTTCAAACATGCACGACATCATGTTAGAGAAACGAGGAACTATGTATTGGGCAAAAAATAACTTGTACACGTGGAAGAAAAAATAAAAATATGAACACGCAGGATTAACATAGGATGCTCAAGAATATTAGTTCGGTAAAGTGAACTAGTCTCAAAGATGAGTTCGGAAAAGATTAGTCTCTGAAATCACTATATAATCATCATCATAATAAAAAAAGGTGGAAACTCGTATCCTGATGATAAGAAATGACTCGTGTTTCAATGACATGACAAAAAAGGATAAAAATGACGTATATGTCAGATATGATTGTACAATATTGTGACCACAACAGAAAAATATTAGCTGACACTACTAACGACATTTCAACACGGACAACAATCATTGGTTGTAGTACTTTAGGGCTCGAGTGGAGTTTTTTTTATTGGTAGACGAATTACATTTATAACCTATAGATAGTAGTTTTAATATGATTGTAAGGGTATGAGATTCTGAACAGCACAATTACAAGATACTATTATTCTTGTGCTATAAGTTTTTCATATTTCATCAAGTCTTTGCTTCATAATATTTATTTACATAAATTGATCTCAGGTCTATGACCAACATCACTCTAGCATAACTGGATTAAGTACAAACACTTGTGTCTCCAGAGCTCTATCGCTTCATACGACTTTATTTACTTACTTACTTAATGATTTTCATATATTTCTTTAACATATATTTAATCGCTAATAATCAAATCTAACGAGTTAAATCAATCCACGTGTTCTTGATCTCACTACAAATTTAGTTGCAGTATTTTCTAGTAAACATGAATATGTGTTGTATAAAAATATCTTATCGAATATTAACATTTATTTTGATAATTTACAAGATCTAACAGTGTATTTACACATTACCAATCAAATTAAATTTGTAATTTTGATATAATTATATTGTGACAAACAAAAATATAATATAAATATCATCCAAATAATTACGCCAAATTCAATTTGGAGGTAACTTTCCTACCGAACTTATATATAAAAATGAATATCTTCGATCATCGTAGCTAGTTTATTTTGAGCGATCATCGTTGATTCATTTGTAAGAACATGGGGTCCACAATGTAGCTGATTGGCCCTTATGGCTGTCAACTTGTGACCTCAAACCATACAAGTCCACGTAATAAAAAAGAGATGCGCCAAAAGAAATACTTCATCCGTTCACTTTTACTTATTGTGATTTGATTTAATACATCAATAAGAAAAGAATTATTGTATATGTATTTTATCAAATTATTCCCTATTAAATGATGTTTTAGAAAATGATTTGAAAAGTAAGTTTTTAGTTATAGGTAAAACATGAAAAAATATTATTGTCTGTTTTTTTTATAGATATGAAGTGACAAGTAAAAATAAAAATTTATTTTTAAGAACAAGTGACAAAAGAAATAATATTAATTTAACATTTTTAACCTTAATTAATGGGACCAGTAAAAGCACTTTTCGGGTTAATCAACAATGGTTAATGAATAATCCCCTTCATTAGCCATATGTGTACATACAAACAAATAAGTAGAGTTCCCTTCAGTGATGCCGCTTATTTCTTTACAAAAATGTCTCTCTCCGTCGCCGCAGATTTAGAGCTTCCGGCGTACGCCACTCTCTCTCTCACTTCCTTGATTTTTCTCATTGATCTGTTAAATTCATGTATTTGTAGTTGATTATTAAAACTCTGGTTCATTTCTCCGACTTGTATGTGACTTTTTCCATTTATTGGTTATAATAATTTGATTGTTGAATTTCGATCGCATAGTTATATTATACTTCTTTGATGCTTTCATTTTGCTGATCGGTCTGTTAGTTTAGGTTTTATCTTTAAATTTTTTGATATGTTGCTGGAACTTTAATTTTCAGATCGATTGATTGATGATCGGGAGAAGAATTGATGAAGGGCAAGGCAAATTTGTCAGATTGTTTTACTGTTAATATATATATTTTTTCATTTTTCAAGCGTTTTTTGTGTGCATATACTGTAGAGGGACTGTGTAGTTGGAGAAGTATGTATATTATTTTTTTTTGTCTATATTAGTATGAAATACATCATAAATCAGTAGAAAAAAAAGGAGATAGAAGGATCTCAGTGTAAGTAAGGTAGTAGGAAGGCCAATTTTGCTACTTTGTTTGATAAGGTGGTAGTTGTTGTTGGTGTGAAAAATCTGTAGTTGGTATTTCAGTTTAGTCCAGTGAACAAGTTAATGGAATCTTGTTAGTTTGCCGTAGGGACTGTAGGGGAGTTATTGCATGTTCATGTGCTGGTGACGTCTGAATGGTTTATTGAACTGCCAAGATACGGGTTATATGCAGCTAGATTCATCCAAAGGTTTAGCTCAAACTATGATCACTGGGGTGCCTGACTCTTCTGGTCAATGGATCCAGCAAGAATCATCTCAGCCGGTTATCTTGAGTGATGGCATATCTTTACACAATAATGTAAATAACCGTGTACCTGTTCAGCCTGGTGAGGTATTTTCTATGGAATTTCTTCCGGATCCTTCTTCAAGAATAATTCCTACTCTGTCTGGGTTCACTGAAAAGCATGATAAGAGAGCTTTACCTCAAAGTCAGCAAAGTCAATATCCGGGTTATGAAGATCTCACAAGACTTCTTGGGTTGACTAGAGTGGATTCTGAATGTGCTTCTGACATAACTGAATATGCTTCTGCAAGAGGGTCTAGTGCCGAAATTGAAAATGGTATTTATGTAGAGAATGAGCTTACATTTAATCAGAAAGTTGGATCTTGTGGGCATGTCCCTGGGGGAGCTACTACAGATTTATTCTATAATCAAGCTACTTCAGGGTCAAGTGCTTCGCTTTTAACTAAATCTGAATCTTCACAGTCATTAAAATCTTCTGGATTAGGAACTTCAGACTGTTCTCAGACAGGAAAAATAAAATTCCTGTGCAGTTTTGGTGGTAGAATACTGCCTCGACCTAGTGATGGAAAACTCAGATATGTTGGTGGAGATACACGTATCATTTCCATAGGGAAGAATATTTCATGGGACGAACTTATGAAGAAAACATTAGCCATCTGTAACCAGCCTCACACTTTCAAATACCAGCTTCCAGGAGAGGATCTTGATGCCCTTATATCCGTCTCTTCTGATGAAGATCTTCAGAATATGATAGAGGAATATTATGGACTCGAGAAGCTTGGGGGTTCCCAAAGGCTCCGAATATTTTTGGTTCCCTTGACTGAATCTGAAAACTCATACCCTGAAGATGCTGCTACTGTTCAACCGAGTGACCCTGATTATCAATATGTTGTTGCTGTTAATGGCATTGTTCAAGTGGATTCTTCTGCTAAGGAGAATTATTATGGGCAGTGTGTGCGAGATGAAGCCAGCAAGGTGATACCTAAAGTGGACTGCAGTAATGGTATTTATGTCCCACCTCCTTCTCAATTGGTTGGTGAATCTCAGAGTCAGGTTAAGTCTCCCAATCAATCTACTTCTCTTTCTCCTGTGTTTATTCAACAGGGAGATTGCAAGAACGACTCAAGGAATGCATACACAAACAAGTTGCCACATGGTAATGACGCATGTCCAGTGTTGGTTAGCAGCACCCAATCATTAGCTGAAAACCCGAATGGATGTACTAATATTGGTTATTATGCCCCGCAAATGAACCTGATAAATTTGCAGAGTCCAAACAAAAAAGATGATATCCCTCAGCCAAGCCAATCGAGTGAATTGCTTTCACATCACCATGGTCTCAGCAGAGACTGTGTTGCTCCAACATCGGAACAATGTGATGGAAGCTTTCAACAGTACTCCTTTGAAAGAACAGAACCCAAGGAAAGGACTGTTCACTCTGAAAAACGGAATGATGAAATGGATGTATTACTGGGATACACTTCCACTGTTACTCTAAATGGAATTCCCCATGCCTTTTCGGATTCAAAACTTCAGGAACATGGAAAAAGATCAGCTTACTGCTCACAAGAGGGAATAAGCTCATTTTCCTCTTTGAACTTTTTACCAGCTCAGTTATCTTCACATGGTGTGTCTGCTGCTCTGCAAGAAAACCTAGGGTCTCTGCATCAGAATACATACCCAGTCAGTTCTCAGCATCATATTAGGGTACTTAATGGGGAATCAACTGTGGCCACTGACTTGATGGATTTTCCAAAGTTGCCTTTTGACTCAAATTCAGTGAGTAAATGTGGGCCCGTGCAAATAAATATTGATGGAACAGACACTAGATGCAACGGAGCTAAAGCAAAGTTGGAAAATTACCATCCTGGTTCGAAAAACTTTATGGAGAAAAATTTAAATTGTGAGATGGTGAATGCATGTGATACCAATAATGCACTTCTCTATCATGAGGGTAAATTTCCTGATAACAAGCCATCCGAAACAGCTGTGGGTACAGAGAAAAAACTACCTGATGTTAACTCTGCTATGATGTCTAATAATGGAGGTGATATACCTGGTGAAGAAACACAATTTTTTGACATGAACATCGTTGCATCAACACCTTTAATTAATACAGTAAATGAGCGGTCCCAAAGAAATCAATTTGAGTATGCCTCAGGGGGGATAAAAAAGGCTGAACCTGAGAACAATACATCCTGGGTGAAGAGTTCTGAAGTTGCTGGGAGGATTTCTAATTCTGAAACAGAGTCTCATGGTGCAGAAACTCTGAGTGATCTACTCCCTGAGTTGTCTGATGGCCTGATTTCCCACCATTCCCCCATGCCAGCAGTTGCTGCATGTCCTCAAGATACTTTTGCCAAAGAACCCTTGCTAATATTGTCTGAGGAATTGTCACCATCATCAGTTGTTGATGATGGAGGCCAGTTGGTGTCCTCGCATTACTCAGCTTTCAGGCAAAACCCAACCAAGGATGCTGTTTTTAGGAGAGAAGTTTCTCTAATTGATGAAGAATTTACTAGTTACAGTGACCAGAAAGTTGTGACTTCTGGTGTTGGTGATTTTTCTAGTGAAAAGCAAAAGATAGAAGATGCTCCAGTTAGTAGGAGTATCAAGGAAAGTCAGCAGGTTCTGAAAGCAAATGGAAGAGATGCTGCAAGTCTCCTAGATTTGGATACCATTGGTGGTGAAGTCATATCTCCTAGTGCATCAGAAGGGGTGGCATTTGCTCCTGACTTGGGGTTGGAGGTGAATTTCTATTTCACTTTGATGGGTTGGTGTATGATATAGGTTACTAAAAGCTCTCTTATGCTCATATAGTTTATCGTTGTTTATCTGGCTTGGCGCAGGATGCCAATCCCCCCGACAGAGATAAGGATAATTTAATTTCTGATGCTATGATAGCTGAACTGGAAGCTGATTTGTATGGTTTGCAGGTAAAGGATCATTTCCTTTTGTATTCTAAACCTTGTTGGAAGTGCTCATCATAATATTTCATTTCTCCCCTTTTCAACTGTAACGTCTTACACTCTAAACTTGGGTACGAGTATGAAAGACTTAAAATGTCATTGCCTTCTTACAAGTACAGTACCAGCAGAACGCTTCTAATATATCCTAAGGAGAACTCAAATGTACAAGGCTTTGTCCTTCACTACATACCTCCCCCCCCTTCCTGCAATACCTTGATCCTCTTATCATAGGGTGTGTTACATGACAAATATCTTTGATTTATTTTCATAGTTAAAGATTGTGGTTCAGTTCTTGGAAATAATAATGGTCTGCTATTTCTAGTCTTGGAATGTGCCTCAAAGGTTATGTAATGGTTTTATTGCTTATCAACTATGTTTCTCTACTGGTTGACAACAACATACCTAGTGTAATCCCACAAATGGGCCTTGGGGAGGGTGGCGTGTACGCAAACCTTATCCTTACCTTGTGCAGGTAGAGAGGTTGTTTCCGATAGACCCTCAACTCGAGTAAAGCATTTCAAACTAGGTTTGAAAAGGAAATACAATTGTAATGAAGCCATGTCGAAAAAAATGGAGAAAAAAACAGTAGCAACAACAAATAATATGATAATCAAAGCAAAAGATATAACATGTAATAATAAAAATCGAAGAATAAGATAATAGAAGAGTTATAATAATAATACTGATAAGGAGAACTAGACAACACTCGACTACCTACTAACCTTCTACCATAATCTACGGCCTCCATATCCTCCTATCTAGGGTCATGCCTTCGGTAAGCTGCAGGTGTGTTATGTCTTATTTAATCATCTCTCGTCAATACTTCTTTGGACTCTACTTCTCCCTAGACCCACCATAGTCACCCTCTCACATCTACTTAATTGGACATCTGTTCATCTCCACTTCACATGACCAAACCATCCCAACCTTACCTCCTCATTTTGTCCACCACGAAGGCCTCTCCCACATTGTCTCAAATATCTTTTTTCCTAATCGTTCCCTCCTAATATGCCCACACATCCATCTCAGCATCCTCATTTCCTCTACTTTCAAGTTTCATCTTCTGGATGTGTGAGTTTTTAACCGGACAATCCTCTAGCCCGTACAACATAGCTAGTCTAACAACCACTTTATAATACTTACCTTTAAGTTTTGGTGACACATTCTTTTCAACAAGACACCAGATGCGATCCTCCATTTCATCCACCCGTTTCAATACAATGTGTAACATCATGACTGGACAGTGTTCCGAGTCTCCATCCACTGTCCTCACCCGAGTTTTCGCTGCATCATACATATACCTTAATCGCCTTAATATATGCTACAGGTACTCCTCTAGCTTTCAAACATCTCCATAGAATTCCTTGCCCCCCCCCCTCCCCCTCTCGTGGAAAGTTAATTTTGTAACTTATCTTGTTTTACCCTTCTTTCTTCATTTTAAGAGAAGATGCTAACTTATATCTTTTTTCTTAGAGTATAAAGATGCTTGCTTTCTTTAACAACAACAACAACAACTAAATTTACCTCAATCCCGGACAAGTTTGCTTTATTTTAAGAGTTCCTTAATTCATTCTTAAGCAGTAGCTACAACTAATGTTACATTGCAGATCATAAAAAATGCTGACCTTGAAGAATTGAGGGAGTTGGGCTCTGGGACGTATGGTACTGTTTATCATGGAAAATGGAGAGGAACAGATGTTGCTATAAAGAGAATTAAGCGGGCATGTTTTTCTGGGAGATCATCACAGGAAGAAAGGCTGGTGTGTTTCCTTTAACATATCTTCCAAGCATATCATTTTTTCCTGGATTATCAGCAGTGTTTATGATCCTTATTGTGAAATTCATTATAAAACTGTCCTTTTTCCAGATCAAGGACTTCTGGAGAGAGGCACAGATCCTTTCAAACCTTCATCATCCTAACGTGCTTGCATTTTATGGAGTGGTACCTGATGGGGCTGGGGGAACTTTGGCAACTGTGACTGAATTCATGACTAATGGATCACTTCGAAACGTTCTTATTAAAAAGGAAAGGTGACGTTGCTTTTGCTATGTTAATTAGTTCTACATGCTTCTCTCATTCATAACTTAATGGGATTTGCTAAATTCCTTGTGCAGGTCACTTGATAGTTATAAGAAACTTCTTATTGCCATGGATGCAGCTTTTGGGATGGAGTATTTGCACTCGAAAAACATCGTCCACTTTGATCTGAAATGTGACAATTTGTTAGTCAGTCTGAGGGATCCACAACGACCCATATGCAAGGTATCTTTTTTCCAATTACGGCAGAGATATATGCACTCTTGAGTGTACAAGAATAAATCTGTTAGGAACCCAGACTCTCCAAACAACAAATCTGTAAACTTTCAAATGCAATACAGAAATAGGAACAACACTTCAACTGTAATTTACTAACACCAACAAATAGAATAAGTCTTACAAATAGCAAATAGAGAATACTTCTAACAACCAAGGTATTTCGAGGAACCTTAACCTCCAAATCTGCCAGAGAAAATCCTACCCAAAAGACTGACTGTCTTTTCTTCTTCCTAGTACTATTTATTACAAAATAACTACCTAAACTGCTCGGTAACTGCTAGGTAACTACTAGAAATACATACACATAATAATTAATAAATAAAACAAATACATTTAGGCCTTATTTTCACCCTTCTTCCTGCGGCTATAGACATACCCGCCCCAACGAGTTTCACCTTGTCCTCAAGGTGAAATTGAGGAAACTGTGCATCAATGACTTCATAGGATTCCCAGGTGTTCTCAAAGTCTGGCAAGTCCTTCCACTTAATTAACACCTCTTGGGAGCCAATCAAGAGTGTACGACAGTCTACTACACTTTCACGTTGCACTTGCATTTCAAGCTCTTCAGATAAGAAAAGAGGGAGCTGCTGAATTGGAGTAGAATCCTTTACTGCACGCTCTGATACCAAAATTGTTAGGAACTCAGACTCTCCTAACAACAAATCTGTAAACTTTCAAATGCAATACAGAAATAGGAACCACACTTCAACAGTAATTTACAAACACCAACAAATAGATTAAGTCTTACAAATAGCAAATAGAGAATACTTCTAACAACCAAGGTATTCGAGGAACCTTAACCTCCAAATCTGCCAGAGAAAATCCTACCCAAAAGACTGACTGTCTTTTCTTCTTCCTAGTACTATTTATTACAAAATAACTACCTAAACTGCTCGGTAACTACTAGAAATACACACACATAATAATTAATAAATAAAACAGATACATTTAGGCCTTATTTTCACCCTTCTTCCTGCGGCTATAGGCCCTATTAATAGCAGATCTAACAAAATCCAGAATGAATCATGAGAGAGCATATCTCGACTTCAGGGGCTCAATAACATGGTGATCCAAAGAAAAACTTCAATGAGAGACCTTAAACTTCTTGTTAAAACAAACAAAAACACTTCATATATAATTTTATTTGAAGTCTATTTTTCTAGATTTTGATGTGCAAAGTTATTAAAATAATTATGATCGATTTCTAGTAATTCCTTTCAATTTCTAATATATCTAATCCATTATTTAGGGTTTTTGGTAAATTTTTTACCTAGGGCTCCTTTTTGAGATTGTGTCAAAGTTTCAATCCTTCTCTTTTATTTTTTGAGTTTGGAATAACTGAATTCCTATATCCTAATTGACATATTTAAATTCTAATAAATATCTAAAAAAGACATTATAAACCTAAGAAGCAAAGATCTCAAAATTAACAAATTTCAGAAGTAAAATAATAGAAAGAATAATGGAACCAGATTCAACAAGTTGATATCTTGATATCACTTTTCACTGCTTCAATATGCTTGACACAATGCTTGAAAATTTGAGAAAGAAACAAAAGAGTTGGCAATCTGCTTTGGGCTCTCTTATTTTTACATATTTGTTTTTGAGAGTTGGAGAATGGCCAAGGGAATATATTAAAAGATTAATGCATGCTATTTGAAGAGAACGGTAAGAAACAATAAAACTATGTGGGCCAATTGATGATGTTGAATATATCAACAAATGAGGCAAGAAAATATTACCTACACCTATAGTCTATGGAGGGATTCCTTAAAAGACTATTTTGTTTCCTAATTTATCGTCTATGGTTTCATCTTTCCATTTTTATTATGAAAACATGCATTATCTACTTTAAACACAATAATTCTTTTTTTTAAAAAAATTATACACTTGTTAGGGAAATTTTGGGCCCCAAAATTATGGGGCCAAAAGAAGCTGCCTTAGCAGCTACACCCTTCGCCTAGCCCTATCTGACTTATAAGCACAAGTTCCTATGATTAAGCTGTTATTGATATTGGAATTGTATTGGACTGACTTCTGGTCAGATAGCCTTTCTGTTTCCAGAAGCACATTACTTGCATCTACAAAGCCAAAAGCTTTTAGCCAAGTTTGAATAAATGATGAATAATATTGGAGCAGAGTGTACTTTCACACCAAATAAGATTTCTTCAGCACAGTTAAGACCAATGAAGACTCTTTATGATGAAACAAAGATTACCACACCACTGTATAGGAGACCTACTATAAGGAAACAACACATTCTTGTATGCTTATTTTGTAGGGTGAATCCAGCTAGATCTACTGATACATTTTCATAGGATAATTTAATCCCATTTGTATTTTAGTAAAAAACTTACCTTGCCACAGTAATTGAGTTATTTGTAAGATATGTAATGCAGGTTGGAGATTTTGGACTGTCTAGGATTAAACGCAATACTCTCGTATCTGGAGGTGTAAGAGGTACTCTTCCCTGGATGGCACCTGAACTGTTAAATGGTAGCAGTAACCGAGTATCTGAGAAGGTTAGGCTGATTACTGTAATTTACTATAATCAGATATGTCATAAAGCAATAACATCTGATATTAGTTGTTAAGTATGTCATTAAGCAATAAACTGGATGGTTTGGTTTCTGACAGGTTGATGTTTTTTCATTTGGCATAACAATGTGGGAGATCTTGACTGGGGAAGAACCCTATGCAAACATGCATTGTGGGGCAATCATTGGTAAGGCTCTGATTACCTGTTAGACCAAGTGACTAGTTTCTGCTTCATAGCAGTAGTGGGAGGTAGAGGGAATAGTATGTTGCTTAGGGAATGGATTCCACTCGATTATAAGGGTTTGCAAAGGAACTTTTGAAAATGCTCCCAAGCACTTTTCCCAATGTATTCACCTGAAGACTTCTCTGGGTCTGTAGGATCCCTTTTTCCGGTGGTAATCGACCATCGGAATCCTGCACTACTTTCTCTTTCTTCACATCTCTTTCCTCTTTCTCCTTTTCTCCATGGAGAATCATATTATTTTATGCAAGGGGGTAAATATTGCTCCCTCCGTCCCATTTTATGTTGCACCATTTGACTTGACACGGTGTTTTATGAAAAAAAAAAAGAAGACTTTTGAAACTTGTGGTCTAAAACAACCCTTAGACATTTGTGTGGTTGTAAATCATTTCGTTAAGGGTAAAAGAGGAATTTTAAAGTTAAATTGTTCCTAATTATAGTAAGGTGACACTTCTTTTAGGGCGGATTAAAAAACAAAGGGTGCCACCTAAGTTGCTCGGACTCTCCAAAAAAGTTGCTGCACCCGTGTCAGATCCTTCAAAAATACACTATTTTTGGAGGATCCGACACACACCCGTCGACATTTTTGAAGAGTCCGAGCAACATAGGGTGCCACATAAAATGGGACGGAGGGAGTATGATTTAACAGTCAAAGTCTCCCTCTGAGTCATATGGGACACTTTTCTGGCTCTGCAGAAGGCTAAGGGAGCCTACAAAGCTAATGAGGTAAAAACTTTAAATCATGGAAGAGCAGAGATTTCTCGACTTATATTTATTGTGCATTAAAGTACAATAAATATGGGAGATACATATCAGTAATCAGTTATCACAGTTAATGGCCAAGCCAGAGCAGTGATTACTATACAGAGAACAAGTTTAATGAAGGATGGAAACACTTGTTGCCAAAATAGAACATTTTCATTCACAGAGAACCAGGGGTACAAGGGGAAGCTGGTTCCACTGGACAAGACAAATTTCAGTACATCAAGGAGGAAGGGAGCTTCAAGGAGTGTAGAACCAAAAAGCACATGAATACATCTGTGCCTTCAGGGGAAAATGACCTCCTTGATATGTTTGGTGAGCAGTTTCCCTGAAACTGATGATATCCCTACATACAGCTATGTAAGAAGATGGGCTCAGCAGATGTGGAAAGGAGTCCTGAATCTTCAGGTGTATGATATGAATGGGATCCAGTTTCTGTTTTGAGTTCCAAATTAAGAAAGTTGCAGAACGTATTTTTATGGGAGATCGGATTAGACAAGGGAAGTGGCTGATGTTTGAATGGTGGTCTCCAAAATCTGGAGTTGCCCCAGAACACAAAGAATTCAATTGGTTCTGGATTTGAGTTCTTGGATTACCTCTCCATCTCTAGTGTTCTAAGGTGATGAAGGATATCGGCAACAAATGTGGCAGCTGGCTAGAGAATGAGTTGGAAACAAAGTTAAAAAACCACCTCCGAGGGGCTCACATTCGAGTCAAAAGGGCCAAGGGAACAGATTCCATCGTCTGTGGAGGTTGCAGATAGAGAATGGATTTTTTCACTACCGGTCTGGTGTGAATCACTACAAGATATAGAAGTAGGGGGATTAGTGATTACGGCAGTCGAGGAAACAACTATGAGCCTGAGATAGACCCTGACAACTTATGAAGAAATGGAAAGGAGATAGAGACATGGTATGCGATGGACCAAAGATACAAAGAATGCTTTGCTGAGAATAACACTAGTTTTGTATTGTCTGGGGTGAAGTACTCGAGGGATGAGGTGGCAAGTGGAAGGGGGCACTTTTTCTTTTTAAAGAAAAGTTTTCCCTAATAATTATCGGAGACTACATAGAAGGCAAAAATGTGCTATGTATTTACGATACACATCTATAGTTTAAAAGTATTATATTACATAGCTATACTTAGGGTTTTAGACCAAATCTCTCCTCTCTCTCAAACTCTTGCGCGCCTCTCTCCTCCCTTGCTCGCCTCACTCCTCCCTCGATCGCCTCTCTCCCTTTCTCTTCCCCTCCTCTGTCTCTCGCCTGATACAAATGGGGGATACTACTGATACAAATCACTTGAGAGATTTGTTTTAGGCGATAGATGGTGTAGACCTCTCTTCTTCTTGTTCTCCTCTTTGATTTCATACTCAGACTCTCAGTATACTTGAACAGGGGAGAGATACAATATTGTATTAGTCGAATTCTGAAAGAGTACAACACATGATACAAATGTGTATAACAAGGACAGTTGAATACATTGATACAAATCTATAGCTAGTTGTAGATACACTCAAATACATTGATACAAAGTGAATACACAAGGAATAGATACAGGTGATACAATTGATATAATTGTGTTCGTTGATACACCTGATATAAAGTGAATACACTAGGAACATATACATTTGATACAATTGTATTCGTTGATACAACCTGATACAACTTGATACAATTTTATTTGTTGATACAAATCAATTGTATTTGTGATATAGCCTGATACAACGAATACAACATGTATTCATCCTCTCTCTCCCAAATTCCGCTCACCTCTCCTCCCTCAACCATTCTCTCTCGCCTCTCTCCTCCCTCCTCTTGACATGTAGTTATGAATTGTAATTAAGTAAACTATAGCTATTTATCTCTAATTAATCCCAAGCTATAGTCATTTTTGAAGGTTCCTCATAATTATAACAGCCCGGGCCCTTTCCTGATTTTTTGGAAATGGGCCCTTACAAGTTGGGCCTTTTTTTTCTTCTAAAGATACAACAACTAAGAAAAAGGTCCAGTCGCTGAATTTTTTCACAAAAGGAGTCAATCTATTTGACAAAGTTGATCACCCTCCCCCAAGTTCTCCACAGATCAAGAGTGAATTAGAAGAACTCATGCGACTGGAGCAACCAAAGGAAAATGATGATTCCAACAGACAACAATCCCCCATCCGTGAAGATGGTCAGAACTGTCACATGCAAGCAAATAGCTACAGCAATGAAGGGAGGAGGTACAAAGTTTTTGCTCTAAAGTGGGGTGGAGTTTAAGGGGATTCCAAAGGAAATCAGTTGGTAATATATGGAAACCCACTTCCTCTACAAATTAATGAAGCATGTGGATATGATGAATTAGAGGACATGGCAACTCTATTGGTCCATTCCAATGTTTTCAAATTGAGCAAACATTTTGGGGCATGCTTCACATGCCGTGAAAGGTTGGCATTGGATATGTTCATGAAGATAGATCAGAAGAGGTTCTTGTTGAATCAAATTTATAAGAGGGCAAAACCAAACGGTGATGGAGGAGAGAATTCCAATGAGGCTAGGAACATGATCCTCCAGATGAACATAGAAGAAGGGGATGCAAGGATCAGGGGGAGCAACAACCTTTTATGTCATCAATGAAAGTTAAAATACTATCATGGAGTGTGAGAGGGCTAAATAGGGAGAACAAGATAAGTCTTGTAAGAAATCTAATACAACAGTGGGGGTTGATAATATGTTCTTGTGGAAACAAAACTCAAGGAGGTAGAGACAGATGCATTCAGACTACTTTGGAATAACAGATGGTCAGGAGAGGTGCACCTGGAGGCTATAGGAAGGAGTTGGGGTATAGTAGTGTTATGTGATAGAAGATATTGAAAGGGAGAACTGGTGGAAAGTGGAGACCAGATGATCACTTGCAAGTTTACAGGTAGCACTCAAAACGTAACTTGGTGTCTGAGTGTTGTATATGCTAATTGCGAGAGGAAGGAATTATGGCGGGAACTAGCTGCTGTCAGGAGTCTGTGTGAGGGCCCCTGGGTTGTGTGTGGTGACTTTAATGTCATTAGGTACCCCATAGAAAGGACAAAATGCTAAATAATTTCAGGAGCCATGGCTGATTTTTCAGAATGGATTGAGGACACGGAGCTTCTCAATCCTCCTCTATTTGGAGGGCCATAAACATGGTGGAGGGGACACAATTATAGAACTGCCTCTAGGATTGACAGATTTTTATATTCTTTCCAATGTGAGGAGCAATACCTCCAAATTAGAAAGAACTTACTCTCCATGGTGGGTTCAGACCACAACCCAATTATGTTAATGTGTAGGAATTGGGACTTCCAAAAATCTCTTCAAGTTTGAACAGTGGTGGATGGGATTAGCAGGGTTTCAGAGGGAAAATTCAAAGCTGGTGGACTTCTTTTCAGGACATTGGGACTTCTGCTTACATATTAGCCACCAAAACTGAAAATGCTGAAAGAAGAACTGAAGCTATAGATATCTCACATTCAAGATTTCTACCTCAAGCTGTACAAAGTGCCTGAAGCTTGGAGGCCTGATTTTACTATGCAGGAGGCTCCAACCATCAGCAATGAGGATCAACAGTGGCTACAAAGGGAATTTGAGGAAGAGGAAGTCGTTAATGCAGTCAAATTATGTGCAAGTGATAAGGCTCCTGGGCTAGTGGGCCTGATGGCTTTTCTTACTAGCTTTTACCAATCTTGTTGGGAGTTTCTGAAAGATGACATTGTTAGCACAATGCATCACTTCCATTCTCATCAAGTATTTGAGAAAAGCTTTAATGCTACTTATGTTGCACTCATACCTAAGAAGAATGGAGCAGTGGAACTCAGAGATTACAGATCAATTAGGCTAATTAGTGGGGTATATAAAACTATAGCCAAAACTTTAACAGAGAGACTGAAGAGGGTTGTTGATTCTCTAGTTAACAATCATCGAATGGCTTTCATATAAGGAAGACAAATCATGGATGCACTCTCATTGCCAGTGTGTGTGTGGACACCAGGTTGACAGGGGATGATCCAGGTATCATGTGCAAACTAGACATATAGAAGGCATATGATCATGTCAACTGGGATTATCTACTGGCCATTTTCAGACAGATGGGGTTTGGTGAAACGTGACTGAAATGGATTTGTTTTTGTATTAAAACTATTAGGTTCTCCATATTTGTTCATGGAGAACCTGTGTTTTTTTCCCATCAGAAAGGGGTCTTAGACAAGGGGACCCCCTCTCCCTTTCCCTTTTCATCCTAGCCATGGAATTCTTTAACAGCATGATGAGAAAGGCCATCAGCAACAACTGGATTAAGGAATTCAAAATCAGCAACGGAATAGGAGAAGACACTGTAGTCTGTCACCTGCTCTATGCAGATGACGCACTGATCTTTTGTGAAGCAAAGGCAGAGCAAAATAGGTATATTAGGGTAATCCTTATTGTGTTTGAAGCAGTTTTTTGGTCTGTGTTATCTGGAGAAAGAGTAGTCTTTTCCCTGTCACAGAAGTGGAGCAGATTCAGACTTTGGCCTATATCCTATGATACAGGGTTGAAAGCCTACCAACTAAATACCTGAGTATGCCACTAGGAAATGGGCACAAGAATTTGGAGATATGGGATGTGATTGTGGAGAAAATGGAGAAGAATTTAGCAAATTTAAAGGTATAGTATCTATCACTTGGTGTCAGGGTCATCCTATGCGAGACTCCTTACCTATCTATGTTATGTTTCTCTTTCCTATTCCAACCAAAGTGGTTAACAAATTGGATAAATATAAGAGAGATTTATGTGGTTAGTAAACAAGGAGGGTAAGGGCTTTCACCTAGTGGACTGAGAAACTGTTCAGCTAAGCAAGTGCTCTGGAGGACTGGGAATCAGGGATCTAAGGAGAAAAAACAACTCACTACTTAGGAAATGGTTGTGGAGATTTAATGGGGAACAACAGGCTTTGTGGAAAGATGTGGTCATAAGAAAATATGGACAGAAAGACTCGTGGTGCACAAATATAGTTACTACTTACTAGTACGTATAACATCAGTGTGGAGAATCATTAGGAATCTATGGCCCAAATTAGCAGAAAACATATTGTACAAAGTGGGAGATGGGAGCAAAATCTTGTTCTAGAAAGACCTCTAGATTGGTCAAGCAACTCTGATGCAGACCTTCCCAGATTTGTTCAACATTTCATCTACAAATGTTACAGTAGCTGATAGCTGGTCTCAACAGTGATGGGACATCACTCTTAGAGACACCTTAATAATTGGAAAGTAGACAGATTTGTGGACCTGATGGCTGTTCTAGAAGGGTTCAATGGCACTAATACAGAGTGTGATACAAATCAAATGGAAACACAACAATGATGGGATCTTATCAGTAAGCAGAAGCTATAAAAAGGAAGCAGAGACACAGCCTCAAATCAAACCAGGCCTTTGAAGCAGGTATGGAAAAGTAAGGCACCAAAAAAGGTTAAGTGCTTTACTTGGTTGGTTGTTTGAAAAACTTGCCTCACTAATGGGAGACTACAAAGGTGGAAGTTCCATATTGCATCTAGGTGTTCCCTGTGCCGTGAGAAGGGAGAGACAAACAACTATCTCTACCTTCACTGCAACTTCACCTACCAGCTATGGTCTCTATTCTTTAGTCTAACAGAGACCAAATGGACTATGCCTGAGCATACAATAGACATTAGGAGAGGGGGGCAACAAATCTCAGAAGAAATGGTGGAGACTAATCTCAGAATGTATTTGATGGACAAACGGAGGTAAGAGGAATGGAAGATGTTTTGACAACAAAGCCAACAACATTCTGCAAGTTAAAGGAAGATGCATTGTAACATTTCACTTTTGGTCATTTTCTCGCTTTACCACCATAGCCATGAGCCTAGTTTTCAAGTCCCCCTGTAGTCCAGCTGCCTGCATCATTAATTTCCTTGCCTCCAAAATTTTCCTCACAACCCATCTAGCTTTTCCAGGAGTAGTGCATTTGTCAGGACTTCATTTGTCACATAGTAGATATGGATCCACTTGATCCAGAGATGGTTATTCTCCTCAGTTATTGCCCATAAATGCTTTAAGATTGCTGCTCTGTTCCAAGTGACAAGATTCAAGATTCACATGCCACTAGAACCCTTTTAGTAACGTAGGCACCCCCTCTCCGTAGGAAAGATATGCTGCATACAGCTTCTATGAGCTGCAAGCTGCCAGCATATGAAAGTAACTTTGCAGACCAGCATCTCACTCTTGTTAATTGTTGCTACTGCTAATGTGCTTGAGAATTCTCCATTCTCTTAATACATGTGAAACTTGGAACATGAGGCAAAAGCCAAAATCTCTGGCCATGACCAAGCTTAGTCTTTCAAAATTTTAACAAACTGGCTTTCTGTCCTTGTTATTGTCAGTGCTAATAAATGATCCCTATATTGGTCGTTCAAAAAATATACCCATGCATCGAAACTGAGCTATTTTTAATCAGTATCCCGATATGCTCTGCAAGTTCAAGGGTCTAGCCTCGAAGCATAATTCCAGATAAAAGCATTACTCTTGCTCTCTGCGAGTTCAAGAAGTATAACCACTTGACTGTGCAACATTTGTAGGTGATCATGTCATTTCTGAGATTGTCATGTATTCATAGTCTGAGGGAGATGAGACTGCTAGTACATGTATTTCGTTTGGTTCGATCATATCAATGCTCAACAATGCTGAATGTGTAGGCCAATTCACACCTAATTGGGCCAGAAAGATATAAAGAACGGCCAGCTTACTTGCTATTTCTGATAAGTTTTCTTTATTGATGGAGAACAACTAAAAACTAATGGTCCTTTGAGGCAATGAAAAGAAAAGAATTGTGTCTTACTGATTTCCCAACCCTTTCCAATTTGACCTAGTTTGATTTGTTGATAATTATTGTAGGGGGGATTTTGAAGAATACTCTTCGGCCTCCAATGCCAGAAAGGTGTGATCCCGAGTGGAGGAAGCTGATGGAGCAATGCTGGTCTGCTGATCCTGAAGCTCGGCCATCATTCACGGAGATTAGAAACAGGTTGAGGTCTATGTCTGATGTACTCGAGGCAAAAGGTAATAGCAGTTCAGCTGGACGTGCCAATGCAAACATCCCCGTGTAAGTCATCAGGAGATGCTTTTAGCATTTGGAAATAGTTGTTTTCTTTATTTGCTAATAGAGAGAGCACTGTGGTTCTCTCTGTCATATTATGTGATTATAAGTTTTGTATCATTTTATTAATTCTTTATAATGGAACCCTTAGAAATTGGAATTAGGTGTAAACTGTGATGAGGTTACTGAGTTTGAATTTTCTTGGAAAACAGGTGTATATACTATATAGACGTATACACAAGGAAAATACTGTTTCTTTTTGTTCATGTCCCAGACTGGGAATCTATATGTCAATATTCAAAGAAAAAATGATAAATAATTAAAGGACAAGTAAGCTACACATTGACAATTTATTTCATTTATATTTTCTTCATAAAAAAATCATCACAAAATTTTATGGGACAATTGAAAATATATCTCAAACTTAATTACATAAAATTTTAAATATAAAATAAGTACTAGCAAATTTCTTCTATAAGTTAACTTAATTATTTGGTTAAAATAAAAGTACAATTTAAACTACGGTGATAATATATTTTTTTTAAAATAAAAATCTTACACTCTCATTGTTAATGCGTATAACTTCAAATTAAAGAATAAATGATACTAATATGACGTGATTAACATATAATTTCATCTTAGTTCCTGTGATTCTTCACATTCAAATTGACAGATAGGAGTCATCACAATGATGTAGTTACAAATTTCGATAAGTATATTTAAATTTTGAAGTCGTAAATAATTAGAAAAAAATGATAGAGAACACACGATTTTTTTAAAATTAACTAGGTAATAATTAGTAAGTCTAAAATAACCTGTAATGGAAAGAGAAATGATTTCAATCATCTAAGATAAATAAGTCAAAAAAAAAAAATCATCTACTTAATGGTGTTTCCTAATTTAAGTGCTATGGATAAAACTTAGAGAGCCAGCCGAATTTTAATTTTTTTTAAAAAAATATTTGAATTGTTAATTATTGTCACTTATAGCATCGTTTTAATTTTAAATAATATATTATTCTCCCATGTCTCAATTTATGTGACACAAATAAAATTTGAAGAGTCGATCAAAGTTTTTATATGATTTTCAAATATTCTAAGTTGTGATTTATAATATTGTACATAATTTTTTTTTAAAAAAATTATATTTATTATTCTATCATTTTAAGGTCTTTTTAGAATTCCTAATGAAATAATGCACAATAATTCCTCTCATTTTTAAACATCAATTAAATACCATCACATAAATATGAATAAGTAGAATAATATTTATGGTGTTCATTTACAATTTGATTACCACAAGATACTATTTTACTCGGTTCGTTTATTTTTATTTGTCTACCATATTAATAATTATTTATTCAATTTAAATATCAAAGATAATTTATTATTTATTTTTTAATCTATTCTTATTATTAACTATAATTATTTTTAATTAATTTTTCAAAAGACTTAATTTATTATAGTTAAGAAAGTAAGTTGTATGATAATGTAACTCTTCTTTGTAAAACGATTGCAAAGGCAACGCGTGCGGAAACATATTCAAAGTAGGGTCCATATCTTTTACCTATCTTGTGAAGAGCAATAAAAAGACTCCAGTATGCGCGTGAAATCAAAATACAAATGGGGTCCACCATTCTTCACAAACTTTAAGTTAATTGAAGATACAAAAAAGAAATACTAAGAGATATCTTTATTTTTTGTCCAAAGACGAACAAGTACAAGCCTTCAAAACACTTAAGTAGGGGGGGGGGGCTGGTAGGGGGTAGGGGTGGGGGCTGATAAGGGGTAGGGGTGTGGGGGGAAGGTAGGGGGTGGGGTGTTAATTTTTTTCTTTTTTTAAATTTAATGAAAATATTTAAAATTTTGTTAATTTTTTTAGGATGGGGTGTGGACCGTGGGGGGGGGGGGCGGGTAGGGGTAGAGGTAGAGGTGTGTGTGTGGGGGAATCCCACGAGTGAATCGAAAGTTGGATCTACATTGGATCTCACCCGAATCGCCCCATCCATCCTCTTGAGGAGGAGTTTGGGTAGGGGGTGGGGTGGTAATTTTTTTAAAAAAAAAATAAAAAAAATTTTAATGAAAAAATTTAAAAGTTTGTTAACTTTTTTTTTGGATGGGGTGTGGAGGGAGTGGGGGCTGGTAGGGGGTAAGGGAGTGTGGGGTGGGGTGGTAATTTTTTTTTAAAAAAAATTAAAAAATTTAATGAAAACATTTAAAATTTTGTTAATTTTTTTTTGGGATGGGGTGTGCGGGGGCTGGTAGGGGTGAGGTGGTAATTTTTTTTTTTACATTTTTTTGGGATAGGGTGCCGGTAGGGGTGGAGTTAAGTGATAAAAATAACTTTAATTTTATTTTTATTTTTAAAGCTTTTAACAAGATTTCTATTTATAATATGGGTAAATATGGGTATCCATATTATCCATTGGATAGCTCGTTTTTACCCATTTAAAATGTGAGTTGAGTCGAATAACTTATTCATTTTTATTTAACTTGTTTTTTGATAGACTCATATTCAACTTGACTCGCTCGTTTGCCACTCCTATACTTTAAGTATCATTGCTAGAAATTACATAATTCGAAAATTCTGAAATTGAACCCTGGCAAGAAGCAGGCATGTCGTCCATTAGCTACCTGCTTCTAGCCACTTATATATAGTAGATATAAATAAAATAAAATGTGTTGCCATTTGGGATATAAATGTGTTGGCTTAGGGTAGAAGCCAACTAATGGTAATGGCAAGCAAATTCTGACACGTCAAATACAGAAGCTTAAGGCAATAGTGTCCATCTTAAATAGAAGATGCAAATGACTGAATCACCCTTAAAATGAATTTTTGTTGGCATATAGCATACATGTTGATACCTCCTATTCTACTCACACTTGTATAATAATAGAATATTTTTATATAGTCTTATATATATAGATATATATATATATATATATATATATATATATATATATATATATATATATATAGATTTGTTAATAATACTAGGAGAAAATTTGCAAAAAGAACATATAAAAATCATAACTACATTAGAAAAAGTAGAAACAATATTAGAAAGACAAGAAAAACATATTCATAATTTAGAACAAAATATTAATTTCTTAAAAAACCAACAAGACGAGTTAAAACATAAAGTAGTAATAAATCCTATTAATTTCCAACAAGAAATTTTAGAAATAAGAAAAACAGTAAAAGAAATTAAAGATATTACTCTTTCATGAATGATCCTTTATATCAGACAATATTAAAAAGATCAGAACAAATTCAAAAATTACCAGAAGGTTTATCAGAACATCAACCTCAGAGTAAAACAGACCAAGTAATTATAAAACAAAATAATACTATAATACTTTTATTAATAGAATTAAATAACAAAATAGAAAAAATACTTAGCAAAGAAACTCCAGAACTTAAAGACACAAATATTGACGAGTTAGTTAGTCAGTTAAAAAAGATATAAATAACCCCTCAAAAAGATAGACCTATAAAATTAAAGCAATCATGGAAATTTTTCCAAGTAGGAGACGAAAAAACCAAAGAAGTAGCCATTCCCAAGACAAATTAGAAAGTACTTTTTTAAACAGAATAATGAGTTCTAGACAATCTAATAATACTAAACAACTAGAAGAAGTTATAGATATAGATAAAGACATAGAAATATTTCAACAAAATCAACTTAAATTATTAAATCCAAAAGTATTATATCAAATTCAAAGATTTGAATCAAAAGAACAATTATATAGACACTATAGAGAAGAACAGTTAAGTATTTTAAGTGATAATAAACAAAGTATAGGATTAATAGAAAAGGAATCATTAAACAAATTAAAACAGACAAATATGACTCTTATGCATTTAGGATTAATAGTAATAGGTTTAAAAGGTTTAACAAGAAAAAATTTAGGAACTAAAGTTTTAATTACCCTTTATGATGATAGATTTACAGATCCAAAGAAATCAATAATAGGCTTAACAGAAGTAGATATGTCAAATAACGGAGGAATATTTTATTGTAGTCCAGATTTTATGATCAACATAAATGATTTTGGTAAATACATTAAAATAGGATTCCAGACCAAAGGATATGAAGACATGATAAGTGGTAATAATTTATTAGCATGTGTAGGATTCATAGGTAAATTAACTAATATTAGTAATACAAAATTTAAGATTAACATAGATGATGCTGTAGGATTAATGGGAAATAAAGGTATTAGATTAATGAAACCATTTAAAATAGATCCGCAGACATATGCAGGTCTAGATTGGACTATAGAAAAATCAAAAGAAAAAGATATTTTTAAACCATCAGATCATATGATGTATATTAATACCAAAGGAGAAACTTCAATTAGATTCACAGATTACAAATATACCATTCAAAAAGATGAAGAGGAAGAAGAAATAACAGAAAATAAAGAATTTATGAATATATATATATACAAGAAACTGAAGAAAATGATGTAGATACACAAATACAAGAAGCTCATAGAAAATATAATAATAATATTAATTTAGTCTTTAAATGTAAAGGATGTAAAAAAGGACAGTTGAAAATAACAGAAGTAGAACCTCATTTTAAAAATTGTAATTTACGACAAGATAATTATAAGTATAGATTCTTAGAAAGTAGTGAAGATGACGAAGATAGTAAAGAACAATTAGAACAGTTAGATTCAATCTCAGAAGATTTTAATGATAATATATCTTTAAAAAGTCACAAAGAATTTATGGAATCAGGATCAACTAGTAGCCCTTTTCAAAAAACTACTCAGACTTATACAGATAATATACCCATTGGAAATGTTCCACGAAAAAGAGTTTATAGATTAAATCCCGAGACTCAACCAACAGACCCAATAAGACCAGTAGGAAAATGAAGACCCATAGAAGAACCTATCAGATTACAAGAAGGAGGCAATAAAAGAAAAATATTAAATATAGCAGCACATGGCCCGCAATCATGGAATTCCGTAATGGATGTATGGAAAGGAATAGTAGTAGCAAACTATATAAAAAATTATCAAGAAACTGATGCAGAAACCATGTACAGATATTTAGAAACATTTTTAGGAGAGTCAACTAAAGCTTTATGGGAAGCATATAAGGTTAATTTTCCGCAAGAATTTCAGACATTAATAGCTTTAGGAGCAAACCCATATAATTTCACTAATAAAGTACATAGCTTAATAACAGGCGAAGATCCAAATAGTGGATTTTTAGTATTACAAAAAGAAGCATTAATACATTTAGAACAAATAAGCATAACTAACTGAAAATATATAAAAGAATTTCTAAACGATTATTTCTATTATTGTAGCATAAGTGGAAACGCTTTTGATCAATATTTAGGAAAGAAATTACTTAATAAATTACCAGGAGCATTAGGAAGAGAAATAGAAGACCGATGGAATAAAAGAGAAGGAGTAGTACAAAATTCAGATGGTAAATGGTCGATAGGACTTATAGTTATACATATCATAGAAGTATTAAGAGAAAAATGTACAAATATACAAATACAAAGACAGTTAAAAAGAGGTGAGACCAATTTCTGTCAGACTATTTATACAACCCAGAATTATGATGATAAATATTACAAAAGTAGACCAAGATATAAAAAGAACTACAAAAGAAAATACTATCCTAAAAATAAATACTATCTTAGAAAATCCTCTGCTAGAAAACCATACCTGAATAAAGATAAACATGTTAGAAAATTTAATACACAAAGAAATTATAAAAATACTTTAGAATGCTTTACATGTGGTAGTTCAGACCATCTAGCAAATACATGCCCGCGAATAAATAATGCTAGAGATAGAAATTCACAATTAATAGAAGAATTAAATGAGACTTTAATAAATGTAGACGAATATATGTCAGACAATGAAAGCATTTATTCTATATGTAGTTTTGAAGCAGTAGAAAAAGATGAAGAAGTAGACAAATTTATTAATACATTAGGAACAGAAGATAATTTTGAAATACTAGACAATAATGACTTTAATTCTTTAATGAATATTCACTTTACCTCTTTAATGAATACTCTAGACCAAACATCTATGAATTGTAAGCATAATTTTGAAGAACATAAAGGAATAGACAGTAATCAGTGTTTTATATGTAGATAGTATCCAAGTAAGAATAAAAGAGCTAAATGTAGTAAATGTTATGTAGAAGGATGTATAGATTGCATAAAAAAACAAATTACCAAATAGTATATTTAAGTCTGAAAGGCTAGTCATCCCAGAACCAATTCCTCAAAACATAGACGAAGAACCTCTAACACAAATAGTTCAAAGACTTATAGACAAAATAGCAGAAATAGATATGAGGTTTACTAATAAAGGAATAGAATTAGAACAGAGAATAGAAAAACTAGAAAAAGGAAAAAGAATGATAAATCCTGAACATGAAGAAGAATTAATGAATACTACAGAAAATTTTAAAGAATTAATTTGTAATGAAGACAAAAATATTAGTACTATTCAAGTTTTAGTTAGATTAACTATAGGAAACTATGAAGTAGAAACAAAGGCCATAATAGACTCAGGATGTACAAAAAGTATAATTAATAGTAAAATAATACCAGAACATTTAGTTAAGAAAATGGTACCCCAAGAATCCATGCAAATGGATGGAAGTTTCAATAGTTATAATAAATACATACCCCATAGTACGATAAGTTTTATTAATACATGTGGAGTTTTTTATAAACCTAGTTATAAATTAGAACAAATATGGGTACGAGAATTAAAAATTAGAATAGATTTAGTATTAGGTTTAGATTTTTTATTAGGAAAAAATGGAAGTTGTTTATTAACCAGGGACGGAATTTTTCTTTCTAAAGAAACAACTTATACCCCAGTAGATCTAGAAAAACGACCAACTCAAGCTAGACATAAAATAGATAAGACATCAAACCTTAAAATTATAGAAATAAAAGATAAAATATGTAGTAAAGGAGACAAATGCACTTGTAATCAATTAATACAAGAACAAATTAATGAAATAGAAGAAGATCAAATACCAGAAGAATATAGTTTAATAGAAATTAATAATGATTTTTATAATTTTCAGAAAGGAATTCAACAAATAGGAATAATTAGACATCAAGAAGATCTAGATAAAGTAATACATTGTTGGATAAAATAGAAATTATAGGAGAAAAACCTCTAACCCACTGAAAAACAAATCAGATTATGTGTAAATTAGAAATAAAAAATAAAGAATTTACCATTAAGACAACACCAATAGAAGCCACAAATCAAGACTTAGAAAATTTTAAAATACAGATAAAAGAATTGCTAGAGTTAGGAGTAATTAGAAAATTAATATCCAAACATAGATCAACTGCTTTCATGGTTAGAAACCACAGTGAGCAAGTTAGAGGAAAGGCCAGAATGGTCATAAATTATAAAAGACTTAATGATAATACCGAAATGGATGGATATAAATTACCAGACAAAACAGAATTAATAAATAGAATACAAAGTAGAAAAGTTTTTAGTAAGTTTGATTGTAAATCAGGCTATTGGCAAGTTAAGATGCATCCAGACAGTATTGAGTGGACGGCTTTTTACTGTCCTGAAGGACATTTCGAATGGTTAGTAGTTCCATTTGGACTAAAAACTGCCCCACCAATATTCCAACGAAAGATGGATAATATTTTTGGTAATTATAAACATTTTGTTTTAGTTTATATAGATGATATTTTAGTTTATATAGATGATATTATAGTTTTTAGTAATAATATGCAAGAACATTTGGGACATCTGCAAAAAGTATTTAATTTATTTTTAGAAAATGGTTTAATAATAAGTAAGAAGAAAATGGAATTATGCAAGACTTACATAAATTTCTTAGGTATAACTATAGGGGAAGGAAAAATAAAATTACAACCCCATATAGCAAAAAAGATATTAGAAATGCCAGATAGACTAGAAAAGACTAAAGAATTACAAAAATTTTTAGGAATGTTAAATTATGCTAGACATTTTATTAAAGATTTAGGAAAAGTCGCAGGACCTTTATACGCCAAAACTGGCTCTACAGGACAAAAATATTTTAATACAGAAGATATTAAATTAGTCCAAAAATTAAAAGACATGGTTAGGAATATTCCAGATTTAGAACTACCGCTAGAAACAGATTATTTAATTATAGAAACAGATGGTTGTGATTTAAGTTGGGGAGCAATCCTTAAAGCAAGACCCAATAAATATAGTACTAAAAAAGAAGAAAAGATATGTGCTTATAATAGCGGTCAATACAAAGAAAAAGGTCAACGAAGTAGTATAGACTCTGAAGTTTTAGCTGTAATATACGGTCTAAATAGTTTTAAAATTTATATTATAAATAAACCCGAAATATTAGTCAGGATAGATTGCGAAGCTATAGTAAAATTTTATCAGAAAATTGCAGGAAAGCATAGTAGTACAAGAAGATGGTTAAATTTCATAAACGAAACATCAATCTATAATCTGAAATTTGAACATATTAAAGGAATAGATAATATTTTAGCAGATCAATTAAGTAGATTAAATTTAAAAGTTTGATTAAGAAACATATGGAACTAATAGTTTTTCATTTTTAGCATGTATGCAGGAAAAGACCAAGGCAAAAAACCAGCAGACTCATCTTCAGACTCTTACTTACAAGCATTCCTCAGACAAACTCATTTCACACCGCTAAGTGGTCCGGACGGTCTAAAAAACAAACTTTTTGATAGACTGTTTTTTGGAACACAAAGTCTAATTGCTTACCCAGACTCAAATTTAACTTTTAGACAAAAACCAGGATCTATTATCGATAGAACACAACAGTGTCTACTTGACAATTTGTGGATCTCGTATAATAAGACTCCAAGATACAATGCTTATTTAATTTCTGTTTTAAATTCTCTAACTCATTATTTTACAGAAAAAAATCAAGAGAAAAATTTTAAATTTTATACAGTGACCAGAGGAAAAAAGACAGGTGTTTTCCAGACATGGAAACAAGTGGTTGAGGTGATTACAGATTATCCTGTGCCAATATACAAAGGTTTCAATAATTTTCAAGAAGCTTTAGAATTTGCTAGAAAAAATATAGGACCAAATTTCTTTATTACCCCAGAATTAAAGAATTCTAGCCAACATATTCCATTTATAATCCCAGACAACAAATGTCAAATTAATTTTTGTGACCATTGTGAGACTATGACAAGAGCTTTTCAGAAGCTCAATCAAAATAATGACACATTAACCAAAGACAACCAAAAATTGTTAAGACAAAACCAAATTTTGCAAGACCAAATTTATATTCTCCAAGACACTTTAAAACAAACCCAAATTTCCTCTCAGAATTCGAGTTCTCCATCTCCAAAAATGGATGAGACGGGTTTACATTCCCCTCTGAATATAAATAAATCCACTACACTGGATAAAAGTGTAGCTAGTCCGGTTGGTAAAGACATAACAAGTCCGTTGATGGCTGACACTTTGCCAAAAAGTGTAAGAAGACTACCGTCAAGTTTCAAACTGCAGACCCTTACTAAGGATAAAGATGCTAGTTCTAGTTCTAAGCCAGTAAAAGGTTTCAGATTAAATAGAAGAACTACTAAAAAAGATGTTAAAGAGTTTAGAAAAATTATTGGAGATACAGTTAGACAATTTCTACAGGAAGACCGTAAAGAGATGAATAATCCTAGTCCAAGTCCAGAAGATCAGTCAGATAATGATATGCTAGAACAATTATATGGTGGATAATTTGCTCAAGATCCAAATGAGGACGATGACTCAGGGATGTCATTTGATAGTACCGCCCTACATAACTTAGACACCTAATGATGAATAAAGAGATTAAGATAAGTAAGATACTAATGCCAAATACTAGAAAACAAAGTTGAAAAGAAGACTATAAAGATATTCAGAAAAAATGACAGATGCCAAGACAAGCACTACAAGACAAAAAGAAAAGTGATAAAGGAAAAGCATCGGATGCTAAGGGAAGAAAATGGAAGAACGAAAAGAATCACAAGGACAACAATTTCAAAAGACCATGTGACGATGGGGCCCAGAGCGCACCAGGCAGGCTGAAGTTGATGTTTTTGGAATCTTTTTATAATTTCATTTCAAATCCGGAGCTCAAATCCGACTTTCAGACTCTATAAATACCCTAATTCTATGTAAATACAGGCAGAGTGAAAGAAAAAGAGAGAGAGTTGTGAGATATTCCTAAGTGTTTGCGAGCTTTTCTTTGAGTGTTCTTTGTTCTTTGTGAGAAGTGGTTAAAAAAAAAAAAAGTGAGTATATAAAAGTTTGAGTGTGGAATTTTTTCAGCTTTTTTAGGAGCAGTTCGGGGACTCCCGAAAGGGAAACCTATCTAAGTATTTCATGTAAGATCTATCTCTCTCAGTATTGTAAATTATGTTTTTATGAAAAATTATGTTTATATGCATGTTAATATGTGTTAATTAAAACTTTTATAAGCATTTCCTTAATTATTAAGTTATCCAAAGTAGTGGTTATCCTCTTAACTGTATAACATCCTCCATGGATTAGTTTGTAAAGTCCTAGGAACCAAAAGACATCATTAAGGCAAGAAGCCGTTGGTATGTCTAAAATCCAGGGTGGAGCTAAAGACGATTGATGTTATGCTAAAAGTTAAGAAGAAGAGATGAACAGGATAAACTAGTAATTTAAGAAAATGTTTTGAAGCTGATTAACTTCATGAAAAAATTATTAAACTTGTTTTAGTAGTGGTTCTCTTCATTAAGCTGTATAATATCCCCTATGGATCAGCCTGTAAATTCCTAAGAACAAGTTATGCAGGGTATTGTGAGATTTGGATATTATGCTAAAGGCTAAGAAGAAGATACGAACAGGTAGGTGAGATAATCACTCAAAAGTTTAAAAAAAAATAATTATAATTAAGAGAGAGAGACGATCAAAACATGAAATATTATTAGATTAGGGAGTACTGAGTAGGATTTTACAACCATAAGAAAGAAAACTTTTAAAATACTTTTAAAATAGCAACTATTACATTATAACAAATTGAAAAACTACCAAATTGAAAAACTACAATTGAAAAACTACCCAGGTAGGCCCATTTTGGTATCAGAGCGTTAGATCTAAGATAGACCTAGTTAAAATATACTGATTATGCGAGACTCATTATTAGGAAAACATATTAGAAATCTAGTAGCTAGAAGAAGTTTTATAGAAAAATACATAAAACTTAGTAAAGAATATAGAGATCAACTTAGAGATATACTTAACAGGATAGAAACTTTTGAAAAGACTCATAAGATAATACATCCGGTAAAATACGAAGTAGCAATTGAGTGGCAACAAATAATAATAAATATTAATCAAGCTAAGCAAGAAATAGACGATATAGATTATAATTTATCCAGACTACCTTTAGGTTAAGGTGTTGAGTTACATTTGAATATATAGACAACTAAAGAAATTAAAAATAAATAAACATAGCTAGTCTTAAAGATATAGAATTTTTAGATCTAAAGATACCTTTAGAAAAGAAATATAAAAGGCTAAAAGACAGTTCTTTAATTAGGTGTATTTTTCAGACAGGAGAACATTCACTACACGGAGATATATATATATATATATATATATATGAAATTGCATAAAATTTCATTATCCAAGTCAGCCTTGAATAACTTTATCAACTCGTAATTTTTTTCAATAATTTAATCCAAATAGATCCTCCCTTTTTGACATCATATACTCATCTTCTCCATTATTAGCTTATTAGTTTAGGATTTGTTATTTGTAGTAATTCAATTATAAGATTTTTTAGTAGTTTGTTATTTATGGTATTTACTGAATTATGTTTAAATAAGATTTGTTAGTGAAGAAGGTTTCTAGTCCTAGTTTAATTTGGTTTGTTAGTCTTATAAATAGCAGTGTCTTATTACATATTTTCAATGTAGAGAGATACACTTAATGTGTAATGTGATATAAGAGTTATTGGGTTATTGAATAAAGTCTCCTATCTCTTTTAAGTAAATTACTAAATTTCTTATATATAACCATTGTTGGATCTTTTACTTGTGCCTATATTATTACTTTGAGTAATTTATTTTCTTTGAATTGGTATTAGAATAAGGTTTGTTTGTTCCTCCATCACTTGTATCTCCAACGTATACTGTTGAGCGTTGAGCCTTTTCAATCTTCACAGATTGTGACTTTTTCAGTATTTCTTCCATATCATTTTCCTTAATTAACTGACGTAGATTTCTTCTAACCAATCATCCGAATCGGCAACACTACCTCCACCTAAAATCAAATCAATAGTCTTAGTCTTCACTTGTGATCCCCAAATTCTCTTTGATAATTTAAATAACTTCTCTTCATGAGGTTTGAAAAAACTCTTTTTGTCAATGTTTTTCTTATATTTCTTTTTCAACCTTTTCAATTTACTTATAATTGAGTTTTGATCGTCTCTACCTTCAATGTGTCCTTCACAAAAGTAAGGAATGCATCATACAGTTATTAATAGTTGAGTTGAGCTTCAAAGATACTTATCTCATCCTCTACGTTCTATACTCACTAAAACTCTACATCTGAATTCTTTTCTATCTTCACTTTTTTTTTGATAACTTGCTATTACAATCATCACAGCCACTTGAAGATCTCCACTTTTATCATGATCTTCTTTATCTTTATGGGACGTTTCAAGTATTTTTGATTTTTGGATAAGTTTACACCAGTCATTTCACCAATATTTTTATTTTCAATTGCAATACCTTTAATATAAGAGTTATTGATAATAAGACATAATCATATAAAAAATTACAATATGCTTGACTAAATCACACAAACTTAATATAAACAACTTAATTCAAAATATAAAAGAACATGATTCGTTATTTTAGAATTATATTGCAAAATGTAAAAAAAAAAACCCTAAAGAGATGATGACAAACAATAATGGAAGCAATGCTAGTTGTATTCACAAATCCACATAGAAAAAAGAAGTCTTTCTTTTCTTTTCTATTCTAAAATATTTTTTATCTTTTTTTTTTTGTTAGAAGACTTTTGTACTCTCTATTCTTGTAATTTTTTCATTCTTTCTAATTTCTCTGTTGTTTTTTGTCATCCTTTTCAAATGAAAGAAGAATGAGGTTTAAATAGAGAGATGATATGAAGCACCCTACTCTTCTTGGTAATCTAAGAGTCAAATGCATGCAATAAACTCTTTACCTTCCGAATGTGCCACACAACATGACCAATGAAATTTCTTTCTTTTTTTCTTTTTTCAAGAGAAAATTAATTAGAAAAAGACTGCATTGCCCTTATAGAGGGTCAAATTCTTTTATTCATTAATTGAATAATAGATAAATGGATCATTTGAAAATTTAAAATAGGCCCAATATGTAGACTCATTTGATTAAGACCCAAAATTTAAAAAATGAACAAGCCCACTAACACAAAATTTCAACCATATAACCTATCTTGAAGACCAGACACAATAAATAAAGATAAAAAATAAACTAAAAATAAAATTTGAAATAAAAATTCAAGTAAACTCAACATGGTAAATCTTAAGGAACACTAACAAAAAAATATATAACCCGACACCAATGACCTATGTGATTAAAAAAATTGTGATAGTGACAGATCCAGATGGAGGGTGAGAGGGAAAAATATTGCTATATGTTTTAAGGTAATGGGGGTCGACCAAAAAAATCGCCGAAAAATTTTTCGATGGATTTTTGACACAAAATTTATATCAAAAGATAGCTCTTGAAAAGCTCTATACATTAATGTAAAGGATATAGGATGAGGATAACTGGAACTTCATAAGTCTAACAAAAAAGTGATGATTTGTGTTCGGTTATTTTAGATCTATGAAGTTTGACTACGGTTAAAGATAAATGGTTTGTGAATTTGTGTAGAGGAAGGTGGAAGGAAGAAGTGATAAATTTTTTGAGTGATTTTTCCGGTGGAGTTATGGCTTGCGGCGAAAGTGGTGATAGGTGAAAAGAAAGGGGAGAAGAAAATATAAATAAAAAATAAGGCTAAAATTCTTATTTTTTGAAGTCTTTGTATATCTAGTAGGGTCACATAAGAGCCTTTAGATCAAATGGTCATGAATGACTGAGATTAAATCTTGACCATTGTCATTAGATCAAGTTTAAAATTGATTGGGCTATCAGGATTGAATTTAAATCTACGCAATTCAATCAAAATTGAGTCCTTTCAAAAATGTAAAAAATAATCAAAATAAATAATGACAAACAAAAAATACAAAATTAAATTATGAGTAAAGACTATACAATATATAATATAGGAGTAATTTTAATATGTCAAAAAATAGGTGTTCACATAACCATTGTTGAAACTTTTACTTTTACCTGTATTATTAGTTTGAGTAATTTTAGTTCATTCAAATTGGTATCAGAGTCAGGCAGTGACAGATCCAAAGTTTTTGTTGAGGAATTTCGAAGTATAAAGAAGTAAGCATGTAAAAATTACAAGATGAAAAATCGAGTGAGATGGGAGGAAAATATTAATTTTAATCCGTTAAGTTTAACTTATATTATCATGTTGTGTTTAGGTTCTTCCTACTCTTACTCTGCTCCATCGATCTTTTAAAATTTCTAGTGTTTTTCCTTTTATTTTGCAGTATTCTATTTTTTTGAATTTTTTCCAAATTTTGAATTAGGGCACATTCAATCATATGTTACTTTAAAAACCATCAAGATTTTTTTAGAAAAGTGTAAAGATCGAGTTATTAATATTATAGTGTTTATTCAGAAGATAAATAAATGACATCGTCGATTTTTTTAGTTCATTTAATTTAATTTAGTAGGTTAATCATTTGTAAAAAAAAAAAAAACAAATTATGAACCAATCAAATAAGTTTAGTTTTAATCTCTTTAGAATCGACTTGAAAAATTGTAAGAAGGAGATACAATGAAATTAAAAGAAAAAAATTCAATTAAATAAATATTCACAACTTTTAAATTTTTCCATTTGATAAATCTTAAATTACTTTATTTTATATAATAGTTTTCTAATTCAATTTTAAATTTAATAACAATTCATCATTTTCTCAAAGAGTTTCTTTGAGTTAGTACATGAGAAGAAAGTTATGTAGAAATAAAATGAACAATATAAATAAGAAGAATAAAAGACAAAAATATAAAAATTATGACTAATAAATTTTAAAAAAGAAATAACATAAAAAGAAAAATAATACAATTTAGATGGGGAAAAAGTCAAATTTACCCCCAAACTTTGATAAATGTTACGTCTATGCCCTCCGTTATACTTTGCGTCTATCTCAGCCCCTGCCGTCCAATTATCGGTACAAAAATGCCCCTCTCACTAACGGCCCCCTCATTCTGTACACGTGTCTAAATTCTAAGCAACTACCCGTTTGACCATTGCTTTTAACCCATAAACTAACAACCCGTCCCATAAACTCAATACCCACCCGATTCCCTCTAAAATATCCTAAGTCAATTAAAAGACCCAAATATTCCAAGTCTCGTTCGTATCTCACAAACCCTAGACTTCATCAGTGTAAAGTTTGTCGATATCATAGATTTTCTTGGTCGATTCCACCGTGTGTTCGTCGATTCATTGTGTGTTCGTCATATCACTGAGATCCGATCAAAGATATCCAAATATCCTAAGTTACTTTTGTATCTCACATTTATTATTTTCTGTTTTTGATTTGCATTAATAGGTAGTAAAGAAATGTGTTGTTGCGTTTTGCTTTTCAGCTGTTTCTTTACTTATTGTGTGCTTTTTATAGTGACAATGAAGTTCACGTTCTAGGGTTTCACTTATCCGAAAAATGAAGTTAGTTTTCTAGGGTTTCACTTTAGAGTATTTTTATGCTGTTTCTTTGGCTTTCGTGCAACGTTTTGTTAAAGAAATATTGTTTTTGTTTGTATTTAGATTTGCTGGTTTGATAATGTCATTTTTTGTTCCTTTAGTTTCAAATTTCCCTGACTTTATTCCATTATTTTGTCTTCATGTCTACTTTATTCCATTACTTTGTCTTCAGGCCTTTTATTGGTTATTTTAAGTCCAAAACCTGAGCCCATCTCAGCCTCTTCAAAGTAAAAAAAAAAAATGGTTAAAAATATTGCACTTACCGAGAATCAAACTAAGGACATTCAAGTTAATAATGAACCCCCTAGGCATTGAGACACACTCCTCTTTAGTTGTTTAGGGGGTTCATTTTACTATGTATACACTTAAAATCAGAAGTATACCTTATATATACCGTGTAATTTTTTGACAAGGGGGTTCACCTATGCTCCACGTAGATCCACCCCTTGAGCCAGGTTTGCTTGTTCATCCATCACTTGTATCTCTAACAAATATTGTCGAGCTTTATCAATCTTCATAGATTGCGACTTTTTCAACATTTCTTCCTTATCATTTTCCTTAATTAACTGATGTGAATTTCTTCTAACCAATCATCCATGTTAGCAGCACTACCTCGACCTAAAACAAATAAATAGTCTTAGTCTTCAATTGTAATCCCCAAATTCTCTTTGGCATTTTAAATAACTTCTCTTCATGGGGTTTGAAAAAACTTATTTTGTCTACGTTTTTCTTATATTTCTTTTTCAACCTTTTCAGTTTAGCTTATAATTGAGTTTTGGACATCTCTACCTCCAATATGTCCTTAACAAAAGTAAAGAATGCATAAACTGATTAACAATTGAAATAAGCTTTAAAGATACTCATCTGATCCTCTTCATTCTATACTCTCTAAACCCCTACATCTGATTTTTTTCTATCTTCACTTTTTTTGGTAACTTGCTATAAGAATCATCACTTTCATTTGAAGACCTACAGTCTTCATCATAATCCTCTTTATCTTTATGGGGTCGTTTCAAGTTTTTTTGGTTTTTTGAATAAGTTTACACCAGTCATTTCATTAATATTTTCATTTTTAATTGCATTGTCTTCAATACAAGAGTTAATGATTTATTTAATAAAGCTTCCTATCGTTTCTTAATAACTTAATAATTTTTTTATATAACCGTTGTTGGATTTTTCACTTGTGCATATGTTATTACTTTGGGTAGTTTTATTTTTTTCTTCAAATTAGTATCAGAGCTAAGTTTGTTTGTTTCTCTATCACTTGTATCTCCAACAAATACTGTAGAGCCTTACCAATTTTCACAGATTGCGACTTCTCTAGCATTTCTTTCCTATTATTTTCCATAATTAACTAACGTGGATTGTTTCTAGAGCTGTCAATATGGGCTGATCCACTCCATTCGAGCTAACTCATACATGCTTTGAAATTTGACCGGTTAGGCCGGGCTAGCCCATTTTTGGTGTGGGCCAGAAAATGGTCGGCCTAGCCCACAAGTACGTGGGCTACGGGCTTGCCGAGCCAACCTTTTTTTCGTAAAAGTATATTTTTTTTATAATTTTTTAAATTAAATTATAATTTAAAAATATTATCATAAATATCAACAAGATAATATTAGATGGTATTAGTGTTACTACTTGTTAATCAAATCCACAAATAAAATTATCTTTATAATATTTATTAAGTTTGCTTTCAAGTAAAAGCATAAATAGCTAAATAAAAATATTAACCAAATTGTTTTCTAATGATCATAATAAAACATAAAAACTATGACAATATTTCATAGGCTACGGCTTATGTAGTGATTCCTAGAAATTTTAGGGAATTTTTATTTTATGTAATACATATTTTATAAACATAATTTTTATTTAAATTGTAATATTTGAAACTTTAAACAGATTTTGAGTTTAGACTCTTGTTATTTTTAATACTCTATTTTATTTCGGGCCAGTCCTATCCATACTTCTCAAACCCCATAGATCGCCAGGCTTATTCAGGCTGGGCTAAAAAGCCCTTTTCTTAATGGCGGAATGACCTGGGACACCCTTATACTTGGCTCTGTTTGTCACCTGGACCCTTCTACTCGCGACTTTGTCAACTGAACACTTAAAGTTTTTAAAACACACTATTTTAAACTCCTCTGATCATGTGTGTCTCTCAATCGCGCTGATGTGGATAACACCTCACTATCCACATCAAATATATATTGCCACGTCATTTTCTTATTACAAATAATATTTTTTAAAATAAATCTCAAACTAATCTCCAAAATCATTTCTTTCTTGATTTCTTTCCATTTTTTCTTTTCTTGTCATATTTTTCATCTATTTTGCTACTTAGATTTTATGTTATCGTTCATTATTTTTTCAGGTGAATTTTTTACGTTGAAGAGGAATTAGAGATAAACAAAGTTTTGTTATGTTTTATAAATTTTGTTGTTTTAATGGTGGTGAGAAATAAAGTGACTAAAATGGAGGATGAGAGAAAGAAGAGAAGGAGACAAAAAAATGGGTCATTATAGAAAAACTCTTCCAAAATGCTCTCAATAAAATTGTGTTACATTTAGAAAGAATCAAACATATGTTTTTCAAAAACCTGTCTAAAATCCACATCTATTCACAATTTAGAACCTCTTTTTTTTCCTCTCTTTTACCAAAATCTAAATAAGTATATTTTTTCCCAATCATTGTAGAACTCTCAAATGATAGGAAGCATATGAGAAGAGAAAGAGGAAGAATTGTGTGTAAGAGCATTGGAAGAAATCAAAGATATGTGTGGTGATGGTGGGTGTTGGATGAAATAATGAGGAAGAAAAAGAAGAAATGTACAGCATATTGGGAATGAAGTTTTCTTTTCTTTTTTTAATTTTTTTTAAATTGTTATATTTTTCTTTTAATTTAAATATTTTTTAAAATTTAAATAATTGTCTTCACTTACTTTTAAATGTGTGTAACCATGCTCTTGATCCGATTCAGCAAAAAAAGGCCACATAAGTTTAGTTAACGGTCAAAGGGGTTTAAAATAGTGTGTTTTAATAAGAGTTTAGTTGACAAATTCGTAAGTAGAAGGGTCTAGGCGACAAACGGAGTCAAGTACAATGGCCCCTCAGCTCATTCCGCCTTTCTTAAATGGGCTCCAAAAATCGTCGCCCAACCCTATCAAATTGCGGGTTAGGCCAGGCCGGCCCAACAGGGTAGCCCATATTGACGACTCTAATTATTTCTAACCAATCCTCCAAATCAACAGTACTACCTCCACCTAAAACCAAATCAATTGTCTTAGTCTTCACTTGTGAACTTTAAATTCTCTTTGACAATTTAAATAACTTCTTGTTATGGGGTTTTGGAAACCTCTTTTTGTCAGCGTTTTTCTTATATTTCTTTTCAACCTTTTTAGTTTAGCATATAATTGAGTTGTGGTCATTTTTACCTCTAATATGTCCTTAACAAAAGTAAAGAATACATCATAAATTGATTAAAACATGAGATGAGCTTTAAGAATACTTATCTCATCCTTTTCATTCCATACTCTCTAAAATCCTAAATTTGAATTCTTTTCGAGCTTCACTTTTTTGGTAGCTGTTTATCACAATAATCTCTCCCGCTCAAAAGTCTCCACTCTTAAATAAAATCTTCTTTATCTTTGAGGGGACATTTTAAGTACTTTTAATTTTTGGATAAGTTAACCTCAGTTATTTAACAAATGTTTTCATTTTCAATTGCAACACCTTTAATATAAGAGTTATTGATTTATTTAATAAAACCTTCTACCTCTTCTTTGTAGATTAATAAATTTCTTATAAATGATCATTGTTGGATCTTTCACTTATGCATATATTATCTACTTTAAGTAATTTTATTTCCTTCAAATTGGTATTATAGTCAGGTTTATCTGTTCCTTTATCACTTGTATCTCCAACAAGTATTTCGACTTCTCCAACATTTCTTTCCTATCATTTTCCTTAATTAACTGACGAGGATTATTTCTAACCTATTCGTCCACCTAAAACCAAATCAATAGTTTTAATCTTTACTTGTGATACCCAAATTCTCTTTGACAATTTAAATAGCTTCTTTAATGGGGTTTGGAAAAGCTCATTTTGTTAACATTTTTCATATATTTCTTTTTCAACCTTTTCAGTTTAGCTTATAATTGAGTTTTGATCGTCTCTACCACTAATGTGTCCCTCAAAAAAGTAAGAAATACATTATAATATGATAAATAATTGAGATGAGCTTCAAGGATACTTGTTTCTTCCTTTTCGCTCTATACTCTTTGAAACCCTACATCTGAATATTTTCCATCTTCACTTTTTTTTTTTTAACTTGCTATCACAATCATCCACTTAAAGTCCTCCACTCTTCATCAAAATCCTCTTTTATCTTTATGGGAATGTTTCAAATACTTTTGATTTTTAGATAAGTTTACACTATTTATTTCACCAATGTTTTCATTTTCAATTGCAACACCTTTATTACAAAAGTTGTTGAGTTATACAATAAGCCTCCTACCTCCTCTCTTTGTTTCTAATTATTTTTTTTTCAAAAAATATTTGAAAAAACAGTCAATTTTATCTAATAGTTTAATTACTCATCAAAATATAACCGAATTTGTATTTTTTTTTTATTTGAATAACCATTTTTATATATTTATTTATGAGAAAAAAAACTATTTACAAAATGATTTTTTCAAAAATGGATAGTTTTTTCGTTTTTTGTAAAAAAAACTAGTTTTTATTTTTAAAACGACCAGAAACTAATATACAAAAAAGGACTTTGAATTATTTTTCCCTTCTTCTTTATCAAAGTATATCTACATATTAACTCCATAATAAGATAAAATTAAACTAACAACTAATTAATAATAAATATATATGTACATGATAATAAGACATAATCATATCAAATATTACAATATTCTTGACTAAATCATGTAAACTTGATATAAACAACTTAATTCAAAATATAAAAGAGCATGATTCATTATTTTAGGATTACATTGCAAATTGTTAAAAAAAATACCAAAAGAGATGATGACAACAAATTGTGGTAGCAAAGCATGTTGAATTCACATATCCATATAAAGATGAAATTTTTTTATGTATTTTTTTTTGAAAGAAGCGTTTCTTTCTATTCTAAAATATTTTTTCTTTTTTTAGTTAGCAGACTTTTGTATTTTTTTTTCTTATGATTTTTTTCCTTCTTTCTAATTACTCTTTCTGTTGTTATTTGTCCTCCTTTTCAAAAGAAAGAAGAATGAGGTTTAAATAGATGGAGCATAGAAGCACCCTATACTTCTTTAAAATCTAAGAGTCAATGCATGCAATAGACTCTTTACCTTCTCAATGTGCTACCCAAAATGACCAATGAAATTTCTTTCTTTTCTTTTTCTTTTTCCAAGAGAAAAGTAATTAGAAAAGACTATATTGTCCCTTAGATGATCAATTTTTTTTACTCATTAATTGAATAATTTCTAAATGAACCATCTGAAAATTTAAAATAAGCCCAATACGTAAATCCATTTGATCAAGACCCAAAACTTTAAAAGTGAACTAGCCCACTTATACAAATATTCAACCATCTAACTTATCTTGAAGATCAAACACAATAAATAAAGATTAAAATATATTAAAAATAAAATTCGAAATAAAAATACAAGCAAAACTCAACATGATAAATCTTAAGGAACACTGAAAAAATATAATCCGACACCAAAATAACTTATATGATTAAAACAACTGTTAGAGTAGCAAATTCAGATAGAGGGTGAGAAGGAAAAAAGATTGATATAAATTTTGAGTGAATGATGGTCATCGAAAAACTTTTCGACAGAATTTTGACCCAAAATTTATACCAAAATATAGTTTTTGAAGAGATCCACACATTAATGTAAATGGCATAGGATGAGGATGACCGGAACTTCATAAATCTAAAAAAAAGCGATGATTTAAATTTTTTTCCTTAGATCTATGAATTTGACTATGGATAAAAATAAATTATTTGGAGATTTTTGTAGAAGAGGGTGGAAGAAAGAAGTAGTAAAATTTTGTATTGTTTTTTCGGTGGGGGTGGTGGCATGCGATGGTAGTGGCGGCGTCGATGTAGGTGGAAAGTAAGAAGAGGAGAATAAATAAACAAAAAATAAGGCCAAAATTCTTATTTTTGAAGTCTTTTTGTACATTTGATAGGGTCACATAAGAGCCTTTGGATCAAAATGTTATGAATAGTTTAGATTAAACCTTGGCCACTGTCCTTGGATCGGATTTAAAATTGATTGGAGTATCAAAATTGAGTTTAACAAATTCAATCAAATTTGAGTTATTTGGGAAATGTAAAAAATAATCAAAATAAACAATGAAAAGCCAAAAATACAAAAACAAAATTAAATTATGAGAAAAACCTTGCTATATATATATTGGACGCGTACTTTTAATACGCAAAAATTATGTGTTCACATAACCATTGTTGAATCTTTCACTTGTGCATGTATTGTTTTTTTGAGTAATTTATATCATTCAAATTGGTATCAGAGCCAGATTGCCCATTTTTCCATCACTTGTATCTCCAACAAATACTGTCGAGCCTTACCAATCTTCGCATATTGCCACTTTTCTAGCATTTTTTTTCTATCCTTTTTCTTAATTAACTAACGTAATTTCTTCTGACCAGTTCTCCAAGTCAGCAACACTACCTCAGCCTAAAATCAAATCAATAATTTTAGTTTTCACTTGTGATTCCCAAATTCTCTTTGACAATTTAAATAACATCTTTTCACGGGGTTTGGAAAAACTCATTTTGTCTACGCTTTTCTTGTATTTCTATTTCAACCTTTTTAGTTGAGCTTATAATTGAGTGTTTGTTGTCTCTACCTCCAATGTATCTTTAACAAAAGTAAGAAATGCATCATAAATTGATGAACAATTGAGATGAGTTTCAAGGATACTTATCTCATTCACTTCGTTCCATACTCTCTAAAACCCTACATCTGAATTCTTTTCCATCTTCACTTTTCTGGTAACTTGCTATCACAATCATTACTTTCACTTGAAGACCTTCAGTCTTCATCAGAATCCTCTTTATCTTTATGTGGACGTTTCAAGTACTTTTAGTGTTTGAATAAGTGAACATCAGTCATTTCACCAATGTTTTTATTTTCAACTGCAACATCTTGAATATAAGAGTTATTTAATAAAAGAGAAAATGGTTTAAAATCCCTTCCCAATCTATATTTGAAATTCCAACTACACACTCCAGCTTCACGGGTGTCCTATAACCCTCTTATACTATTTTAAAGTGAAATTATTTGCTATCTAAATGTTGAGGTGGCAAAGGTGTAGTTCACCCTCTTTGAGAGAGTGAAAGGCCAAAAAACTAATTAAAAATTTAGTATTTTCTTATTTCATATCAATTTTTGCTTTTTTTTTTTTTAAACAAAAACTTTTATGTTTCTTTTTATTTATTTGTTACTTTTTACATTTTTTTTCTTCGTTCTTCTTCTCTTTAACAGACCGACAACAACACTGGCGGTGATGACATCTTTGATCCACCAAGTAAGCTTGTTCCTCCACTAGCAGGTCTCTGCCCTCATAGATCTTCCATCATTAAGCTCCCTCTCTTTTTTATATCACACACTTCTCACAGTAGCTCGATTAAAAATCCACCAAAAATAATCTCTCTTATTGTTACATCTCGTGATTTGAAATATCTAAGAAGAAGCTAAGAACTGAAAATAGTCATTTTTGGAAAGAATGAAAATAATCTCGAAAATTGTTTGAGTTATGAAAGGTGAGTTTTTGGTAAACTTCAAATGGCCATAACTCCTAGCTCAGGATGATTTAGGTGTATTTCTAGAAATGGTTGGAAAGCTCTTGGAGTAACCTTTCCAACGCCATGGAGTTTGCGTGATTCTGAGTTCGTATGAGTGAGTTATTCCCTTTGGAAGTTGGGTTATTGGAATAAGGAAAGTTCAATCCGAATTTTAAAAGGGTAGTTTGGTCTTTTCCTTACCCTTTTATTTTAATTCATTTTTGGTAATTAATTAGGGGTCTAAGCTGAATTAGATCAGTTTACACTTTTACCAAAAGAGTTGGGGTTCTAAGAGGAGAGAAAAGAAGAGGAGAAAAGAGGAGAAAGGAGAAGAAGAAGCAAAACATTCAAGATCCATCAAGATCGTCGTGATTTGCTTGGATTTCGTCGGGGGTGATCCCTACAAGGTATGTGAGGCTTTCATAATGTTGGGATCATTCTCCCACATGCCAAACATATTTATTTCAGTATGGATTCGTCCTAAAGAGTTTGAACATTGAAGATTTTGATGCCTATTCTTGATTCTATGTTGTGCTTGAATTTGAATGAGTTGGGAAATTTCTGAGATCGTTACGTCGTCTTATAGAGTCATTTCGAGTTAGGTTCTTAGGTGCATTTGCTGGGTAATTGTATCTAAAAGTAATTTAAGAAAATGAACCGAGTTTGGGTGAATTGGGGCTAGAAAACGAAGAAGAAATTTTGTTGGACGAAATTAGAGAGTGGCCGCGCATCGCGCGCCTAGTGCCTAGATTTGAAAATTTTGCTTCGCGTCGCGGAGTTGACACAAGGTGTTCTACCTCAAAGGACATTTTCGAAACCAAAATTTAATTATGCCTTTGCGTCGCGGACCCACCTTCGTATTTTGATTTTCGGTCTTTTGTCATGTTTAACTATCTAAAATCATTCCTAAACAACATGAGATCATTCCAAACACAAATCATAATCCTTGAATCCATAATTTCATTCAAGGATCAGTTAAGAGTCAAGTCAAGAGCAGTTAAGATCAAAGTCAAGAGAAGTCAAGAGTCAAGTTAAGATAAGTTATTAAAAGTTTTTCGAAAGTCTTTTTTTCCAAATGTTTAACTTTGTTTTGAGACTTAAAGTTCAAGTTGAGTAAAGGGTAAAGAGTAAAGCTTGAAGTTCATTTCTTCAAAAGTATATGAGGACTAAGTATTTCCAAAGAGATTTAAAATGTTTTCACATTTAAATAAGAACAGAAACTGAGATTTCCAAAGAGCATTCGGGCTAGTTTTTAGAAAAGAGTAATCGCTTTCTAAATGAAGCAAGAGAGGAAACTTTGATTTCCAAGATAGACTTTGAGCTAAGTTTTTAAGCACTAATCTCAAATCACAGAAAGAAGTATGTTTTAAAAACATAAGAGCTAGTATATTTTGGGAGTAGTATTGAGCACCGATATGGGGAAGAGTTCATACAACTATCAGCCCCCATAAACCATGTAGCAATCATGGGTAAAAAAGGGTCATACTTTTTAGATGAATCTTTTTCGCATAGACTAGTGAATCCACTTAGTAATTTAAGTCCTATACCTTTGGCAGGGTATAGGATGCGCTGGCAGTGTGAGGGAGATCGATGTATCATCACAATAGCTCTTACGTGATGGTTGTGGGTTAGAGAAACTCCACAAGAGTATTTTGTATCTTTAAATACATAAGATATAATTGTAAGTTTCATTTACAAGCAGAGTTCATATTGTATCTTTGCATACATACAGAGTTGTTATTGTATTTCTAAATGCACAGAGTTGACATTATGTTTTTAAACAACTTTTCCTTATATTGCACTTGCTTTTAAATTGCTTTATATTGAAATGAATCTAGTTATGTTGAGTTAAGTTAAGCCAGGTAAGTTCTTCAGATTCTCTTTCAAGCTTATGTTATTTCAGCATTCCAACTCGCATATTCGTACATTCAATATACTGATGCCAGCTGGCCTGCGTTGTCTTATGATGTAGACACAAGTAACTAGGATAGGCATCCAGTGCCCTGTTGATCCAGTTGAGCACTTCAGAGTCCGTGGTGAGCCTCCTTGCATTCTGAAGGACTCATTTATTGCTTTTAGTATTTTTCAGATTTCATTTATTAGGATGATTGGGGGTCCTGTCCCAACATCCATCTCAATTGTTTTAGAGGTTTTATAGACAGTTAGTAGTCAGATGTCTTTACATTATCATTTCATATGTTGAGACTTGAGTTGCCGTTTTGGCCAAGTTAAATATTGACTACTAAACATTCTGAGTTATTTTATTGAAGTTATTTGAGTAAGTTCATTTGATCATAGTAAAAATGTTTAGTCTTCCGTTGAGTCAGTAAGCCAGGCCAAGGGTTCACTTGAGGCCAGCAATGGTCTGCGAGTGCTAGCCACGCCCAGGGTGTAGGCTTGGGGCGTGACAAACTTGGTATTAGAACACAGAGTTCAAGAGTCTTAGGGAGTCTATGAAGCCATGTCTTTAGAGTCTTAATTATCGGTGTGAAGCGCGCCACATCTATAATTAGGAGGCTACAACACTTAGGAAATTATCTCACTTCTTTCACATTCATTTAGTGCGTTAGAGTTTATCTCTAAAGAGTTTCCCTTTAATTCATGCTTGCGCGTATATCAGATAATCATGCCTCCACGAAGAGCACTCAAAGGTCATCCTACTAGGAGAAATGTCGAGGAACAAGGGGTACCTAATGCACTAGAAGTGCAATACCAAGGAGAGGTCACCCATGCTGAATTTTGTGAGGCTATCTAGACGTTAAGTCAAGTTGCGACCTATCAAGTTGGACAGAGAGATAATCGACAGGAAGTGGCTGATACTTCAAGGATCTGTGAGCTTTTAAGGATGAACCCCTCAAACTTCACAGGTTCAAGTGTCACTGAGGATCCGAAGAACTTTATTAAAGAGCTGAAAGGTTATTTGATGTGATCCATGTTGCTGATACGGAGAGGGTGGAACTAGCTGCATACCAAATGAAGGGTGTCGCTCGAATCTGGTTTGACCAATGGAAAAAGAATAGGGCTGAGGATGCGCCAGTAGTGAGTTGGGCTGTGTTTGAGAGTGCTCTCATAGGGCGTGTCTTTCCTCGTTAGTTGCGAGAGGCAAAGATAATAGAGTTTCTCACCCTTAATTCGGAGTCTATGAGTGTTCATGAGTACAGTCTGAAGTTCACACAACTTTTCTACTATGCTCCGGAGATGGTTGCTGACATGAGAAATAGGATGAATTTATTTGTTGCTGGGTTGTCTCGTCAGTCAAGCAAGGAAGGTAAGACAGCTATGCTGATAGGGGATATGGACCTAGTAAGGCTTATGATCTATATACAATAAGAGGGCTAAGATATCAGGGAACGAGTTCATAGCTAAGCCTGCTTATTCTCAGGGTAGTATGGTGCAAATGGGTAGTAAGCTTCCTGCTCTACTGGTTGTTTCAAGTGTGGTCAGAACGGTCACTTTATGAGGGACTGTCCTGAGAACATGCAAGGTAATGGTAATATGGGCAATATGGCCCAGCTTTCTTCAGTTGCTCCACCAGACAGGGCTGCACCTAGAGGAGCTACTTCCAAAGTAGGGAGTAGGCTGAGGAGCAAATTGACTTTATGCAATCAACAGTCGCCAAGAGCAAGATGATTCTCCAGATGTTGTCATTGGTATGATCCAAGTCTTTGACTTTACTGTTTATGCTTTGCTAGACCCAAGAGCGAGTTTACCTTTTATAACTCCATATGTTGCTATGAATTCTGATGTTATTCCTAAGCAACTTAGTGAACAATTCATTGTTTCTACACCTGTTGGTGAGTCTATTCTAGCAGAGAGAGTCTATCGTGATTGTCTCATTTTCATCAATCATAAGAGTGCCATGGCTGATAGAGTCGAGTTAGACATGGTAGATGTCAATGTCATTCTTGGTGTGGACTGGCTTCATGCCTGTTATGCCTCAGTCGATTGTAGAACTATAGTAGTCAAGTTTCAGTTTCCATATGAGTCAGTCTTAGAGTGGAAAAGCAGTTCAGCAGTGCCTAAGAGTCGTTTTATTTCGTACCTTAAGGCAAGGAAGTTAGTTTCGAAGGGGTGTGTCTATCACTTGGTCCGAGTTAATGACTCAAGTGTTGAGATACCTCTCATTCAGTCAGTTCCTATAGTAAAAGAGTTTCCAGAAGTCTTTCCAGATGATCTACCCGGAGTTCCTCCTGAGAGAGAGAGATAGACTTCGGTATAGACCTTCTTCTAGATACTCGTCCTATATCTATTTTGCCATATAGAATGGCACCAACAGAGTTAAAAGAGTTGAAAGAGTAGTTGAAAGACCTTCTTGATAAGGGCTTTATTCGACCAAGCGCCTCTCCTTGGGGCACTCCGATCTTATTTGTAAGAAAGAAGGATGGTTCCCTTAGGATGTGTAGAGATTATCGTTAGTTGAACAAGGTTACCATCAAGAACAAGTATCATCTTCCAAGAATTGATGATTTATTCGATCAACTTCAGGGTGCTTCCTGTTTCTCAAAAATTGACCTCAGATCAGGCTACCATTAGTTGAAAATTAGGGAATGTGATATCTCAAAGACAACATTCAGGACCAGTTATGGTCATTATGAGTTTCTGGTCATTTCGTCCGGTTTAACCAACGCGCCTGCAACATTCATGGACCTTAGGAATAGAGTATTCAAACCTTGTTTAGATATGTTTGTTATCGTCTTCATTGATGACATACTAATTTATTCGAGGAATAAGGAATATCATGCTAGTCATCTCAAAATAGTTCTTCAGACTTTGAAAGATAAGAAGTTGTATGCCAAGTTCTCTAAGTGTGAGTTTTAGCTTGACTCTATGGCATTCTTAGGCCAAATTGTGTCTGGAGAGGGAATTAATGTTGATATAAAAAAATTGAGGCAGTGCAGAATTGGCCTAGACCATGTCTCCAACTAATATTAGGAGTTTCTTGAGTTTAGCTGGCTATTATAGAAGGTTTGTGGAGGGGTTATCGTCTATTTCGTTTCCTTTGACCAAGTTGACTCAGAAGACAGTTAAGTTTCAATGGTCTGAAGCTTGTGAGAAAAACTTTCAGGAATTAAAGAAGAGGTTGACTACTGCCCAGTTTTGACCTTACCAGAAGGCACTCAAGGTTTTGTGGTGTATTGTGATGCATCTAGAATTGGCTTGGGTTGCGTATCAATGTAGAATGGCAAAGTTATAGCTTATTCCTCTAGATAGTTGGAAGTTCACGAGAATAATTACCCAACCCATGATCTAGAGTTGGTCACCGTAGTATTTGCTTTGAAAATATGGTGCCATGATCTCTATGGTGTGCATGTGGATGTGTTCACCGGTCACAAGAGTCTTCAGTATCTGTTTAGTCAGAATGAACTTAATCTTAGAATGATGAGGTGGTTAGAATTACTCAAGAATGATGGTATGAGTATTCTTTATCACCCCGATAAGGCTAATGTTGTTGATGATGCCTTGAGCTGGTTGTCTATGGGTAGTACCACCCATTTTGAGGAAGATAAGAAAGAGTTAGCACAAGAGGTGCATAGACTTGCACGATTAGGAGTTTGATTAATGGATTCCACAGAAGGAAGCATAGTGGTGATGAATGGGTCTAAGTCATCATTAGTGTTAGAAGTAAAAGGCAAGCAAGACCAAGATCTCATTTTGCTTGAATTGAAGGAAAATGTTCCTAAGCAAAAAATATTAGCTTTTGAACAAGGGGGAGATGGTGTGTTGAGACACCAAGGTAGGTTGTGTGTACCAATGGTGGATGGAACCCAAGAGAAGATCATGGAGGAATCTCATAGCTCCAAATATTCCAGTCATCCGGGTTCCACCAAGATGTACCGTTACTTGAGAAAAGTCTATTGGTGGAATAGTATGAAGAAGAGATATCCACATCTCTTCGAACCTAGAGGAATTCTAGATTAAGGTACTAATCCTTTCTAAGTATTTATTTACAAGTTGGCATGTTGTTTTGCATATTGCTTATGAGTGTTTGACCTGAATATTACACCCTTAGCCTAGTAAGAGTAATCTCATTCAAGGAAGAATGTTTGGAGATATTGTAACATCTCGTAATTTGAAATAGCTAAGAAGAAGCTAAGAACTGAAAATAGTCATTTTTGGAAATAATGAAAAAAATCTGGAAAATTTTTCAAGTTAGGAAAGATGAGTTTTTGGTCAACTTCAAACGGCCATAACTCTAAGCTCAGGATGATTTAGGTATATTTTCAGATATGGTTGGAAAGCACTTGGAATAACCTTTCCAACTCGCCAAGTTTGCGCGATTTCGAGTTCATATGAGTGAGTTATGCCCTTAGGAAGTTGGGCTGTTGGAATAAGGAAAGTTGAATCCAAATTTTAAAAGGGTAGTTTGGTCTTTTCCTTACCCTTTTATTTTAATTCATTTTTGGTAATTAATTAGGGGTCTAAGCTGAATTAGACCAACTTACCCTTTTACCAAAAGAGTTAGGGTTTTGAGAGGAGAAGAAAGAAGAGGAGAAAAGAGGAGAAATGAGAAGAGGAAGCAAAAACATTCAAGATCCGTCAAGATCGTCGTGATTTGCTTGTGGATTTTGTCAGGGGTGATCCCTACAAGGTATGTGAGCCTTTCATAATGTTGGGATCGTTCTCCTACATGCCAAACATATTTATTTCAGTATGGATTCATCCTAAAGAGTTTGAACATTGAAGATTTTAATGCTTATTCTTGATTCTATGTTGTTCTTGAATTTGACTGAATTGGGAAGTTTCTGAGATCGTTACATCGTATTATAAAGTCGTTTCGAGTTAGGTTCTAAGAGTCATTTTCTGGATATCTGTATCTAAAAGTAATTTAAGAAAAAGAATCGAGTTTGGGTGAATTAGGGCTGGAAAACGAAGAAGAAATTTTGTCAGACGAAATTGGAAAGTGGCCGCGCGTCGCGCGCCTAGTGCCTAGATTTGAAAATTTTGCTTCACGTCGCAGAGCTGACACGAGGTGTTTTACCTCAAAAGTCATTTTCAAAACCAAAATTTTAATTATGCCTCCGCATCGCGGACCCACCTTCGTATTTTGATTTTCGGTCTTTTCTCATGTTTAGCTATCTAAAATCATTCTTAAACAACATGAGATCATTCCAAACAGAAATCATAATCCTTGAATCCATAATTCCATTCAAGGATCAGTTAAGAGTCAAGTCAAGAGTAGTTAAGATCAAAGTCAAGAGAATTTAAGAGTCAAGTTAAGATAAGTTCTTAAAAGTTTTTCAAAAGTCTTTTTTTCCAAATGTTTAACTTTGTTTTAAGACTAAAAGTTTAAGTTGAGTAAAGAGTAAAGAGCAAAGAGTAAAGCTTGAAGTTCATATCTTCAAAAGTATATGGGGACTAAGTATTCCCAAAGAGATTTAAAATGTTTTCACATTTAAATAAGAACGGAAACTGAGATTTCCAAAGAGCCTTTGGGCTAGTTTTCAGGAAAGAGAAATCGCTTCCTAAATGAAGCAAGAGAGGAAACTTTGATTTTCAAGATAGTCTTTGAGCTAAGTTTTTGAGCACTGATCTCAAATCACAAAAAGAAGTATGCTTTCAAAACATAAAGAGCTAGTATATTTTGGGAGTAGTATTGAGCACCGATACGGGGAAGAGTTCATACAACTATCAGCCCCCATAAGCCATGTTGCAATCATGGATAGAAAAGGGTCATACTTTTTAGATGAATCTTTTTCACATAGACTAGGGGATCCACTTAGTAATTCAGGTCCTATACCTTTGGCAGGGTATATGATTCACTGGCATCGTGAGGGAGATCGATGTATCATCACAATAGCTCTTACATGATGGTTGTCAGTTAGAGAAACTCCCACAACATTATTTTGTATCTTTATATACATCAGATATAATTGTAATTTTCATATACAAGCAGAGTTCATATTGTATCTTTGCATACATATAGAGTTGTTATTGTATTTCTAAATACATAGAGTTGACATCATATTTTTAAATAGCTTTTCCTTATATTGAACTTGCTTTTAAATAGCTTTATATTGAAATGAGTCCAGTTATGTTGAGTTAAGTTGAGCCAGGTAAGTTCTTCAGATTCTCTTTCAATCCTATGTTGTTTCAACATTACAACTCGCATACTCGTACATTCAATGTACTGATGCCAGTTGGCCTGCATTGTCTTATGATGCAGACACATGTATCTAGGATCAACATCCAGCTCCTCGTTGATCCAGTTGAGCACTTCAGAGTCAGTGGTGAGCCTCCTTGCATTCCATAGGACTCCTTTATCACTTTTAGTTCTTTTCTATATTTCATTTGTTAGGATGATTGGGGTCCTGTCCCGACATCCATCTCAGTTGTTTTAGAGGCTTTATAGACAATTCGTAGTCAAATGTCTTTACATTATCATTTCATATGTTGAGACTTGAGTTACCATTTTGGCCATGTTGAATGTTGACTATTAAACATTCTGAGTTATTTTACTAAAGTTATTTGAGTAAGTTCATTTGATCATAGTAAAAATGTTTAGAGTCTTCCGCTGAGTAATTTAGTTAGGCCAAGGGTTCGCTTGAGGCCAACAATAGTCTTCAAGTGCCGGCCACTCCCAGGGTGTAGCCTCGGGGCATGACACTTTTTCCATCATGTGAGAACAAACTCATCAACAAGCAGTTTTGAAGTAAACCACCACATAAATCATCATCACAACATACTCTGTTTTCATATTTTCGAGATAGGAGATGTAAGTTCAAGCTCAAACACAAAATTTAAAAGTAACTTGCATTCTTTATCTTTTCTTCAGATCTAAAAAGATTTTGGTTATCAAATCTACGATGAACATTATATTATACAAAAATAATACTAAATTTTCATTTTTCAAGAATCCTACTAAATTAACTATAACTAAAAAATATTAAACCCTCAAATTAATAAAAAATAATTTTTGGGCATTGAAATGCTAATGATTCTTGGTGAAAATTTCATCAATCAAAATAGAAAAAGAGGAGATTATGCAAAAATAGAAAATTTGAAGGTTGAATCAACGATTATTACCAGAATATTGAAATTTTTTGAAGATTTAAGTGAGTGAAATTTAGAAGAAAACTGATGAAAAATAATTTAGCACTAGATTGATGATGCTATGGCTGTTGAATACAAAAAATAATTATTTTTTTATGTTTAAAAGATGATGTGATGTGGCAGGAGTGTGCAAATCACTGCTAATACAAATTTGGCTATGACTTTTTAAAGGGGTATATATTTCATTTTTAAAATGTTCAGGGAAGTTATAGTACACTCATAAAGTTAGAGTGTGTAGTTGAAATTTCGAATATAGATTGGAGGGGTTTTAGACCATTTCCTCTTTAATATAACCTCATATTTTGTCTTCGTAGATTTATAATTTTTTTATATAAACAATGTTGGATCTTTCACTTGTGCATATATTATTAATTTGGATAATTTTTTTATTCAAATTAGTATTAGAGCCAGGTTTGTCTGTTCCTCTATCTTCAATAAATACTCTCAAGCCTTACCAATCTTCACAAATTGTGACTTCTCCAACATTTCTTTCCTATCATTTTCCTTAATTGATTGACGTGATTAATTCTAACCAATCCTCCAAATCAGCAGTACCACCTCCACCTCAAACCAAATCAATAGTCTTTGTATTCATTTGTGATCTTCAAATTCTCTTTGACAGTTTAAACAACTTCTTTTCATGGGTTTGGAAAAGCTCCTTTTGTCAACGCTTTTCTTGTATATATTTTTCAAATTTTTTCAGCTTAGATTATAATTGAGTTTTGGTTATTTCTACCTTAAATGTGTCCTTAACAAAAGTAAGGACTGCATTATAAATTGATTAACAATTGAGATGAATTTCAAGGATACTTATCTCATATTTTCTACAACTCTACATTTACATTTTTTTTTTCATATTCACTTTTATGGTAACTTGTTATCACAATCATCACCCTCACTTGAAGGCCTCTACTCTTCATCAGAATCGTTTGAATCTTGAAAGAGACATTTCAAGTACTTTTAATATTGGATAAGTTAACACCATCCATTTCACCATATTTTCATTTTCAATTACAACATTTTCAGTATCACAGTTATTAAGCTATTTGATAAAGTCTCCTACCTCTTTTATTTAGATTAATAAAATTTTTTATATATGACCATTGCTGAATATTTCACGTGTTCATATATTGTTAGTTTGGATAATTTTAATTTTTTTCTTTAAATTAGTATCAGAGTCAGGTTTTCCTACTCCTTATCACTTGTATCTCCAACAAATACTATCAAGCCTTACCTAACTTTACATATTGCAACTTTTACAACATCTCTTCCCTATTCTTTTCCTTAATTAACTGAACGTGGATTTCTTCTGACCAATTCTCCAAGTCAGCAACACAACCTCCACCCAAAATTAAATCAACAGTCTTAGTTTTCACTTGTGATTTCTAAATTCTCTTTGGCAGTTTAAATAACTTTTCTTCATGGGTTTGGAAAAAATGTTTTTTGTCAACAATTTGCTTATATTTCTTTTTCAACCTTTTAAATTTAGCTTATAATTATATTTTAGTCTTCTCTACCTCCAATGTGTTTTTCACAAAATTAAGGAATGCATCATAATCTGATGAATAATTGAGATGGGCTAGAAATATATTTATCTGATTATTTTCGCCCTATGCTCTATGAAACCCTAAATCTGAATACTTTCCGATCTTCACTTTCTTTGTTAACTTCTGTCTCAATCATCATCCCCATTTGAAGGCATCCACTCTTCATTAGATTCCTCTTTATCTTTATGGGGACATTTTAAGTATTTTGATTTTTGAATAATTATATACCAGTCATTTTACCAATGTTTTCATTTTCAATTGCAACACCTTTAATACACGAGTTTATGAGTTATTTAATAAAGCATCCGACATTTTCTTTGTAGAGTAATAAATTTCATATATATTACTATTGTTAGATCTTTTACTTGTGCATATATAAAATTGGGCATTGGACTGGGATGTATTGTTACTTGTCCGGTACCAATCTATTTCGATCCGGTAGTCTACGGGATGAAACGGCACACCATGAATCGATACTCAGGACGGGACAAAACCAAATATTCATCCCGATAATCCCAATCCAGTTGACTCATGTAAATTTCTGTTCCGGTTTGGTTCAGTCCGGTTTTGATTAATTATTTTTTATTAATTAATTTATATTTTATATATATATATATAAAATAAAAATAAGGGCATAAGGCAGAAATTTTCAGCCTAAAAAGTTGACTCCTTTCTCCTTATTTTTGAAAATTTTCTGCCGCTTGCCCCCTCCCACTGCCCCAAGTCCCTTGTCCCAACTCCCAAGACTCCCCAACGACAATTTTCCAACGTCTCCAATTTCCATTTCAACATCTCTAACTCTCCATTTCAACGATAATATTTTCCAACACATTATATATACTCCCTTTTTCATATTTTAATTACAATTTACATATTTACAGTCTACAGACCAGTAACAATTAACAATTATTAATTTCTCTCAATTCTCAATCTTTCTCAAAGTTTGGAGGAGGAATCATCTTCAAACTTCAAGTTTCGACATTAATTTTTCAATTTTCGGTGATAGTCATTTGTTGTTTACACAAACGTTTGGTAACTTCGTTCCACTCTCTAATCTCATACTCCCTCCGTCCCATTTTAGGTGGCACTTTTTGCATTTCCAGATTCAAAAAGTCGATCTTTGATTGTAAGTTTTTCATAGATCCTTTTTACATTTTGAATTATTAATTATTGTAACTTATAGTACTTTTTATGTAGTTTACAAATATATAAATTTTATTTCAAAAAATTTGAAGATTTCGTGCGCAAATGTCCAGTGAAAGTTAAACTATTTGACTCTCGAAAAATGAAAAGTGCCACATAAATTGGGACAGAGGGAGTATTTATTTTTTGTATTTATTATTTGTAAGTTGTTCTTATTATATTTTATTTATTCTTGTTAAATTTTGTATTTTATAATTTATAATTTTATATCATGGAGTCTTCTAAAAAAAGAGGTAAAGGTAAAATAGGTGTTGCAGAAGGAGTAAAAAATTGAGTTAGACATGGTAGATTTTGATGTCATTCTTGGTATAGACTGGCTTCATGCCTATTATGCCTCAGTTGATTGTAGAGCTCGAGTAGTCAAGTTTCAGTTTCCAAATGAGCCAGTCTTAGAGTGGAAAAGCAGTTCAGCAGTGCCTAATGGTTGTTTCATTTTGTACCTTAAGGCAAGGAAGTTAGTTTCTAAGGGGTTTGTCTATCACTTAGTCCTTGTTAATGACTCTAGTGTTGAGATACCTCCTATTCACTCAGTTTTAGTTGTATGAGAGTTTCCAGAAGTCTTTCAAGATGATCTTCCCGGAGTCCCTCCTGAGAGAGAGAGAGACTTCGATATAGATCTTCTTTCAGATACTCATCGATATCTTTTCTGCCATATAGAATGGCACTAGAAGAGTTGAGAGAGCTTAAAAAGTAGTTGAAAAGCCTTTTAGAGAAAGAGCTTTATTTGACCAAGTATCTCACCTTGGGGCGCTCCGGTCTTATTGTGAGAAAGAAAGATGGTTCCCTTAGGATGTGTATAGATTACCGTCAGTTGAACAAGATTACCATCAAGAATAAGTATCCTCTTCCGAGAATTGATTCGATCAACTTCAGGGTGCTTTCTGTTTCTCAAAAATTGACCTCCGATCAGGCTATCATCAGTTAAGAGTAAGGGAATGTGATATTCCAAAAATAACTTTCAGAACCAGATATGGTCATTATGAGTTTTTGGTCATGTTCTTTGATTTGACTAATGCACCCGCAACGTTCATGGACCTTATGAATATAATTTTTAAACCTTATTTAGATATGTTTGTTATCGTCCTCATTGATAACATACTAATTTATTTAAGGAATGAAGAAGATCATCTCCAAAATTTAAAGATAGAGAGCTGTATGCCAAGTTCTCTAAGTGTGAGTTTTGGCTTAAATCTGTGGCATTCCTAGGCCACATTGTGTCTAGAGAGGGAATTAGAGTTAACACTCAGAAAATAAAGGCAGTGCAGAATTGGCCTAGAACCACATCTCCAACTGATATTAGGACCTTCTTGGGGTTGGCTGCCTATTATAGAAGGTTCTTCGAAAGGTTCTCGTCTATTCTGTCTCCTTTGACCAAGTTGACTTAGAAGACAATGAAGTTTCAATGGTCTGAAGCTTGTGAGAAAAGCTTTCATGAATTGAGAAAGTGGTTGACTATTGCCCCAGATTTAACCTTACCAGAAGGTACTCAAGGTTTTGTGGTGTACTGTGATGCATCTAGAGTTGGTTTGGGTTGTGTGTTAATGCAGAACGGCTAGGTTATAACTTATGCCTTCAGATAGTTGAAAGTTCATGAGAAGAACTACCCAACCCATGACTTAGAGTTGGCTGCCGTAGTATTTGCCTTGAAAATATGGCGTCATTATCTCAGACAGAGGAGGTGGTTAGAATTACTCAAAGATTATGACATAAGTATTCTTTATCATCCAGTTAAGGCTAATGTTGTTGCTGATGTCTTGATCAGGTTGGCTATGGGTAGTACCTCCCATTTAGAGGAAGATAAGAAAGAGTTAGCAAAAGAGGTGCACAGACTTGCACGACTAGGAGTTTGACTAATAGATTCCACAGAAGGAGGAGTAGTGGTGATGAATGGGGCTAAATCATCATTAGTGTCAAAAGTAAAAGAGGAGCGAGACCAAGATCCTATTCTGCTTGAATTAAAGGCAAGTGTTCATAAACAAAAGTGATGGCTTTTGAACAAGGGGGAGATGATGTTTTGAGGTATCAAGGTAGATTGTGTGATTGATTTCAAGGGTAATTGGGATGATCACCTACCTCTTAGTGTGAGGTTGCCTACAACAATAGGTACCACTCTAACATCCAGATGGCTCCTTATGAAGCTCTTTATGGGAGACGATGCAGATCTCCTATTGGATGGTATAAAGTTGGTGAAGCAGGGTTAATAGGACCAGATCTAGTTCATCAAGCTATGGAGAAGGTGAAAGTGATTCAAGAGAGGTTGAAAACAGCGCAGAGTCTTGATGAAGGTGAAAGTGATTCAAGAGAGGTTGAAAACAGCGCAGAGTCGTCAGGAATCCTACACTGATGTTAGGAGAAGGACGTTACAGTTTGAAGTGGATGATTGTGTATATCTCAAAGTTTCACCCATGAAGGGGGTTATGAGGTTTGGTAAGAAGGGGAAACTTAGTCCCCGATATATTGAACCTTATAGAATAGCCAAGAGGATTGGCAAAGTAGCTTCGCCGAGTTAGCAAGTTGAGAACAAAGGAGGTTGCGTCAGTAAAGTCCTTTGAAGGAACCAATTTATTGAAGAAGCTACTTGGGAAGCTGAAGAGGATATGAAGAAGAGATATTCACATCTCCTTGAAACTAGCGAAAATGCAGACCAAAATACTAATTTTCTTCTTAGTACTATCTGAATTATGAGTGAGCATGTTCTTTATTTGAGATTGCTTTTGGGATGTTTGAACTTGATGTTACCACCCTTAACTTAGTAAGAGTAATTCTCATTCGAGGACAGAAGTTCCCAATGGGGAGATGTTGTAACGTCTCACAACTAGAAATAACTAGAAGGAAGTTTAAAATCTGGAAATAGTCATTTTTGGGAAGAATTTAAAAATATGAAAATTTGGTAAAGGTGTTAAAATGAGTTTTTGGTCAAATTCAAACGGCCATAACTCATAGATCAGGATGATCTAGGTGTACTTCCAGATATATTGGAAAGCTCGTAGAATAATCTGTCCAACGCCGCTAAGTTTGCATGATTTTGAGTTTGTATAAGTGAGTTATAACCTTTGGAAGTTGGGCTGTTCGAATAAGGAAATGCCCAATCCAGATTTTTGAAGGGTAGTTTGGTCTTTTTCTTACCCAAATTAATTAAATCCATTTTTAATAAAATAGCTAGGGTCAAAACTGAGTTAGTTTAGTTTACACCTTTGAGAAATAGAGTTAGGGATTTTGGAGAAAGAACGCAAGAGAAAGGAGAAGAGTAAAAGCAAGATTCGCCAAGAACGATCGATTTTGGTTGTGGATTCGCCAAGGAATTAACCCTACAAGGTATGTGAGTCTCTCATAGTGTTGGGTTTATTCACCCATACACCAAACATGTTTAGTTTAGCGAAATTTGTCCTAAAAGAGTTTGAAAGTTGATGTTCTTGACTTGTATTCTTGAATTTGAATGTTGTTCTTGAATTGGGATGAGTTGAGGAGTTTCTGAGATCTTTACGTTGACTTTTAGCGTTGTATTGATTTAGGTTCTTGAATACATATGTTGGATATCGGGATCTAAAATGAATTTGAGTTTTATAATCGAGTTTAGGCGATTTGGGGCTGGAAAACAAAGAAGGAAAAGTCAAGCAGGTTCTGGCGCGCAGGTCTGCGTCATGGACTTGCTCCCCCAGTGAAGAAAAATTGTCTCCGCATTGCAGTTAGGATGGGGACTCCTCCGTCTCAAAAGTTAATTTTGCGAGCATTTATTCAAAAACGTCTCTGCATCGCATACTTGTTCCAAGACGGTAACTTCGTAACTTTTCTTAGGTTTAGCTATTCAAAGTCATTCCTAAACATCATGAGATCTTTCCAATCACAAATCTTAATCTTTGAATCCATAATTCAATTCAAAGATTAGTTAAGAGCCAAGTCAAGATCAGTTAAGAGTCAAGTCAAGATCAGTTAAGAGTCAAGTCAAGAGCAGTTAAGATCAAAGTCAAGAGAAGTCAAGAGTCAAGTTAAGATAAGTTCTTAAAGTCTTCAAAAAATCTTTCACAAATGTTTTAACTTTGTTTTAAGACTTAAGTTTTGAGTTCAGTAAAGAGTAAAATTGAAGTTCTTTTCTTCAAAGAAACATATGGGAACTAAGTATTTCCCAAAGGGATTTAAAATATTTTTCACATTTAAATAAGAATGGAAACTGAGATTTCCAAGATAGCCTTTGAGCTAAATTTTTGAGCACTAATCTCGAATCACAGAAGAAGTATGTTTTTAAACATAAGAGCTAATATTATATTTTTGGGAGTAGAATTGAGCACCGATATGGGGATGCGAGTTCACATAAACTGAAGTCTCCATAAATCATGTAGCCATCATGGGTAGAAACGGGTTATACTTTTTTAGATGAGTCCTTTTAGCATAGACTTGTAGATCCACTTAGTAGTTCAGGTCCTACACCACGCAAGGTATAGGATGGTCTGGGCAGCGTGGGGCTAATAACGTTGTATCATCACTATAGTTCTTAAGTGATGGTTTTCGGTTAGAGAAACTCCCACAACTGTAATTGCATGGTTCCTCAAGGGGTTTTGCTTAGTATGGATGGGGGTATGAGACTTCATTCATGCATTGCACAAGTAGACTTTGAGAGGGATCATGATATGTCTTTTATGATTTTATGATTATGAGTTGACAACATATTTTAAACAGTTTTCTTTCTCTTTATATTGCACTTGTTTTAAACTGCTTTATAATGAAATGAGTTCAGTTAAGTATTTATGAGTTGAGAAGAGCCAAGGTAAGTGTTTCTTTCAGATCCTTTTCAAGCCTATGTTATGTTTAGCATTCCAACTCGCATACTCGTACATTCAATGTAATTATGCCAATTGGCCTGCATCATTTTATGATGCAGACGCAGGTAACTAGGATTGGCATTCTGGTGCATCATTGATCCAGTGAGCAGTTTAGAGTCTGTTGGTGACCCTCCTTGCATTCCTAAGGATCCATTTCATTGTTTTCTAGTTTAGTTCATTAGGATGTTGTGAGGTTTGTCCCAACATCCATCTCAGTTGATAAAGGCTTCATAGACAGTCAGATGTTAGTTCTTTAGTCTTTTCATTGTTATTATTCCATGTTGAGACTTGAGTTTGCCTTAATGGACAGTTGAATGTTCCTTTATAACATTCTATTTATTATATGAACTTATATTTGTTGAGTTTAAGTCTTTCGCTGAGTTAAGTAAGCCAGACCAAGGGTTCGCTTGGGGCCATCAATGGTCTTCTAGTGCCAGTCCTGCCCAGGGTGTAGGCTCGGGGCATGACATTTGTCCTATTAGTAAATATGCTTTTTATGTTAGATGTGCTGTGCATATATTAAATTTGGTTGCTAGTGATGATGTGAAATTATATGAAAATAGTTGTGAAAAAATTGATAATGCTTGTTTTTTTTTAATTTTTAATATGCATAGTAGTAGTAGAATTAATCGATTTAAAGAGCTTTGTAATGTATATCAACTTCCATTTAGAAAAGTTCCAAAGCATGTAAAAACTAGATGGAATTTCTTTTATGATATGCTTGAAGTTGCTTATGCATATAGAGAACCTATTACTATGCAATTTAATTGTCATAATGCTTATTCTGATTCAAATCTTAATGATCGTGATTGGGAAGAAGTAAATGAACTTAGAATATTTTAGAAATCATTTTATGATGCTACTAAAATTTTTTCTGGAATGTATTATCCTACTATTTCTGAAATTTTAATACATGTATGTGAGATTTCATCTCTCTTTGCTGAATATAAAACAAATGAATTATTTGCAAATGCTATTGAAGTTATGATTTCAAAATTTAAGAAATATTTTTTTCCTATCTCTCAAATTTATTTAACTGCAATTCTTTTCAACCCTGAATATAAAGAATATGGTGCAAAAACTTTAGTTAAATGCATTTATCAAAATTTAGATATTCAACCAAATGAAGAACCTGATTTGGAAACATGTCAAAATAGTATAAAATTACTTGCTAAAGAAATGTATGATAAATATTGTTCCTTAGACAATTTTGAAAACCCTCAAATGTGTATGCCTCAAGTAGGTGCCCATGGTAGAATGAAACATAAACTTGGTCTTGATTCTTCTAATAAGTGTGAATTTGTTAAATATATTGTACAGGGTTCAGATAATATTACAAACGAGGAAGGTATACCACAACTTCTGAACTGGTGGAGGACTCGTGGAACTCAATTTCAAAAACTTAGTAGGATGGTGAAGGACGTGCTTGCAATTCAAGGATCATCAGTAGCTTCAGAGGCAACTTTCAGTGCGGCAAGATTTCAAATTGAAGATCATAGATATTCGTTAGCAGAGGACAGTTTGGAGATATCGGTGTTGTTTAGAGATTGGATAAATTGCTGAGCAGAGAAATTAGGACTTCCAAAGTTAAGTAGTCAATATGAACTTTTCATAGATTCAGCCATTGAATATGGTAGTGATGACAACATGGACCTTTAAGATCGTCAATGAGCTTTATCAAGACTAGTAGTTGATAACGGTCAATCTATAGTTGAGTTAGAGATAGGCTTTGTAGGACTATACCACTATTATTATTACATTCGAGGCTTAGTTGAAACAGAACCCTTCCTAGAAGGTGGCTGCGTAAATTAGGCACTATACTAATAGTTGTAAATTGTAATACAAATTTGAATAAATTCTTTTTTCATTTGTGTCATTGTTATATACATTTTTTTATTTAATTTTTTAAAATTACAAACTTAAGTTATTTAAATTACAAGTTATAACTTTTAACATATTAATATGTAATAAATTATAAACTTCAAAAGATTCAAATTCAAATCTTGAAAACTTAAGATCAATTTTTTTTTTAAAAACTTTATTAAACTTAACTTACAAACTTAATAAGTAAAACTTTAAAAAAAAAAATCTTTAAAATAAACTTTAGTAAAATTACATTATAAATTTCAAAACTATTAAAATTTAAACTTAGAAAAATAAAAAAGCATTCATATTTTCGTGATTCAAAATAACTAAAAAAAATTATTATTTTTTGAAATATGTCGTCCCGTTCTGTTCCAATTTCGTTCTGGTCTGGTTCGATACCATCCCGATATATAGTGGGACGGGACTAAATATTCATTCCGGTAATCTTGGCCCGGTTCATCCCAGTACCGGTCAACAAACCGGTTAACCGATCCCGTTCCGGTCCGGTACCGATTCATTCAGGTTCGGTTCGGTGCCCAGCCTTATGCATAAATTGTTACTTTGCATAATTTTATTTTTTCTTCATATTGGTATCAGAGTCAGGTTTGCATGTTCTTCCATATCTCCAATCACTTACCTATCTTCACATATTGTAACTTCTCTAACATTTCTTTCATATCATTTTTCTTAATTAACTGACGTATTTATTCTAGCCAATCTTCTAAGTCAGCAATACTACCTCCACCAAAAATCAAATCAATATTCTTAGTCTTCACTTGTGATCTTTAAATTCTCTTTGGCAGTTTAAATAACTTTTCTTTATTGGTTTTGGGAAAGCTGTTTTGTCAATGTTTTTCTTATATCTATTTCTTTTTCAAAATTTTCAGCTTAGCTTATAATTGAATTTTGGTTGTCTCTACCACCAATGTGCCATTCACAAAGTAAGGAATGCATCATAATCTGATGAATAATTAAGAGGGACTTCAAAGATACTAATTTCATCCTCTTCGCTCCATGCTCTTTGAAATCTTACATCTAAATTTCTTTTCCATCTTCACTTTTTTGGTAAGTTGCTATCACAATCATCACTCCCACTTGAAGTCCTCCATTTTTCATCAGAATCCTCTTAATATTTATGGGGGACATTTCATATATTTTTGGTTTTTGGATAAGTTTACACCAACTATTTCACTAATGTTTTCATTTTCAATTGCGACACCTTTAATACAAGAGTTATTGAGTTATTTAATAAAGTCTTCTATCTCTTCTTTTTAGATTAGTAAATTTCTTATATATAACCATTGTTGGATCTTTTATTTATGCATATATTATTACTTGGGGTTATTTTGTCTCCTCCAAATTTATATCCGAGCTTGTGTAAGATCCTTATAAAAGTCTTGTATGAGATTCAACATATTGTTTAAAAAAATATGAGTACTCCATATTTACCCACTTATCCCTTTTTGTGTTTGATGGAAAAAATAATTTTGAAATTTGGCATCAATAGATAAAGAATTTTTTTAAATGTTGTTAACTATGTTCCATTGCTGATATTGTATTTGTGGATGCCCCAAAGGATACAACATTTACAGGTGAAGCCGTAAAACAGTTGGAGAGAAATAGACAATTGAATTATAGGACACGATTTACCTTGATAGCAAGATCAAATTGCATAAACATAATAATATTTTACATGCTAAGTCAACAAAGGAGGCTAGGACAATTTTGTTGAATTCACATTGACGTTACACAGACGTAAAAAAGGTCAAATTGCAAGAGCTTAGAAGACAATATGGGTTAACTCAAATGAAACCAATTGAGTCCGTTAAGGAATTTTTGACAAGAATTACTAATATTATCAATGATATGAGAACTAATGGAGAAGACTTAGATCAATTTGAAATTGTTGAAAAAGTATTGCGATCATTAAGTACAAACCAATGACGGTCCTTGAGGTCACCAAAGATCTTAGCACCTTGATACTTGATGATTTAGAAGATGAATTGATGACATACAAGATGTCCTTGAATCAACAGACGACATACATATTTTATGAAGTATTGCAAGCAAAAGTGAATCAACCTAATTCAAAAAAAGAGATATCAAACTTGGCCGAGATAAATCAAAGAGGTCAAAATTTCAGAGGTAGAGGACAAGGACACATATATAATTTTCGAGGTCGTGGTAGAGCTAATTTTTCTTACCAACAGAGAAATAATAATAATTTTGAGAAGGAATAACATAATAATCAAAAATTTCAGAAACGTGACAAATCAATAGTTCAATTTCATAATTGTGGAAAATATAGACACTATCACAGTGTTGGACTAGTCCGTCTTCACGCCCTACATCTAATTTCTACCAATAAAGAATAATCTAGGAGTATAACCTTAGTTTTGGTAATTTTTTAGATGAGTTTTGTTGATAAGTTCTAAATTTTATTTCTTGATTATTGAGTTTGTTACTGTGAATTGAGATTGTTGAGTTGGTTGTTAATGTCTACTTTTCAGCACGAATCCTATCCCTTGAGTATCCATTGAGTTCTTATTGAGGATCTTTCAAACAAACATAATCGTTTTAAATAGATTTTCTGAGAAAGCAAAGAGAAATTTTGAGAAAGAGTTTTAAACACGATTTGAGTAAGAGTATAAGGGAACTAAGTATTCCCAAATGTATCACCTTTTACATTGAGAAAAAAGAAAGCCTTATTTTCTAAATGAGTAATGAGTTCAGAGATACTTCAGAGCATTACCTCTTTTAAGAGGATATTTTGAGCAATTACCTCAAAATTGGAGAAAAAATATGTTTTATATATTTGAGCATGAGTATATCTTTAGGGAGTAGTATTGAACACCGATATGAGGATGAGTTCAGACAACTCAAAATCCTCATAAACCATATCTGCCAACATGGGTAAAGGACCATATTTTTTAGATGAATCTTTATTGCTTAGTGGTTCCACTTTGTTGAGAGGTTTTATATTCTGACACGGTATAGGACAGTTCTGGCAGTGTAAGAGAGATGTTGTATCATCACATAACTCATAGTGATGGTTGTTTGTTAGAAAATCTTTCAAATAGAGTAAAAGTGTATTTTAATATATCACTTATTTTGTTGAGTTCGAAGATGGGTAAGTATTTTGTAAAGATTTATATGATTTAACTCCTTTATTTCTTTACATTCAGTTTGAGTATATTTTATTTATTGCAGTCCTTTCATTCAATTATTTTACTTCGGCTATATTACATACTCATACATTCAATGTACTGATGTCATTTGATCTACATCTTTTTATGATGTAGATACAGGTGTTCAGGATCATCAACATGCGCTTCGTTGTGATTACTCTACACTTCAACTAACTTTTGGTGATCCTCCTGCTTCACTTTTACTTTCTAGTTAGTAGTTTTGAGATGTCATCAGTCTTGTTCCGACATCCTTTTTTGAGTAAGTCTTCTGCTAAGTAGTCATCCAGGCCAAGGGTTTCGCTTGGGGACCAACAATGGTTCTCGAGCATCGGCCACATCCAGGGTATAGGCTCGGGGCGTGACAAATTCTTTGATCCTGAATTCTTAAAAATATATTTCTCTAGAGATGTAAAATATTTGGAAATATTTTTCCTTATGAACATATGTTTTTCCAAATATGAGAGTCTTTCAGAATTATGGTATAATTTCACATATGATTTGGATATATCTTTCTCTACTCAATCTTGACCAGATCATACATTATCTTTTCCTATTACTCTAAGAAGTCCACTTCCAATCAAAGATCCAAACTTGGCTCTTCGTACAAATGACTCTGCTGCACCAACAATCCGAAAAAAATAAGTTAACTTCCTCCCACCTATATAATTCCTTTTCTACTATTAAATAATGAACGATTCCTCCTTTTGATTCCCCTTTCCAATAGCACTACTCAACACAAATTAATCTCCATTCTCAGACCAATCATCCTTCACCACCACGATGTCCCATCACTCAGTCTCAACATCAAATCACTAAGCTCAATTTAAAGTGCGCATTTATGGATACCCATACATTCCAAATACCAATTGTCACAGTTAAACAAGCTTGCAAAGATCCACAATGGAGACAAACTATGCAAAATGAATTTGACACTCTCATGAGCAACAAAACATGGAGCCTTATTCCTTTATCTAATTATAAAAATATTGTGGAATCATTCAGATCAAGCACAAATCGGATGGATCGATTGACCGACACATGGCTTGCCTTGTTGCTAATTTTTTTTATTTAATAATCTGTTCTTATTGTAAAATCAATAACCATTCGAGCAGTACTTGTCATCTTCACACAATATAAGAACAATGCTTTTCTACAAGGTATACTGACTTCTTCATGAAACAAATGAAAGATTTTGAGAATCTTGATTACCCAAACTATGTATGCAAACTACATGTCACGATCCAGGGCCCCCCTAGATGTAACATGACGTATAGAACCCCGAAGGACTCCATACAAGCCACTTAGTCCTCATAACATAAGAAGTAGAACAATAAGAGTAAAACACATTTCAAGTCTAAAATGCTTTTCATAAAAGAAAGCAGAAGTCTAGACACTTTGTCTCATAGCCATTTATTACAATATTGAATGAAATTGGGCCTAGCCCATACATCATGTTCAAAAGTGAAATACAAGAAGGAAACTAAACATAGAAAATTCGTCCTTGAACCATGAAGAATCACCAAGCTCGGAAAACAATCAAATCCAAACTCTAGACACAAAACTGTCGATCCTGACTATCGAACCCTACATTTGGGAAAAATGTAGGCAAGAATATGCGTTAAGACAAAAATGCACTAAGTATGATAGCCATGCATCAAAACATTTAAAACATGCTAAAAGAGACATTTCATTTCATGACTTGCAATTTAACAAGCTAAAGCATCATATGAGAGAGAATTGGAAATCATAAGTTATAACATCATAGTCAACATAAGTTAGCATCATCTTTAAAAGACACTTACAAGATACTTCCTTAAGCATGCCTTAGTTCATTATTAACCTTGTCATTGTGGGAATTAGCTGAGACCATGTGAGCTATAACATGATTATCCGGTGTTACCCACACCGAAAAGGGTTTTCCTCCTTGCCTAAGGTAGAACCATGGTTTGTTAACTTAGGTGGATACACTATCTAAATATCCTACAGGGGCACGTAGTTTATGGGATAAAGAGATTGTTACTAGAAACCCGACCTTCCTATTAGGCGAGCTTCCATCTCAAGAGATTTCTTTTAGAAATCCGACCTTTCTATTGAGGGAGCTTCCATCTCACTACAATATCCACTCGGTGCTAAGCATAAATCCCATGGAATATTTAATTAAGTTTTGACTTAATTTATGTCTCATGGAAGGAGGTCCCTTGGACAACCAACCTAAGTAGTTCATTAGGATAGCTCTTTAGATCATGCGTTAGAAAACCTTTTACTGTCCATGATTACATATAAACATTAGATTCAATGAGGTGAGAAAACCTTTCAACCTTATAATCTCCATTATGTGAGAAAACCTTTCACATCATGTTAATTATGTGTTTATGAGAATGACCTTTCAACAACACAATAACAATATCATAATCATTGACACTTTACTCTCAAGGTGTCCTTAAAGAAATTTCATAAATTTCATAAAGACATGCATAATTTCATACTTTACCTCCTTGAAGTTCAAAACCTACTTTCAATCACCACACCTAGAATTCAAGCATTAAATATGGATTTCATCATAATTCATGTGATTCTATCACTTCATGCATTAATTCATAAAATTCATCTTTCATCAACAAAGACCCACATCATATCATCACAATTGAGAAATATGAGAATTTCATGGGTTCATGGGGAAACATCACAAAACTCATAAGAAATCATCAATTCATGCTTAATATAACTAAATTCAATCATTTAAATCAAGTTTGAAAGGAACCCATGACATTTGAATCAAACCCTAACAATTGCGGATTTCTATCTTTTTGAAATTGGATATTTTGAGGGAACTCCATGGATGGATACCTTACTATCAAAGCCCAAAGAAATTGATGTACAAAAGCTTGCTCTTGAAACCCTAGCTTAAATCTCCTTCTTCTTCTCCTTCAAGTTTCTAGAGAGAGAAATATTGTGGAGGGAAAGATCTTGGGAATTCTTTTGAGTTTTGGAAAATAATGACTTGAATGGGTTAGTTTTAGAGTTAAAATGACTTCTATAGAGGTCCTAAACTTAGGCAAAACGACATAGCTTTAGTTGGATTAAATCGGAAAAGACCAATTAACCTTCAACTTACAATCGAATGCCTAAGGACCCCCCACATGGCCAAGTCATGCCCATAACCCCTCCCACGGCTGTGGTGGCCTTCACGAGCCGTCAAGTGGCTTGTGGGGAGCATCAACTTTTGAGGCAGTTTTGGCATGGCTTCTGCCTCACCACCACGACACCTCCCACGAATTGTGGTCTCCACCAGGAACCGTCATGGGGGGCATGGTAAGGTGGGCAGTGCTTGGGTGAAACTAGGTTGCCCAAACCCCCTTCTTGGCTCTTGTCCTTTTCTTTGGCTCTAGCCGTCACACACTTAGCCCTAGTTTAGTCTACGAGATTCTGGGGTGTTACACTAAGAAAAGTCATATATGGTCTCAAACAGGCACCCCGTGTTTGATATACACATATATCACAAACTTTCTCATTTCTGCTGATTTTTACAAGACTTATTCCGATCACTCTTTATTCACCTTACACTCTCACAAAACGACAAAACTATCATTTTCTTTGCTTGAATATGTATATTACATTGTGATTACATGCAATAACTTGAAACTATTAACAACATCAAGAATGCAGTCTCCAACCATTTCTCACTCAAAGACTTGGACCCCAACATTTTTTCTTAGGCATTAAAGTCATTCCATAATCAGCTAGATTATTTATTTCTCAGATCAAATACATAATAGTCATCTTGCTGGAGTTCTCTATGCAGGACTGTCAGGGTGTCTCCACACCTTTATCCACCACCGATTCACTTCGGTTGAATGATAACTACCCTCCAACAATGCAAAACAATATTGAAGTGCAATTGGCACACTCCAATATCTTGCATTTACTAGACTAGACATAAACTTTGTTGTTAATAAGCTCTCCCAATTTATGCATAAACCATCTTACACACACTGGCAAGCAGTGAAATGCCTCCTTCAGTATCTCAAATCTATTATCCATCACGAGCTTCTTTTTTTGCCATGGATCTAATGTCGCCCTTCATATTTATACTGATGCCGATTAGGTAGGGGACCACGATGATCGTACCTCTACTACTGTTTATGTTATCTATCTAACACCAATTAGTTGGTCATCAAAAAATCATAGAACAATCATCCAATCTTCAACTGAGGCTGAGCATCATGCTGTTGCCAAAACTAATTGGCTTACTAATCTTCTTAAAGAGCTTCATATCTCTCTTACTAATGTATCAACTATTTACTGCGACAACATTGGCACCACCTACTTGTGCCAAAATCTATCTTTTCATAGTAGAATGAAACACATAATCATCGATTTTTATTTTATCGGGGACCAAGTTCAACATCAACAGCTCCGCATAGTACATGTTCACTCAGTTTACCTGCTTACGAAATCCTTGTCCGAAGCACAAATTTAATGGGGTTTTCTCCAAGTTAAGAGTCATTTCATCATCCTCTAACTTGGGGGCATAGAGAAGCTAAATCATGATAGAATATTTTCTATATCTATATTATATATTCTTAATTTCATTATTGTACATTTTTTGATTCTACACCTTTATGTACTTGATATCATTAAGTTTTACTGATATTGTGGGATCTTTTACCACATAATTCTTTTATATCCAAATAAGACATTGTATCAATAAAAACACACAAACCTTTCTCCTGTATACTCTGCTCCATTAAGGAGTTTGGGCAATATCTTGACCCTCATCAACAACAAACACTTGAAGTTGAAGCACACTAGATTGAGTAGACAATAAAGTTTGTAGTGTTCTAATTTTTGAATCATCCTCAATTAGATAATATCTATCAAAGAAACTTTTGACTAGCAACTATTCACTTTTCTAAAATCTAACTATTCAATGTATTTTGATTAATGTGACGGTAAATATTCTTCTCACACATAAGTTAATTTATTAATGTAAATAACTTGAGGTATTAGGACTCACTTGCCTCCATAGTTAAAAGACTACATCCACTTTCACAATAATTTTTCATTAAAATCGCATGACAGACATTAAAGAAAGAGAAAGTGACCTATCAAAATATGATTCAACGACTAATTTAAATTTATAATTTTGATGATCAGATTTATTTTCACTAAATTTCTTGGAAAATTTATCATACATGCCCAATTTTTTTTATAATACAAAAAATAAATTACACTATATTAATTTTAATTTTTTTCTCTTTTCATTCACATTTTTTTTATTTCTCATATTTCTACACTAAAGAATGCAAGAAAAAAATACAATAAAATAAGAAACTCAAATCATGATAATCAAAGAGGCAATAAACAAAATCATGTGTGAAAAAGATGATACACATGAATATTTTTACAAATGAAAAATAAAATATTTTTTCACTACCATTATTAGGGGTGGCAATTTCAGCCCATATAAGTGAAATAGATCCATTTTTTTATATTAAATTAAATGAATCACTCCTATTTTCTTAAATGGGTAAATATAGACTTCAACCTATTTAAGCTCATACAAATATGGACAAAATGGGTAAATATGAAATTCCATATATACACACATATCACTCACTTATCATAAAAATCTCTGATTGCGCTATTTGTTTTGAAAATACAAAATAAAAAATAAAAATTAGGGGGGGGGGGGGGCTGGATGTAGGGGTGGGGCAAAAAATTATTTTTTTTTTGGAAATTTTTCATAACCTTTTTTTGGGTGGTGGGTGGGAGGTGTCCTGAGGTGGGGGAGGGGGGGATAGGGTTGGCAAGACAAATAATTCTGTTTTTTTTTTAAATAAAGCTTTTTAATTTTTTTGGGGGTAGGGGGTGGCGGGGGAGGGTACGATTGGAATTTTTTTTTTCTTAAAAATTCAATTTTTTTTAAAAAAAAATTGTTTTGGGGGTGGGGTGGGGGTACAGGGTAAAAAAATATTTAAAATTTTTTATGAAAAAATATTTTTAAAAAATAATAATATAGGGGTGGGGTGGGGTGGTAGGAGTTGAGGTATTAACAATTGAGCTTTGGTTTAATATTTTTTGGCTTTAGGAGATTAAAGTGGGTTACAACCATTTTACTCAAACTATATTTGACCAAATCCATATTTACCCATATTTTATATGGATGGATTATAATCCAATCTATTTTAACTCAATTCATATTCAATCCATCCAAATCCAATCCGATCCAATCCACCCATTTGTCACCCCTAACCGTTATAGAAAAAGGTAAATGCGAGCTACTTTTGTTACGGTAGAACTATATGTAAGCCATTTTTATAACGATAGGGGTTATATGTGAGCCACTGTTATAACAACGGGAAATATCAGCTCTAAATGACATAATTGAGGGGTATGTCAGACCTTTTCCCATCTAACTTTATATTATATTTTTGGGATAAGGCATAAGTATCCCCTAGATTATGACCGAAATCTCAGAGACACACCTTAACTGTACTAAGGTCCTATTATCTCATGAACTCATTTATTATAATTTTGTAAACCCTTTTGGCTTATGTGGCATCCAAACATCTCTCACATGCCTTAACTACGTGGAGTCATAGAGTTACACACCCCGAGGCTACCCCCTGGACGTAACACGAGACCTAGGATCATGAGTGACCCCAAGCTAACCCTGCTAGCATATCATAAGCATACTAAGATAAACTAAATCAATGAATACTGTGCGGAAGCTAAATCATATAAATAATCTGAAAATAATGGGGAATATCCATATACTAAATCTGAATAAAGAAAACTGAGAGTTTGAATACAAATGAAAAGTCAAACTCTAACACTAAAGCTTAAACTAACTATGTCTGAAATAAAGCCTCTACTGACTAAAAATGCTGGGACATGCCCCAGCTAGATCTAGCAAAACTAAAACTAAGACTAAAATGGAAACATAACATGTCAACTGTCCTCGAAGAATGAGGACTCACCACTGATGCTGCTGAACTGAAGATCGGGTACCGATCTATGCGTGAACTGATTGCTGGGGACCTGAACCTACATCACGAGAAGATGTAGCGCAGAGTATGCGTCAGTACTTGATAGGTACTGAGCATGCATGATAGAGTAAAGCTGAATAATAACATAACTGAACAAGCATATAAGCAATAATATAATCTAAACATGATAAGGATACTGGAAAATATTGAACATGGCTAAACTGAATGCAATGACTAAGTTATAATATGCTGAGATTGAGTGCTGAACTATACTGATAATATGGTCAATGCAATGGAATCTGACTGAACTGTAAGGGAGCTACTACTAACCGACATAAAACCACATGAGCTAAATGTGGAGTCCAATGTATACGCCCCATCGAGAGGACCCAATATACCCTGCCAAAGGTATAGAGGCATGCTAGCGTGATCACTAAAATAATGCCCACATAGGGGACTTACAACCTACGGGGCACGTAGTTCTGGGACTTGAGGGTGACTGACCCTAGTCCACTCGGTATTAAGCTTCCCATATGATTAAGTAGTTCACACTTTATGATTGAAATGCTGTAATACTGTATAGCTCAAAATACTAACATGCAAACTGAGAATGCAACATTAATATACTGATAATAATGCATTCAAAAACTGAGGCATGTTTATATATAACTAAATTATCTGGCCTAGCATATGTAATTCATGAACTAAAAGAACTATATAGCTAGGGTTCTGAGTTTATGCATGAATTTGGGAAAAACAATACTACAACATGATAGTATGATTTGGATCGTTCTAACAACTAAAAACCCAACAATCCTAACATTCAAGAAACCCTAAGTCTAGATAATCATAAGGGAATCAAGATTCTGATTGAAATCTAGGGACCTAATGGGTGAAAAGAACCCACTAGTGAAATCCCACATACCTGGTGACGAATTCCACGGAGAAATATTTCATTTTTAGGGCTGGAACCTTGCTGCGTTCTTGAACTAGGGTTGCTCGACCTTTTTCTCCTCTTACGCTCTAATTTTTCTAAGTTTTGATGAATGATCTGATTTAGTTAAGTTCTAGTTATGTTTGTAGGCTAAAACTGATCAAAACCACGTAGTTTAGGGGTTAAACGATGTAGTTTTGGGGTCCAACGCTTAAGGAAAATACCAAAAGACCCCTAACTTAAAAGCTGTCGGGGTCACCGACGGATGGGAGCGACGAACCGTCGATCGACTGACGGTCTGTGCTGGTCAACCGTTAATCGAGACTGAAGCTGGATTCTTAGGGTCTGATCCACGGACAAGGACCACGGTCCGTGGGTTTGGCCGTGGGTCAACACTTAGCTAAATTTTTGGGGCTGAGTCTGGGGGGTGCAGATGCGAACAACGGACCACCAGCACGGGCCGTGGGTCACCCTACGGTCTGTGGGTGGCAACCGTGGGTTGCACCTGTAACTTCTGGAAATCTGCAACGGGGTCTGTTTTCGGATACGGTGTTACATAGAGTGTTTCACGTGAGTCAAAAGACGTACAAAATTACAAAAAAAAGAAGTTCGGTCGGGGGGATAATTAGACCTTAATTTAGATAAGGCGTGTCTCTGAGATATCGGTCATAGTCTTAGGGGTACATTTCCCTTATCCCTATGCTTTTCATTGAAAATTTGCATTGTTGATATTCTTACATTATAAGTTGTAAATAGGGGTGTACATAAGTCAGTTTAGTTTGGTTTTTCATTTTTAAAAAATCTAAACCAATTATGTTAGTTTATTAAATCTAAAAACCAAATCAAACCACATAAAGTCGGGTTTTTTGGTTTCGGCTTTAGTCGGTTCTTTAAAAAAAATCCAGTTTTTTTACAACTATACGGCATTTGAAAATTAGATCAAATATATTTTCACTTACCTATGTGATAAGCTAAACTTTTTAAATGTTAAATGAATAGAAATCTTCGAAAAGACAGTCAAATTCACGTGAGTACAAAATACTTTTATTGAAATATCAACGCTCATTATGTTAAATTAATAAGATTAAAAGCTACAGTCAAATTGAATATAAAATAAAAAATTTACAAAGTAAATTATTAACTTCGAATTTAAGAAACTATAACAATAAAATTGTAACTTCTGATCTTAATACAAAATAAAATATTTACAAAATTTTACAAGCCCAAATTTGAAATAATATATTTAAATATTGAAAACTATAAACTAACTAAACATATATTAACAAAGTAGATTATAAATAATATTTTTTTGTTATCTATAAATAAAATAAAATTATGTGTATATTATGTCGGTTTGGTTTGACTTTTTTCTTTTAATACCAAACCAAACCAAGAGTGGTCTGTTTTTTTTCAACGGCAAACCAATCAAACCAAACCACAAGTCGATTTTTTTTCGATTTGATTTAGTTCGTCGGTTCGATTTGACTTAACGATTTGACTTGTATACCCCTAGCTATAAATATACCCAAATTACCTTGAAAGAGATTTTTTTTCGTAGGTTGATGTGCTTGGGATTCCAAAAATAACCAAATCAATTCCAGTCATTTCACACAAAAAATGATCTGTTTTGAACGTTTGAAGTGGATGAATTATCAACATACATAATCGAATTTAATTTAGAACAAATCAATTATATAAAATAATAATTAATAATTTCACATTTAAAAAATCTAGAAAAAAAAAATTGATATCTTTCCTTGTCAAAAGGTTAAGATCTTTATTTAAAATTTGAATTTAAATCTCCCATCTTATTGAGTCGGCTCTATAACCTTGAATCAATAATAAAAGAATATTTTAACAACCACATGGGCTTAACAACCAATGTATAAAAAGAAATACAATGGGGAACTACTGCGTGACAAAGAAAGCAAAAAGCACTGTATGGAAATCGTTTCCCTGTGGAAAACGGGGACGGTATGCATAAAAATATGGTCCCTAACTAATATGGTCAAATGGAAAAGTCTAATGTTTTCTTTAGGGCAATTTACTTGTAACAACTAAACAAGTACTATCTTGTTTTCTTTGAACTTTCCTTGGCATTTCTTGATGAAAAAAATACATTTGAAAAACGTTAAAATAAGTATGTGAAAGCGGCTATTCTAATTTGTTTGCATTTAATAAAAATCTAAATTGTTCAGATTTCAATTTATTAAGTATTTTTTTCACATACTTCTAAAAATATTAAATCGAATAAGATTTTGTATAAAGTCTGAAAATCGTCCAGATCTATTTATTAGTCTTTTTTAAAAAATATATTTTTAATGTTAAATTCTACTAATTATTATAAAAAAAATTCTTCTCTGATTATCTCTATACTCTTTTTATTTGCATAATACACAAATATGTCCTTTAATTTGACTTTAGCCGGCATTTATATTCTCCAATTTCGAGTCTACATAAGTAGACTCTTAAACATTCATCCTATGTGTCCCATGTGGCATCGTACGTGTAGTATGTCTCGTAGAACGGATGTGTGCGTCTATTTATTCAATTTTATACAAGTTTAAATATTTACTTGTGCACACACAAAATTGAAAAACTTAAATATTAGCTAAAGTTAAGTAAAAAAAGCATATTTATATATTATGTCTTTGTTGTTAGATGTTAAAATTATATTCATTCGAATATTAAAAAAAACAAATAATTTTAATTATTTAATATTTAAACATAGGAATAATATTTTAGTAATCAGATATGAGTATCTGCCCAACATATTCCACTAAATTTCATTGGGTCTTTTTTTGGTCCTCTTAAAATACATTATTTAATAATTTGGTGCGTATTATAAATATGATGGGACTAGTCAGTAGCTTTAACAACCCATTTTCATTTCTCTAGTCTCAAAGGAAAAAAGAGGAATTAATAATGGAGAAAGCTATTGAAAGGCAGAGAGTTCTATTGGAGCACCTTCAGCCTATTCGTTCTTCTTCTATCACTGTAAGCCTTTTCTCTTCTATTTCCAATTTATTTCTGTAACTTTGTTTTTTTTTTTTCTAACAAAAGGTAAAAAAAAAAAAAAAACCTTGAAATTAGGTAGAATACATAAGAATCTCTCTGAATTTGAGTTATTTGTAGTTTTTATCACTGGATGTTGAGTGTTTATCTGACAAATGATGGGTTGATTTCTCAGATGGCCAGTCAGCTAATAGTTATTATTTCAGAAACACATGAAAATTAGAATCAAATGTGACTTTGTGAGACTGAGATAATACTCGGTGGAGTTCATATCAAGTGAATTGTTGGGAATTTTTTCATAGTTTAAAATAAGTGAATTGTTTAAAGTTTAAGAGAATTGTTGGGAAATTTTTCCGTGTTTACCCTTCATTCAATGAGATTCTTAACTACTCCGTTCGTTCTTCTTTAGTTGTTATATTGCGATTTTCGAGAGTCAATTTGACTAACTTTCAAAACTAAGACGGTGTTTGGATTGATTAAATGTTGGTCAAACCTACTTTTAAGTCCATTTTTTATTTCTGGAAGTGTTTGACAAATATAAAAATAACTTATTTTAAAATAAGTTAGAAACCAAATGTCTCCCTTGCTTTTTATTTTTTGACTTAAAAGTTATTTATGTTTGACTTTTTTTTTAATTGAAAAACTACTTTTTTAAGTCAATCCAAAGGAGCTCTAAATTAGATTACAGTAATTTGATATTTTAAAATAAAAATTTAGATATTCAAAAATATATGGAAAGTACTATAATTAAATTGCATTTTTTTCCATATCAATATAATTAAAAATACATCTTAAAATGTTAGTTAAAGTTCATATCATTTGACTCTCAAAAAGGAAATTATGACAATTAAAAATGAACGAATTGAGTACTTTATAATTTTTAGTTGAATAGTTTGAACATAATCGGGTAATAATCATGAAAAGTAGCCTTTAATTATATTTATGCCCTTTAATATTTTTCGCCATACCCAATAATTCACTTAATATGGACTAGAGGGAGCAATAATTATTAGTTGACTAGAGGAAGTAATAATTATTAGTTGAGTGACCAAATCAACTCGACAAATAGGTCAGCAAACCTATGTTGACACAGACCTTAGCTCCACACTGTGGCAGCTCAGTTAAAATTTGTCCAGATGATGTTTAAGACAACTTATTACTATTGTTTTGTTTCTTTCCAATTGCGATCAATTTTTGGTGTTTTTTTTCTTCCAAACAGCCTTCAATTTGTGTAGCTGGTGACAGTTCTGCATACCATAGGACATCTGCTTTTGGGGATGATGTCGTGATCGTTGCGTAAGTTATCTCTCACTTAATTAGATCATCAAACATTTCTTATAACTGTTTGGTTTTCTGTACTAATGTGGTTGTTAATTTGATGTTTTGCAGAGCTTACCGTACTGCTATTTGCAAAGCCAAACGTGGAGGTTTTAAGGATACACTAGCAGATGATTTACTTGCTCCAGTTCTCAAGGTATATTATGCGTCTATATATCAACTTCTACACTCTTGAAAGTTCGATTAATAATAGAATTATGTATAAAAAATGATACTCCCTCTGTCCCAATGTATATGACAGTTTGGATTTCGAGAGTCAAACTTGTTTATTTTGACTGTGCATTCAGACATACAATCTTTAAGATTATTGAAAAATAGTTTTCTTGTTTGACTCTTGAGATTCGAACTATATCATTTAAATTGAGACAAAGGGAATAGATGATGTCTTCCAATGTTCTGTCTAAGGCTTAGTCGGTAGACTGGGAGGTTTAGGTACTTGGTGAAATAGTTGAGGTATTCCCAAGCTAGCCGGACATTAGCTTTATTAAGAAAAGAAAGAAAGAACAATGTACTTATAAAGAGATCACAGGTACTTTGTTCTCTTATTTTTTTTCTAAATTGAGAATTTTTATGAGTAAATCTTGTACTGCAGGCAGTAGTTGAGAAAACCAACCTGAATCCAAATGAGGTGGGAGACATTGTTGTGGGTACTGTTTTGGCACCTGGTTCAATTAGAGCAATGGAGTGCAGGATGGCTGCATTTTATGCAGGTTTTCCAGGTAATTTGTTTCATTCCTTCATTTTATACGAAGTCGCAACTAAGAATGACCCTATTCGATTTTGACTGTCAAAGCACCTCTAGTTTGATAATAAGTTCAAAATAATGCTTCTAGTTCTTTTGAAAAGTAATGATTTCTTGTACAATAGCCAAACTGTGATTGTGATTAATAAAATTGGTTAATCAAACCAACTAGGGAAATTCATATGATCATCTCGAAAAGAAGTGCCTGTTTCTTTCCAGTTTCTAACATGATCCTACTCACTCAAAATATATATTGTCTAACTTGATCATTTTCCCAGATACTGTGCCAATCAGAACTGTGAACAGGCAATGTTCTTCTGGCCTCCAGGCTGTTGCTGATGTAGCTGCAGCAATAAAAGCAGGATTCTACGACATAGGTATACAAGTTCATAGACATATATAAGAACACTACATGCTACAACTACGATTTCCATTTGGGTTATAACTATTTCTTTTGTGCAGGCATTGGTGCTGGACTAGAGTTAATGACAGTTGACAATATTGGACTAATTCTAAAAGCTAACCCGAAAGTATGCTCAAACTCAGATTTTTTGCATCATTTTACCTGAAACCTCTTTTTGTAGTTGCATGTTTTAAGCTTGAGATATTCTTTAATAGGTAGATGCTTTTGCACAAGCCCGTGACTGCCTTCTCCCTATGGGCATTACTTCTGAGAATGTTGCACAGCGATTTGGAGTGACACGGCTAGAACAAGACCAGGCTGCTGTAAGATTTTTGAATTCGATTAAAATGTCTATTGCTTTAAGGAGTACAACTAGAGGTCTAATCCCGACAATATTCTGCTATAGGTCATTTCTCACCAGCGAGCAGCTGCTGCAACTGCATCTGGAAAGTTCAAAGATGAGATTATCCCAGTTTTGACAAAGGTAGACTTGCTGCTGAATGAGATTTTTTTTCAGATGAGGGTTGTACACTTCTAACTTTTATGGCTAATGTTTTACAATGTTAGATTGTGGACCCGCAAACTGGAGATGAGAAGCCCGTTGTGATTTCTGTTGATGATGGCATTCGGCCAACCACAAATTTGACAGGCCTGGCAAAGCTGAAGCCTGCATTCAAAAGAGACGGAGCAACAACTGCAGGTACTAGTTTCATACTATATTAAAATATTTATTCTACTTCGAATTTGGAACTTAGTGCTTATTACATGATCTTTCTAGGGAATTCTAGCCAGGTCAGTGATGGTGCGGCTGCAGTGCTTCTCATGAAGAGAAGTATAGCTATGCAGAAGGGACTTCCAATTCTTGGTGTATTCAGGTAAGCTATATTCTTTGCATATGAATAGAGATTGTACACGATAGCTAGACTCTATACCCTTAAAAATGTTAGTTTAATTCAGAGTACGATGAGCCAGGTTTCGAGTTTTCCACCCTGAATTTTGGTTGTCTCATGTTTAATCTAGCACTTGGTCCTTCACTTTGATACATCTGGTCTTTGAGAAACAGAAACTTCAAAATGAATGAGTATTTTATAATGGTGCTTGCTCTATTTCTCATCAGTTGCAGCTGCAAAGGCAGAGCATTGCAGAGTCCAAGAGGATCATTTTTATGTTTCTAGAAGTCATGAAAATGGAGTTGTTTCTGAATTAGACACAATGTATAAGTGGAATGTCAAGTGAAAAAGTATTTACTCAACACTAGAGCTGGCAAAATTAGCCTATGAAATCATAACCCGCCCAATCTGTGCAAGTTTGGGCTGATTATTGACCCGTCCATTTATTAGCTAAGTTCATTTCAACCCATCAAAATTTGGGCTGATATCTAACCCAAACTGACCCGTGGGAATTTTTGTCAAAGTATTTTCAAAATGACATTATTTTTTGTTTGATATACTAGATATAGTCATAATAAAGAAAAATAATAATTTTATTAGGTACTAAATAAATTTAAAAAAAAAACAATTAAAAATTAGTAAAAGTTGGACAAGTTGACTTTTGACCTGCATTTAAATCCACCTCAGCCCAAATAATTTCATTTATTAACTCAGCTCATCTTGACCCACCCAAATTCAGTCCAACACGCCCATTTGTCACCTCTACTCAAGACATAGTTTGGTGCCCAGGAATAAGTGACAGCATCGCTGAGCAAAAGTTCCTGTTGTAAATATAGCTTGTAATTTTCTTTGAAATGCAGGAGCTTTGCTGCTGTTGGTGTGGATCCTGCTGTTATGGGAATTGGTCCAGCCGTTGCAATCCCGGCTGCTGTTAAGTCTGCTGGTCTTGAGCTTAACAATATTGATCTTTTTGAAATAAATGAGGTAATATATTGAATTGATGAAAACACCTCCAAGATCAAACCGCAATTTTTTTTTCTCAAAAATTATATGTTACCTTGGCAGGCATTTGCATCCCAATATGTTTATTGCCAAAAGAAACTCAATCTTGACCCTGAAAATGTTAATGTAAATGGAGGGGCATTGGCTCTTGGGCATCCTCTGGGTGCTACAGGTAATTATTTGATATAGGAATCGTTTTCGCAAAATGAGATATTTGATGTTTTACAAAACAAGAAGTCATTTTTTCTTTCAAATCAAATCTTCCCTTACAGATATCCTTCCTTCCTTTCAGGTGCGCGTTGTGTGGCAACTCTGCTTCATGAGATGAAACGTCGTGGCAAAGACTGTCGTTTTGGTGTGATTTCCATGTGCATAGGTGTGTTTCTTTTTCTTAAAAATTATATGGTGTACGTTTAGATCTATATATATAGTCTTGAATTTGCATGGTTGTCTTGTTATATTGCAGGTTCTGGAATGGGGGCTGCCGCGGTGTTTGAACGAGGGGATGCTGTAGATGACTTATGCAATGCTCGGGCCAACAATAACAACAATTTCTTGTCCAAGGATGCCAAATGAGCATATGCTTATAATATCCAAAGTCTGCTTTTGTTTTGAGATAGGAATGAGGACATCAACGTTTAGTGAAATTGAGATTTATATGTATCAATTGTTGGAGTAACAATGGAAGGGACGTCCCCTTTTTTCTAAAAGAAGTGTTGGTATGAAAGAAAAATGGTCTTTGAATATGTCTTTTAAAACATGTAACTCAACTTTTAAAACAACTAACAAAATATTTTTTTAGAAAAAGGTTCATCTATACCGTTGGTTAATAGTTGGGCTCACTTATGACATCGTTGTGAACTTGTGACATGTTTTACTATCAATTCTTCAACAAACAGACAATACATGATCAAATATATATTATACATGAATTGTATATACATAATATATTATGTATCCGCTAGCAATTTTTAGTTTAATCAACTGAGTAGATGAATATTTAAGTTAATTCTTCTTTATTCATTTTGGAAAAATTACTTGGATGAGTACTTTTTAATAAATAATTATTTATTTATTACCATCTATAGCAATACATAACAAAATGTACTATGATAAATATGTTATGTATCAAAAATGAATTATGCCTGCAATATAAGACAATCGATAAATAGAGAATAGCTAGAGTTAGTTCGCTTGTCATGGGGCTCGAACCTATGACTTAAGACACAAGTTCCTCAACCTTTGCAAATTGAGCTAAGTGCTTAATAAAATCCCTTGTTATTTGATGTATTTTTCCTTGCTTCCTCACTTAAATAGCTCACAAAGGACAACTCAATAAATTGAACAATAAAAGTCAATGCATATCCATCAAACTCTTGTCGTTGTTTCTTACACGGATTAACTATATTTCCTTGTTATAGCTCAACAAGATTGACTTGACTCAATTTTCCGAAGTATCATGACAGATAGTTGATTCCATAACGAGTAGGAATTACACTTGAATTGCTTGGTTTTCATCTCTCACTTGGTGATACATAACCAAAATACCTAATTAGATTAACTTTAATATTGTGGATGATAGAACAAAATGTACTCTAAACATGATTAAAAAAATCCAATATTGTAGAAACTATTTTAATTGATATAATAACGAAAACAATGACAAAATTTGTACTCTAATCTACTTTAGAATAGATAGGGCCTTTTTAAACAAAGATCATCCTAATTACTTTTATCTACAAAATTTGTGTTTTTGACCCATCCTAGATTCATGATCAAAGCAACTAAATTTTCTTTCTGAGATGCTTTTTCCTTGTCTGAAACCATTTGTTATGTCAAAGTTATTGACAATGTGAAAGACATTTCAACCTTTGATATTTGACCAAATAAGTAAAATAAATAGAAGAGAGTCCGAAATAAATAATGTTGAGTGCAATTTAGCTAGAAGATGAAGACACTGAACACTTAAACCAAAATAATTGTTCTTGCAAAGAAGTTTCATGAAGCAAAAAGGACTAAAAATAGTTGGTTCAAAGATGTGTCTTATATATGCATTGTCTTCTTGTTTTATACTTTTAGAAAAGAAACATAATTTAACCGCTCTTGAGAAAATTGTATAGAGGACTCTTACGACTAATTTATCACACGATTGTTTCCATCTGAGATTTTGAAGCCTTTGACGTTGTTGCATTACTGGTTATGTTTCTCGGACTCTTCAAAAATTTCAACAGATATGTGTCAGATCCTTTAAAAATACTGTATTTTTGAGGATTCGACATAGATGCAACAACATTTTTGGTGAGTCTGCGTAACTTAGATTACTGGTACCTTCTACATCAAAGGGCCAACTAAGCTTTCGATGTAGTTCTTTGCCTAACGAAGGTGACCACTAATGGGGAACCTTTGGAAATCTCATCAAGTCATTATTTGCATTGTGAATCATGAGCACTTATCCAATCTTAAATAAATTTTTACCTTCAATTGACATGCAAAAGGCCGGAGACGAAAAATCATACTTCGTAAAATTATTGATACCCAATTTTGACCGAAGTATAACACATTCAAATTGCAAATTGATTCAATAAATGCATTGTAAACTAAATTCCTTTATTTATATAAATTATTGTATATTGAGAAAGCACAATATGTACGCTACTTATACAATTACATACGACCGCAAGTAGAGTCCTAGTACAACATAACTACAAATCTAAGGAGATACATTAGAGTTAGAATATGATTAGCGTTAGGATACAAGGTATACTACTTCTATTCTAACTCTATTTTGCAACATTTCCCCTCAAGCTAGTGAGAGGTGGAACACTCACTCCTAGCTTGCTTCGAAACTTTATGAACTCCTACTTTGTCAATGCCTTGGTGTGAATGTCAGCTAACTGGTCTTTTGATCGAACAAAGCATGTGACAAGATGTCCTTTGTCTACCTTCTCCCTAACAAAGTGATAATCCATTTCTATGTGTTTAGTTCTAGCATGTAAGACTGGATTTACAATCATGTATAATGCACTAATGTTGTCGCGGAACAATGTAGGAATTGTCTTCAAGTAAACTCTAATGTCTCTTAGGATGTAGGTGATCCAGGTGATTTAAGCTGCAGTAGAGGCAAGTGCATTATATTCTGCCTCAACACTAGATCTTAACACTGTGTGTTGCTTCTTCAAGGCCCAAGATATGCAGTTTGCACCTAAGTAAATTGTGTATCTTGTAGTTTACTTTCTTATTGTTGCACAACCTCCCCAATCTGCATCTGAAAACCCATATAATTTGAAATGTTATCTTGCAAGATGTACCATGCCATATTGTGAGGTACCCTTCACATAGCTAAGAATTCTTTTCACAATCTGAGGATGCTTACTGTACGGAGTTTGCGTAAACTGACTAACCAAGTTTACTGCATGTAGTATGTCAGGTCTGATTAGAGTGAGACATTGGAGACTTCCTACAATGCTCATGTACGTAGAAACATCAATCGGATTGCCTATGACCTGGTGTAAACCATGCTTTTATGACAATGGTGTACTGACTACTTTAGTAAGAGTCATGTCAATCTTCATAAGTAGCTCAACATCATACTTCCCTTGATTTAAATGAATACTATCCTTGAAGTACCTCACCTCAACTCCTAGGAAGAAATGTGATGGTCCATAATCCTTCATGGCAAACTCCCTTCCAAGCCCTGTGATTATATTTGCAATGAGCTCACAAGAGGGACCAATGATTATTATATCATCCACATACAACAGAAGCAAAATCGTCTCTCTATCAGACTAAAGTATGAATAATGAAGAATCTGCCTTACTACATTTAAACCCAAGGTGAAGTAGATGGAGATTGAACCTATCAAACCAGGCCCTAGGTGCCTGTTTAAGACCATACATTGCTTTCTTGAGTAGGTAAACATGTTTTAGATATTGTTCATCAACAAAGTTGGGGGGTTGGCTCATGAACACTTCCTCCTAGAGATGTCCATGCAAGAAAGCATTTTTGACATCTAATTGTCTGATAGGCCATTGTAGACTAATGCAACTGATAGCACTACTCTTATAGTGCTATCTTTGATTACTGGACTGAAGGTCTCTTCAAAGTCAATTCCTTCAAGTTGTGAATATACCTTTGCCACTAGCCTAGCTTTGTACCTATCTATAGTACCATCTGACATTAATTTGGTCTTAAACACCCATTTGGAGAGAACTACATTCATGCCTGCAGTTCTTAGTATCAAGGTCCAAGTTTGGTTTTTGTGCAAAGCGTCAACTTCTTCTTACATTGCTTCATACTAGTGTGGACTTGCTAGTGCATATTTCACAGTGATAGGTTTCATGCTCAACTTTTCTACTGCTAGTGAAGTGTGAGTTATAGGCATTTGCTTAGTTTTATGCTATGTGACCATGTGGTGTCCCTCTACATTGTCTTATGCACCTTTATTTTCATTTACAAAAGCTTCTATAGGATCAGTATGCTTAGTGTAAAGCCAATTTGAAAGGTCAACTTCCAGTTGTACATTGGGCACTTGCGCTTCATTGGTGCCATCTACACTTATATTTGCAGAAGTTGAATTTGTTGAGTTATTAATACTTTGATCATCTCCTGACAGAACCTCCACATCTTGAACATCACTGTTGTCACTGTAGTTGTCTTCACTATCATACTTTGAACTAGAGGTAGCCAAATCTTGTCCAGAAGGCTCAGGTTGAACCTGAGTGTCTACCACTGTTATAGTTATTGGTGCACTTGTTTTCAGTCAAGTTGTCCAACACTTCCCCTGAAGTGATAATGTCACTTGAATTGGTATTTGGATCCTGCATAGTGGAGAAAATTTCAAGGAAAGTGGCAAGATGAGGTGAGACATTAATATTACGCTTATCAATCTACACATAAGGCAATGCGAGCTCATCAAATATGACAAGCCTAGACACATACACCCTCTTGGTTTGTGGGTGGTAGTACATATATCCTTTGTGTAGGCTACTATAGACAATAAATACACAAGGATATGTCTTTGGTTAGAACTTAGTCTTTCCCTTTAGGTAAGGATAACATCTGCAACCAAAGACTTTCAGGCCATTATAATCAGGGGAGACACCAAACAGTTTCACAAACGAGATCCCATTCTTTAGAACTGAGGAAGGCATTCTGTTTATTGAAACACAACAGTTAGAAATGCTTCAACTGATAAAAATTGAGGCAGCTTAGCATGAAACAACAAGGTTAGACCAGTTTCCACCATGTGTCTATGTTTTCTCTCGGAAACTCCATTTTGCTCAGGAGTGTGAGGACAAGATATTTTCCTGATGATGCCACAGTTCTCCAAATACTTGACAAACTCAATTTGGATAAATTCATAACCTCCATCACACTGGAAAATTTTAATAGTTTTTGAAAATTGTCTTTCTACCATTTGTTGAAACTTGAGAAAGACTTCAAAGAATTTAGATTTCTTTTTCAAAGGATAGATCCAAGTATATCTAGTATTATCATCCACACATATCACATAGTATGTCATATGTTGGGAAGAATCAACAGGTGCTGGTCCCCAAAGAGCACAATGTATTTTGTGTAAAGGAATCTACTCAATTTTATTTCTCAATTCAAAAGAAAGTTAACAACTTTTCCCTAATTGACAAGGCACCTTATTCAAACTCCTAACATCAATGCATTTATTGCTACTCAAAAAATTTAAGACTTGAAACTAAGATGTCCTAATCTAGAGTGCCAAATACTCTCTGAATTCTTCCAATCTTGTGTTGTTGTTAAGGCAAAGAGATTCTTGTCTTCCAGTTGATAGAGTCCTCCTGCATTAGAGCCCTTGACCAGTAGTGTTCCTAACTTTTTATCCTTAATAAGAAAACCAAATTGATCACACTCAAAAGTTGCAGAATTGTATTTTGTAAGTTTACTAATTGATAGGAGATTCTTTGTCATTTTAGGAACTACTAGTACATCTTTAACTTTCAAACTTGTCTTGTTGAGATTTCCACGTGTAATAGCTAATTGCAAACCATTCCTACCATTATTTTGTCCCATTATCGATTTGAAGATTAGATAGATTACCTGATATGTTTTTTATGTGAGTTGTTGCACCAGGATCCACATACATTGCAGTATCTTCGCCTGTGGTATTCTGCATGTTCATAGCAGATAGGGCCTACAGAAGATCATCTTCAACTTGATAATAGTAACCCACCTATAAAAGGACTTCAAAGCAGTGTGATTATTTCTACCACATATTTGACATAGAGTAGGCATGGGTTTTCCTTTCTCAGTATTTGTAGTCTGCATATTCAGACGGTTATGATTATTATTTGACAGTCCAGCAACCCTGAACCCTTTTTCTCTTGAGTTAAAACTAGAGTTACCTCTCATGTGATTGTAACTCCCTCTACCCTTACCTCTCTGTGAAGTAAAGGCCATATTATAGTTTTATTGGGGCACCTCTTCCTCTTCTTCTCTCATTTCAAAACCTCTAAAAGCATTGTCAAATTGATTGAAGGTAGGATATGAGGGTTTTCCCAACATAACATTCCTAAATGTCTTGTACTTTGGACTTAGATAGTCCTCGCGCAAAGTTAATGACTTTGTTGTCTTTATCAACTGGCTTATGTATGGCAGCAAGTCCATCACATATGCCTCTGAATTCTTTCAAATACTCATCAAGTTTCTGGGTTCCTAACTTAATGTTCTGCAATTGTTGCTTCAGTTGGAACTCTTTATCCTTTGTTGCTTGAAGGTAGGCTTTATCCAAGCATTCTCTTATCTCCTTGGTTGTTGAGCAACCCACAATGAAATACATTCTTTCTTCAGTCATAATTCATGAAATCCAAGTTCTTAGCATAACATTTTGCTCATCCCAATTACTGTCTGAAGCTTTCTCCTGTCTATCCTTTCCATTGTTATCTTTGGCTAGAGTTTAAACTTCATTTGGTTTCTTCCAACTTAGTCACCTTCATAACTCGCATCAGTTGTAGAATATGTGTTCTTCATATAAGGTAATTGGTAGCTTTAAGTTTGATAGGACACGCAACCATAAAATGGTGCAATGAAGAAGCTGAGAGGGACAAAGAGGCTGACAGTGAAGAGGAAGCCATTGGTTCTTGAACAAGTTTGATGTAGCGTAGGTTTGTGTGTGTTAATGCTTTGATACCATGTAGAAAACACACAACTAGAGAGAAGGGAGGATATTATTTCTTGATAATAATTGTGTACAATACGTATGCTACTTATACAATTACATACAGCTACCACTAGAGTCCTAGTATAGCTACAAATCTAAGGAGATACATTAGAGTTAGAATAGGATTAGAGTTAGGATACAGGGTATACTACTTCTATTCTAACTTTATTTGGTAACACGTCAGCTAAGCAACGTAGATGAGAAGTGGAGCGACACCAGGATTTGACACATATTAAGACACAAATGGGCTTGTTGAATAATAATATTGTAGTTGAAGGCGTTGAGAGAGTTAATTCTGTTGGGTTTTAGCAAGGTGTGAATGGGAAACAAGAAGAGAAAATGGAAATGTGGGGGAACCAATTTTGGAGGGAAAATGAAAAGTCATTGCAAATTGCAAATGGAAAGTCATTTCTCCCATATTGATAGAAGAAAGGAAAATTGTTGTCCTTATATTAGGAAACACTTCCTTTAGTTCTTAAAGGGTTAAGAAGAAGGTGCCCCCTCGCGCCATCGTCGTCACTCGCTCAGCTTCGGATGTGATTGATTGATAATATTTTTGGACAAAATTTATTTAATCAATATGGTTAATCGAATTCCTTTCTCTTACAAATTAATTCAGAATATTAGTTAAATAACATAATTAATTTGGCACAACGGAATTTATTTGAAATTCACGTGTAACTGTAAAAACGTTCTAAAGGGACCTGCTCCTTCCGAAAAGTCATTACTTTTCTCAAAAGACACAACATTCTGGAAAAAATATGTCTGAACAGACTCGTTCCTTGCTACAAATGGCTATAAATAAGAGGTCTTTTTCGTTTTTCAAACATTGGAAAATTTTTCCTCTCTGCATACATTTTCTTACATAAATAAAATTGTCGATCGACTGAGTCTGTGTGTGCTCTCGTTGTTGTTCTGGCATTCGCTTAAATTATTGAAGTTTGAGGTACCGCTACTTCTCTAATAGGTTAATCCATTTTATCTTGGGAGAATTAATCTGCGACCTCGGGTATAGTGAGGGGATTAAATTTCTTAAGAAAACACGATGATTTCTATGGACTCGAATTACTTATATTTCTGTCTGTTTCATCTATTTTTTGTTTCTATTTTGCTAACCTTAATACAGGGGATAACAAGCTTAAGAAATTTAATAGTTTCTGTATTTGAGGTTTCTGGAGATTAAAACCTTTATGGTTTTCTACTCTGTTTGAATTTTTTAAATTTCATTCGATTAACGATTAAAAGAACAAAAAAACTTTATCGTTAAATCAAAAACAGGCTGTGTAAGGATTTACTCTTTACTGTTAGTATTTCACTTACTAAAATTGTCTGCCATTTGTGACAGAAAAATGACAAATTCAAGTCAAGTAAATGTTGGAACAGTGAGTGTTACAATAACATCGGTTGCATACAATCGTTCAACTGCTGCCCTTGCACCGGCTGAGAAACTTGCAAAGTTTTTCGAAGTCGACTTCAAGAGATGGTAGCAAACGATGTTCTTCTATCTGACTACGTTGAGTATGTAGATGTTCATTAATAAGAATGTTCTTGTTATGTCAGATGAAACTTCGGCCGAAGAACGATTCTTGCTGACAGAAGCATGGACACATTCAGTTTTTTTTGTGTAAAAATTATATTTTGAGTGGCCTAGAAGATGATCTGTACAATGTGTACAGTAGTGTCAAGACCTCAAAAGAACTTTGGGATGCTTTAGAAAAGAAGTACAAAACAGAGGATGCCAGAATAAAGAAGTTCATTGTGGCAAAGTTTTTAGACTATAAGATGATAGACAGTAAGACCGTCGTCACCCAAATTCAAGAACTGCAGGTCATAATCCATGATCTCCTTGCTGAAGGTATAAATTTATTTCATGCCTATGTTGAATATATTAAGTCGATTCTTAATACTCACATAATCTTTAATGTAGGATTGATTGTGAATGATGTTTTTCAAGTGGCGGCCATTATTGAGAAGTTACCTCCGTTGTGGAAGGACTTCAAAAACTACTTGAAACATAAGCACAAGGAGATGACTGTTGAAGATCTCATGGTAAGGCTAAGAATCGAAGAGGATAACAAGGCCGCAGAAAAGAGGTCGCGTGGTAATTCAGCAATATCTGGAGTTAATATTGTTGAAGAAGATCCCACAAAATCAAAGAAAAGAAAGAAAGCATCTGGTCCAAAGAGCAATCCTCCTAAGAAGAAATTCAATGGAAACTGCTTCAATTGTGGCAAACGTGGTCATAGGGCTACTGAATGTTGGGGTCCCAAGAAGGACAAGAAGAAGGATCAAGCAAATTTGGCTGAATCCAAAGAAGAGATGGACGATCTCTGTGCAATGCTTTCATAATGCAACTTGGTTGGAAATCCAAGAGAATGGTGGATAGATTCTGGTGCCTCATGCCATGTTTGTGCCAACAAAGAATTATTTGCATCATATACTCCAGCACCAGCAGACGAGAAGTTGTTTATGGCAAACTCCGTTGTTGCAAAGGTGGAAGGAACAGGCAAGGTCCTCTTAAAGATGACATCGGGCAAGGTGGTGACTTTGAACAGGGTCTCGTATGTTTCAAAATTGCAAAAGAATTGAGTTTCTATACCAGTTCTGACTAAGAACGGATTTAAATGTGTATTTGTTTCTGATAAAGTTGTAGTAAGTAAGAATGAGATGTATATAGCAAAAGGTTACCTCACTGAGGGCCTCTTCAAACTCAATGTAATTGTAGTTGATATGAATAAAAAATTTTCTTCTTCTTACTTGCTTGAGTCTAAATGTTTATGGCATGAACGTTTGAGACACATTAATAACAAAACCTTGTGAAAACTGGTTAACTTAAATGTTTTGCCTAAATTTGAGTGTAATAAATCAAAATGTCAAGTTTGCGTTGAATCTAAGTATGCTAAGCATCCTTATAAGTCTGTTGAAAGGAATTGATATCCCTTAGAATTGATTCACACTGACATTTGTGACATGAAGTCAACACCAACACATGGTGGGAAAAAGTATTTCATAACTTTTATTGACGATTGCACTAGATATTGTTATGTCTATTTGCTAAATGGTAAGGATGAAGCAATATATGCATTTAGGCAATATAAAACTGAAGTTGAAAATCAGTTAGATATAAAGATCAAAATGATCAGAAGTGACAGAGGTGGAGAATATGAATCTCCATTTGCAGAAATATGTTTGGAAAATGGAACTATCCATCAAACCACTGCTCCTTACTCTCCTCAATCTAATGAAATTGCGGAAAGGAAAAACCAAACTTTAAAGGAAATGATGAATGCCTTACTTATCAGTTTAGGTTTACCACAAAAATTGTGGGAGTGAGCTATCCTTATAGAAAATCGAATACTCAATAAAGTGCCTCACACCAAGACATATGTTATTCCATATGAGAAATGGAAAGCTAGAACACCCAACTTGAAATATTTCAAAGTGTGGGGGTGTCTAGCCAAAGTCCAGGTTCCTATACCTAAGAGGGTGAAAATAGGACTTAAGACTGTGGATTGTGTATTCATTGGATATGCCACAATTAGTAAGGCATGTCGATTTTTGGTTTATAAGTCCGAACATTCGGATATTCATGACAATACGGTAATGGAATCAGATAATGTTGAATTCTTTGAACATATTTATCCATATAAAACTAGACTTAAGTCATCTAGTGGGGGGTCTAAACGACCTCGAGAAGAACCAAAAGAGAATGAACCTAATGAAGAGAGTCCAAGTCACAGTAAATGTCAAAGAACGGCTACTTCATTTGGATCTGATTTTGTAACATTCCTTCTTGAAAGTGAGCCTCAAACATTCAAGGAAGCTATGTTGTCTAGCGACTCAACCTCTTGGAAGGAGGCTGTCAATAGTGAGATTGAATCAATCTTAAGCAATCATACCTGGGAATTGGTTGATCTTCCTCCAGGGAACAAACCCTTAGATTCAAAATGGATCTTCAAAAGGAAGATGAAAAATGATGGAACTATTGACAAATATAAAGCAAGACTTGTTGTCAAAGGCTTTAGACAGAAAGAAGGACTTGATTATTTTGACACTTACTCGTCAGTGACTAGGATTACATCAATTCAGATGTTAATTACCCTAGCTGCAGTACATGGTCTTGAAATCCATCAAATGGATGTGAAAACTGCCTTCTTAAATGGAGAGCTAAAGGAATAGATTTACAAGGAACATTATGAGGGCTTCGTAGTTCCCGTTAAAGAAAAGAAAGTATGCAAACTTGTTAAGTCACTCTATGGACTAAAACAAGCATCGAAACAATGACATGAAAAGTTTGATCAAACCATGTTGTCAAATGGATTTAAGATCAATGAATGTGATAAATGTGTTAACATTAAAGACACTCTGAATCAGGAGCTCATTGTATGTCTATATGTGGATGGCATGCTGATAATGAGCAAAGACATTGCTAATGTAAAAGCTACTAAGCGTATGCTCGCTAGTAAGTTTGATATGAAATATCTAGGAGTTACTGATTTGATATTGGGAATTAAGATTCAAAAAACTCCTAACGGTCTAGCATTGTCTCAATCTCATTATATTCAAAAGGTACTTGAAAAGTTCAACTATTTGAATTTCAAAAGGGCAAAAACCCCAATTGATGTGAACCTTAATCTTGCTAAGAATAAAGGTGAAAGTCAGTCTCAATTGAATTATGCTAGAGTATTGGGAAGTTTGATGTATGTCATGAATTGTACACGACCAGACATAACCTCCGCTATAAGTAAACTGAGTCGATACACAAGTAATCCCAATCAAAATCTTTGGATGGCAATGAAGAGAGTTTTGGGGTACTTAGAGGACACTCAAAACTATGCTTTGCATTACAACAAATATCCAGTAGTTCTTGAAGGATATAGTGATGCAAATTGGATTAATGGGTCAACTAAAACGAAATTCACGAGTGGATATGTTTTCACTATTGGTAGAGGAGGAATATCTTGGAAATCATCCAAACAGACATGTATAGCTCGCTCTACAATGGAGTCTGAATTCATCGCCTTAGACAAGGCAGGTGAAGAAGCTGAATGGCTCCGAAATTTCTTAAAAGATATTATATTTTGGCCCAAACCAATGGCCCCTATATGCATACATTGCGATAGTTAAGCTGCACTATGAAGGGGTGGAAGCGTTATGTCTAACGGGAAGTCTTGTCACATAAGACGAAGACATAACTTTGTTAGACAACTACTCTCTAGTGGAATTATCACAATTGACTATGTAAATTCAAAGGATAATATGTCGGATCCACTTACAAAAGTCCTAACTGGAGAAGGAGTTGAGAGATCATCGACGGGAATGGAACTATGGTTGAGGATAAGTCATCGTGGCAGTAACTCTACCTAGAAGACTGGAGATCCCAAGATCTAGGTTCAAGGAGATAAAACAAAGTCACAGATGATGGTTCAACATTATCAAAAATTATTTTATGGTCCATTCTTATGATGAGACAATGTTCAGTAATCAGAATAAAGGCATAAGGACTTTTTAATGGTTTCTAAGTTTGATACAATGTATATCAAATAGTGTATCTATGGGATAACACATTTAGAAATCACCTATGTAAGTGTGAAGTGTAAGACGCTTCAAAGAGAATCTGGTAAGGCTAGTTCTCTAAGCACTTATTAATCAAGATGTGTTCATGGCTGAAACAAACAAAACAATGAGCACCAAAAACAGTTCAAGGGTTGATTGTGTGACTTATGTTGTCTAGGTATATACCAAAGCTTGACGGTTCAAAGATATCAAATCTACCGATTGACTGAGCATATCCGATATATGTTCATTACGGAAAGTTTAAAGGGAAACCTGCTTATCCAGATGCGATTAACCCTTACTTACGAGACATACAATTTTTCATGCATATGTTTTAACTATAGCCATTCTCCATTCATGTGGGGGATTGTTGGGTTTTAGCAAGGTGTGAATGGGAAATAAGAAGAGAAAATGGAAATGTGGGGGAACCAATTTTGGAGGGAAAATGAAAAGTCATTGCAAATTGCAAATGAAAAGTCATTTCTCCCATATTGGTAGAAGAAAGAAAAATTGTTGTCCTTATATTAGGAAACACTTCCTTTAGTTCTTAAAGGGTTAAGAAAAAGGTGCCCCCTAGCGCCGTTGTCTTCGCTCGCTCGGCCTCTACTTCGGCTTCGGCTTTGGCTTTGGATTCGAATTTGGATTTGGATTTGGATTTGGATTTGGGTTTGGGTTTGGCAAATGATGTGATTGATTGATAATATTTTTGGACAAAATTTATTTAATCAATCTTGTTAATCGATTTCCTTTCTCTTATAAATTAATTCAGAATGTTAGTTAAATAACATAATTAATTTGGCGCAACAGAATTTATTTGAAATTCATGTGTAATGGTAAAAATATTCTGAACGGACCTATTCCTTTTGAAAAGTCGTTACTTTTCTCAAAAGAGACAACATTTTGGAAAAAATGGGTTTGAACAGACGCGTTCCTTGCTACAGATGGCAATAAATAAGAGGTCTTTTTCATTTTTCAAACATTGAAAATATTTTCCTCTCTGCATACATTTTCTTACATAAATAAAATTGTCGATCAATTGAGTCTGTGTGTGCTCTCGTTGTTGTTCTTGCGTTCGCTGAAATTAGTGAAGTTTGAGGTACCGCTACTTCTCTAATAGGTTAATCCATTTTATCTTGGGAGGAATTAATCTGCAACCTCGGGTACAGTGAGGGGATTAAACTTCTTAAGGAAACACAATGATTTTTGTGGACTCGGATTACTTATATTTCTGTCTATTTCATCTATTTTCTGTTTCTGTTTTGCTAACCTTAATACAGGGGATAACAAATTCAGTGGGAACGACTGGTAGACAAGATGGACTAGAATATGATTATGATGAAAAAACAAAGTATCTGAACAAACAAGGGAGTTCCCACACCAATGATAATGGAAACCAAGGTTGGAACTATTATATGATAGAACTGAATCTCTGATCAAAGAAATTGGAACAACAAGATCAACTTTAAGAATGATCACAGTGCAATTTATGTGCTCCCTGAAAATCATGATAGGGCAGGAAATAAAGCAGGTAGCTCCAGAGTGAAGGACATGTTAGCCAAGGTATTGCAGCGGGTAGAGTCTATAGTCTCTGGAGTTAAAAGAGATGAAGGGCGGTTTCCTATTGCAGTGGGCAAGAGTCTTTCATTTTCACAATAACATTTAAGAGTTCAGGAAAATGAATGATCAAAAGGTCCTCTTCCCCTATATAATGTGTTAAACTCAATAACTTCTAATAGTGCTAAATGCTAATTAATGGTAAAATAGCTTCTCTAATTTTAGAGCTTCTCCAATAGATAAATAGAGAATAGCTAGCGTTAGTTCACTTGTCATGGGGCTCGAACCTGTGACCTAAGGCACAAGTTCCTCAACCTTTAAGAATTGAGCTAAATTCTTAATAAAATACCTTGTTATTTGATGTATTTTTCCTTGATTTTGCACTTAAATAGCTCACAAAGGACACAACTCAATAAATTGAATCACAATAAAAGTCCATGCATATCCACCAATCTCTTGTCGTTGTTTCTAACAAGGATTAACTATATTTCCTTGTTATAGCTCAACAACATTGACTTGACTCAATTTTTCGAAGTATCATGACAAATAGTTGACTCCATAACGAGTAGGAATTACACTTGAATTGCTTGGTTTTCATCTCTCACTTGGAGATTTAACTTTAATATTGTGGATGATAGAACGAAATGTACTCTAAACATGATTAAAAAATCCAATATTGTAGAAACTATTTTAATTGATATAACAACGTAAACAATGACAAAATTTATACTCTAATCTACTTTAGAATAGATAGGGCCTTTTAAAACAAAGATCATCCTAATTACTTTTATCTACAAAATTTGTGTTTTTGACCCCATCCTAGATTCATTATTAAAGCAACTAAATTTTCTTTCTGAGATGCTTTATACTTGTTTGAACCATTGGTTATGTCAACGTTATTGACAATGTGAAAAACATTTCAACCTTTGATATTTGACCAAATAAGTAAAATAAAGAGAAGAAAGTCCTAAATAGATAATGTTGGGTGCAATTTAGCTTGAAGATGAAGACACTGAACATTAAACCAAAATAATTGTTCTTGCAAAGAAGTTTCATGAAGCAAAAATGACTAAAAAGATCTACAAATTGATATGGTTCAAAGATGTGTCTTATATATGTACTGTCTTCTTGTTTTATACTTTGATAAAAGAAACATAATTTAACCGTTCTTGAGAAAATTGTATAGAAAACTCTTACGACTAATTTATCACACAATTGTTTTCATCTGAGCTTTTGAAGCTTTTGATGTTGTTGCATTACTGGTTATGTTGCTCGGACTCTTCAAAAATTTCAACGGATGTGTGTCAAATCCTTCAAAAATAGTGTATTTTTGAGGATTCGACGTAGATGCAACAACATTTTTGGTCAGTCTGCGTAACTTAGATTATGGGTACCTTCTACAACAAAGTGCCAAACTAAGCTTTCGATGTAGTTCTTTGCCTCATGAAGGTGATCACTAATGGGGAACCTTTGGAAATATCACAAGTCAGTAATTGAATTGTGAATCATGATCACTTATCCAATCTTAAACAATTTTTTACCTTCAATTGACATGCAAAAGGGCAGAGACAAAAAATCATACTTCGTAAAATTATTAATACCCAATTTTGACCGATATATAACACATTCAAATTGCTAATTGAGTAATTGATTCAATAAATGCATTTTAAACTATTTCCTTTATTTATATAAATTATTGTATAATGAGAAAACACATAAAAACTCTTGAATTTGGCAACACAACTTACTTTAGCATTTAAACTATACGAATGGTTAAATACTCTCCTTAACAACTTTCGAGTGAATTAAGTACCCCCTAAGGGATGACGTGGCAGAAATAGTGAATCTACTCTCCTAAAAGCAAGTGAAAAATTAAAAATGAAAAAGCTGAATTATAAAATTGTACACATGTCATTTTTTTATTGGCTAGTATATAACTAATATTTTAAACAATTTTTATTATAAATTAACTTTTTTTAAAATATGTGAAATTTCTAACTTAGAGGTAAATAAAATTTGTGAGTCCCATTTTATTAAAAAATATTTTTTTATTTTCTCTCTTTATTTTGTTGTCTTCCCCAAATACTTTCCTTTTCCATTGAAGCATTCTTATACCTTTCTTCTTCCATAGTAGTTATTTCTTTCTTCATCTTAATCCCCCACCTCTGCACCTACTTCCGTTCCATCAGCCCTTTAGTAATTCACAAAATCCAACACCAACATTATATTTTTGACGTTGATTTCACAAATATAAACTTTGTTGTTGTTTGAGAAATCATTTTAATTTCTATTAGTTGTGATGGATAACATGTGGGTCTCTCAACTTTCTTATACAACTTTCATTCTTTATGTGAATTGTCAAAACAAATTACTTTCAAGAAAATTCATTCTCCCAATGACAGATTTGTGGGAGTGGGTGGGGAGGGAGAGAGTTCGAATAAGAAAAAGTTAGTACGCTATTTTTTTTTCTTCAAAAAATGGTGAATTGTAAGGGAAAAAAACAACCATTAAAGATTGAAAATGGACGGAATTTTTTTTTCAGTGAAGACTGAAAATGGTGAAAATTAACGAAGAAGAAAGTGAGGAAGGCGCGTAGAAGAGGAGAAATTTAACAAATGGGCCCACTTGTTAAAAATTTTTAAATTAATGAAAATGGGTTCAACATTTTAAACTTTGATTTTAGAAAATATGTTTTTTAGTTAATTAATTAATTTGCATAGAAGAGAAGGTATTTAAGAAGTGGGGTCCACTTGTTAACAATATTTAAAATTAATGAAAATGGTTCCACATTTTAATTTTTGATTTAAGAAAATGCTTTTTTATAATAAATAATTAATTGATTATGTAATGAATTTTAAAAAGTATTTAAGAAAAAAGGTGAATAAACAAAAAATAAATAAATTTAATGACGTAGTGCTTATATGGCTGTGATGTGGTGCTTACATGGCAATAATGTGGCGGGTGAAAGTGATATTATACTCTTCAGGGTGGTACTTAATTCCCTCAAAAGTTATTAAGGGGGAAGGGGTGTTTAAATGTTCGTAAAGTTTAAGTGATAAAGTAAGTTGTGGTGCCAAGTTCAAGTTATTTTTTTAATGTGTTTTCTCTTGTAAATTTTTTTTTTAATCTAATTAATCATATACCAGAGTATTCATATTTTTATAAATTTGTTATTATTATTACAATTATTAATAATAATAATAATAATAATAATAATAATAATTAATCATATAACAGAGTATTCATATTTTTACAAATTTGTTATTATTATTATAATTAATAATATTATTTATTATATCGATCGTTAAATTTGAAATAATGATTCTCATAATTTTAATTTTACATATCTATTTAGTATATATGTACTATATAGCATTTTATTAATTACATAATAATATATTTGATTTTTTTCAAGTTATTTGAATTCTAGTTATCAATATTAATTTTGTGTCAATTCTAGTCTAATTGATCAACTTGGTTGAATTTCATTTGAAACTCATTCATCTCACAACTTCAATCACAATCATCTGTTTCACCTTGATCAACGGCAAAGATTTATTTTTCAATTTTCTTTTCTAATTATTTGTAGTTATATGTCCAAAACCCTAAATCCCTAAATCAATTTCAATTTCTCACCTAGTTATATGCCTCAGCCTCTCACCGCCCACACCACACCTCGCCACCTCTACTGCTTCGACCCTGCTCTTCCTCTCGCCGATCAACCAGAAAACGCTGTCGAACAACCTATCCCAGCCGGCGAACCACTCCCTTCTCTTTAACCTTTCCCCTTCTCCTCAGCTCTTTCCCTAGCCACCGTCACTATCCAGCCAACAGTGTACCACCACCAGCGAATTTTGCATTCGATATTTATGTGGTAGCTTTGTATATCTTTAATTTTGCATTAGTTGGAAAGCTCGAATGCATTAGGCATTCTATAGTGCTATTGTTACAAGGTCCTTGGTACAGAAAAAAAGGAACCATATGCATTTACCATGCCGTGCACAATTGGTGCATTTGAGTTTGCTAAATCTCTTTGTGACTTGGGAGCTAGTATCAACCGCATGCCTCTAGCTATATACAAACAACTAGGGTTAGAAGCTTCAAAGCCTACTGCTATGAGACTGATAATAGTGGATATGTCAGTTAAGGGGCCCATCGACATTCTTTGTGATGTACTAGTCAAGGTGGAAAGTTTCATCTTTCTGGATGACTTTGTGATTTTAGACTGCGAGGTGGATTTGGAAGTTCCCATAATTTTGGGAAAGCCATTTTTGGCCACTAGTAGAGCATTGGTTGATATGGAGAGCGGGGAGCTAAAGTTTAGGCTGAATAATGAAGAGGTTAAATACAAAGTGTGTAAGTTGATGAAGCAATCACAAGATTTGAGTGTGGTGTCCACGATTGATACAGCTGAGGAAGGGGTAATTGAAACATATATGGAGGAAAGGTTTACTGTAGAGACACTAGCTGCAGTGATTTTGAAATTTGATGAGGCTTTTCAAGTTGATTATGTAGAGACCCTAAATGCACTACAAGGCATGGGATCACATTAATATTCTTCTAAAAAGTTAGACTTGGAAGAACAGGCCAAGCCCTCCATCAAATCCATCTCTCAAAGAGCCATCTGTGCTTGAATTGAAATAGTTACCTGGTCATCTAAGGTATGTCTTTTTAGGTGAAAATAACACTTTACAATTATTGTGGTTGTGAATATTAATGTTAAACAAGTGCAAACATTGGTGAAAGTGTTGAAAAGGTTCAAGAAAGCAATTGGTTAGACCATTGCTGACATAATTGGGATACCTCCCAAGATTTGCACTCACAAAATCCAACTAGAGGAATATTGTAGCCAAAGTGTAGAGCACCAAAGAAGGTTGAACCCACCGATGCAAGAGGTTGTGAAGAAGGTGATTATTAAATGGTTAGATGTAGGAGTGGTGTACCCCATTTCTGATAGTCATTGGGTAAGCCCAATGCAGTGTGTACCCAAAAAGGGTGGAATGACGGTAGTGGAGAATGCTAAGAATGATTTGATCTCTCTAAGGCCAGTCACAGGTTGGCGAGTGTGTATGGACTATGGGAAATTAAACAAATGTACCTTGAAAGACCATTTACCAATGTCTTTCATGGACCAAATGTTGGATATGCTCGCAGGATAAGGTTGGTATTGTTTCTTTGGTGGGTACTATAGTTACAACCAGTTCTCAATTGCACCTAAAGATCAGGAGAAAACTACTTTCATATGGTACATTTGTATTCAAGCGCATTCCATTTGGATTATGTAATGCTCCAACCACTTTCCAATGATATATGATATCCATTTTTCGGGACATGGTTGAAGATACTTTGGAGGTATTCATGGATGACTTCTCTGTGGTAGGTGACAATTTTGATAATTGTTTGTTAAATCTTAGTAGGGCACTACATAGATGTGAAAAGCAGAACCTAGTTCTGAATTGGAAAAAGTGTCATTTCATGGTCAATGAAGGCATAATACTATGCCATAAAGTGCTGAAAAAGGTTTGGAGGTGGATAGAACGAAAATTCAAGTTATTGAAAAGTTGCCTCCACCTATTTCTGTAAAGGGAATCTGTAGTTTCTTGGGATATGTGGGTTCTATCGGAGATTCATTAAGGACTTCTCAAAAATTGCACATCCCTTGTGTAAGTTTTTAGAGAAGGAGATAAAGTTCACCTTTGATGAGGCATGCACCAAAGCATTTGAATATATCAAGGAAACGTTAATTTTAGCTCCGGTGATTATTGCTCCAGTGTCACGATTCGGGAGTACCCCTAGACGTAACACGGCGCACTCGACCCCGAAGGGGTCTCATACAAGCCCTTAGCATAATCATAGTCATAAGATCATAGGAAAATAGTGCGGAATTTAAAACTTTTCTTTACAATTGAAGTCTTTTATAAAAATGATAAAGTCTATACACTATGTCTCAAACCATCTATAACATTTGAATAGAAAACTCTTTGAATACAATCTTAGGGACATGACCCTTACAAAAGGTCTACAACATAAAAGAAAGACATAAGGACATGTGGTCAAGCCCTCGAATACAATGAGGACTCACCAATCTTCTTCTTCTTGATCTACTAAGATCCTAGCCACGAGGATGGAATCCAAATATCCCCAAAGCCTACACTTATAGAAAATGTAGAAAGATTGGGTTAGCACAAAATGTACTAAGTATGGAAGCTAAGCATGACAACGGGACTGGAACCGAGACTATCGGACTAGGACTGACCGGAACCAGAGCGGAATCTGGCACCATGGGCCGGAACAGGGACGGACCGGAACTGGTAATTCCGGAAAAAAATATGTTCACTTGTCCCAGACCGGTACCGGACCGAAAATCGGGTCCCTACGGCTTTATTTAAAAAAAAATTATTAAAATTAAAAAATTAGGATCATTACTCAAATAATATTAAAACTTTTATAATTTTTAAGTTAAAAATTTATACTTTTAAAGTTTTAAATACAAACTTTCAAACTTTAAAAGTATAAAAGTTTAAATTTCACACTTTAAAAGTTTGAAAATTTAAATTCAAACTTTAAAACTATAAAACTATAAAAGTTTAAATTTCACACTTTAAAAGTTTGAAATTTTAAATTCAAACTTTAAAACTGTAAAAGTTTAAATTTCACCCTTTAAAAGATTGAAATTTTAAATTAAAACTATAAAAGTTTAAATTTCACACTTTAAAACTATAAAAAGTTTAAATTTCACACTTTAAAAGTTTAAATTTCACACTTTAAAGTTTGAAAATTTAAATTCAAACTTTAAACTATAAAAGTTTAAATTTCACTCTTTAAAAGTTTGAAAATTTAAATTCAAACTATAAAACTATAAAACTATAAAAGTTTAAATTTCACATTTTAAAAATTTGAAAATTGAAATTCAAGACAATAAAAAAATAAATTAAGGCGAGCAGCCTATACTTTTATTAATATTAATTAAATAGTACAAGTTGAGTTACAAAATATACGTAGAGTATTAAAACATCTAATCTACACAGTCACCTTCTAAGAAGGGTTCTGTTTGAATTAGACCTCGAATTATTATACTCATACTAATAGACATTTAAATTTAATAGTTCATTCTACCAAGGAAATCTTTTTTTAATTCATTTAACATTTCTCTAGTAACATGCTCTGGAATTGGTTGATTAGTTAGTTCCTCCAATGCATCAATGCCGTCGTCACTAAACTCTTGCATTATTTACAACGTCATTTTCAAATTTGGTCGGTAAAGGTGGACGACCATAACTCCTTCTCTCGCCATTAATCCAATCTCTAAATAGTACCGATATGTCCAAGCTATCTGCTGCTAATGAATATCTATGCTCTCCAATTTGAAATCTTGCTACACTAAAAACGCCTTCTGAAGCTACTGAAGATGCTTGAATAGCTAACACATCTCAAGCAACCGATTGAAGTTTTGGAAATCCCTGGCCGTGATTGCTCCACCATTCTAGAAGATCAATAGTAGTAGGTTCTGTATTTTGATTAATATATGGATCAAAATCATTTCTATCAGAAAGTTCAAGATAAAAATCTATCATATCATCAAGATCATCTTCATTATTATATCTACTCCTAGAACTTTGAGGCTCTTCATTACGTACTACATTCATTATATTAGAATTGTACAAGTCATACAATTTTCTAGTTTCAATGTTTATACTATCTTTAACATCTTGACAACTAGGTGTTTCATCATCTTCACTATCAATACCCAAATTAAAATATATTTTATCAACCATATGTGATGTACCTTCATCTTTGTAATGTGGATTTAACAAACATGCAGTTAAATAAATTTGAGGAATAAGAATAAAATATTTTTAAAATTTTTCAATCATTTTCTTAACAGATTCTTCAAATCATGGTTTATTTTTGAATTTATAAAATTTACTAGAAATAACACAAATATTAGGTAAAACAGAGCAAATAGTTGGATAATAAAGTGCAGATATTTTTTTTGTAGTTAGATAAAAAACTTTTAAGAATTCTATAAGTTATTTTATGTCATTCCAATCATTATCATCAAGTCTATATGTCATATTTGAATTATGAGCATTCTAAACCATTTGTAAAGGTTTCCTATATGCATAAGTGACTTCAAGCATTTCATATAAAGAATTCCATCTAGTACACACTGATTTTGGAATTTTTCTAGGTGGAAGATTAAATTCACGACAACGATTTTTAAAATCTCTACGTCTCGACTTAACTTGACATTTAAAAATAAAATGACATGCAGTTTCAACTTTTATGCAACCATCATTATACATTGCTATACCATCTCTAACAATCAAATTATTTATGTGTGCAGCACACCTAATATGAAAACTATCAATATAAATATGGCAAAGAGACGGTTTTAGTATTTCAACAGCAGTTCTATTATTAGAAGCATTATCTAAGGTGACACTACTTATTTTATCACAAATTCCATAGTTTTGTAAAACATTTATAATTGTCTGAGCTATATAACTACCGATTTTATACATTTCACAATATTTATAACCTAAAATTCTTTTTTGCAAAGTTCAATTTTCATCAATCCAATGTGCAGTAATAGTGAAATAATCATTACCATTTACACTACGGCCCATATCAAAAGTAATAGCTATTTTACAATTATTATAATAAAATAAACAACGAAGCTATTGAAAATGTTGAGCTTGATAATCAAAGATAACCTTTTTAATTGTATTTCTGGTAAAACCTTTAAAATGTGGATTATACACAATTTGAATATAATGAATAAAACCGGGATTTTTAGCAAAACTAAATGGCAAACCCATAACAACAATCATTTTAGCTAATTCTTCAAGATCTTTTTCTCTACTATATGACCGTTGTATACTAGAGCTAGAAACATTAGAAGAATTTAATTGTGTTTGGACCATATTAGAGCCCTCTACTCCTATATTTTCAGGAAGGGTGGTACCTTTCTTTTTAGCTTCGGCTACAACTTTAGCATGCAAAAATTCATTTTTACAACATGATATTAAATGATTACTCAAATGTTCCGTCCCACCTTGTTTTCCTACTGTTTTATGATTCATTCTATGTTTACATTTATTACAAATAGCTTGTGTTTTATCTTCATTCTGAGTCATAAATTGCCACACAACTGATTTTTTAACGCGTTCTACCTTAGTCCTAGGATGCACAGGGGGAATGGGAGCAGGACAACGAAAGGGAGCGGGAGGGGAAGAGGGACTGGGAGTGGGAGTAGCCGTAGTTGGTTGTGTTTCATCATCATCATATTCATCAACATTATCATCAAAACTATCAATATAATCATTAACATCATCATGTTCATCATCTTCAAGTAATTCCTCATCAAAATTACCAAACCTTCTTTGTAAATGTTCATGATAAGGATCTAATCCACTATTACTATCAATATTAAAAACAATTTCATCAACATGCGTATAATCATCCGTATTTATTCTTAATTGAGAAGTTTTTTTAGTTTTAAATTTAGAAGTACTACCGGTTTTTTTATTTTTCTAAGATTTTGAGCTCCATAAATTAGTGATCGAATCAACTATGGTTGCTTTACCTTGTCAACATTGTTTTTACCGGAATCCATATTCAAATATAAAAAAGTGAGTAAATTATATATAATACGAAAATGTAATGCAAAGTTTTAAACAAATAAATAACTAAATAAGTAGAGACTGGAGACTAATTACTCTCAAAATAAATAATTAAATGCAAACAAATAAATAACTATATGAAAAGTGAGTTGAACAAATGTACCAAACGTCTACTTAAAAAATAGACGTGTATGACCGAAAGCCGACAATTGAAAATTGAATTTTGAAGCTCCAATTTTCAAAGACCAAATTCATAATTTTAACGAGAATAAGAGATTAGAGAGTAGAGAGTAGAGACTAGAGAGAGTAGAAGATAATATTTTTGTGAGTGAAAAGAATGAAAGATTGAGGGTATTTATAGTTAAAAAAAAGGATGAAAATGTAGTTTTTAGAAGGTTGGGGTATTAAAAAAAATTTGGGGGGTAGGGAGGTGTAAAGGGGAGTTATGGGGTGAAAGAGCCATTGGTGGGGCCCAAAACCCGTTGCCCAACGGCTATATAAATATATAATTAAGATTTAAAAAAAAAAACAAACAGGAACCGGGACTAACTGGTAAATCCCGATTTTCGTCCCGTTACCCCTCCCAGACCCGCGTAAAACCGGACCTAACCGGTACAAGCCAGAACCGGTAATGGACCAGGACGGACCGGAACCGGCACCTCCCGGTTCCGTTGCCAGACTTAACATATACATACTCCAATTATATATGTATGTAGTCGGGTGTGTCTTTTACGCTTTACAGGGACCTTATCCGAACAATGATTGTTGGGATGGGTTGAAGAGTTGCCCGGAATTCCAAAAGGATGGGGCTGTTTTGGTTCAGTAAGCCTACTTAGCTTAGATTTTCACCACTTCTTTTTTTTTTTTCCATTCATTCATTCGTGGCTTGTAATAACTTGAATAAATGTTGTAACAAAAGAAGTTTGGGGCTGTTAGGCGGGGAAATCACATGCTACATGTTTTTTTTTTTCATGTCTCACTTTCTCATTTTTCTTTTACTTATTTTTATTCAAGTATTTAAACTCAAGTTCAATTGTTAAAGTTGTTTTTATTGTTCTTTATCAAAGTCATTCTTCAACTGTGCATTTCATAATTTGAATTGGACATGATGCTTTTATTTCTAACCATATATAAATACTATATCCTAACCTATAGTTTGTGGAAAGTAAAATGAATTATGAGGTCTAATTTCAATTGAGTACCACTTACCAAAGATTTTTCAAAAGGATTATATTTATGTATTTGTATTTAAATCAAATCTTTCCATTATCCTTTAAATACTATTATTGCATTTTAAGGCCGACCTCAAATAAAAAAAAATGTTTTTATGATAGAGGAACGCGATTAATAACATCGTGGTATCATCTCTATAAAGAAACAAATATTTGAAGCCTCTCTAAATTCTATTATGGATTGGTTTAAATCTCATGTACTTTTAATGATTACAAATCAACTTTTATAATTATGTTTTATCTCTTATTTTGGGTAGAGTTCACATTTGACCTTTATTATTATTTTTTCGTATTTTTTGGTGTTGATTCCTTCTCCTTGCTTATCTATTTTCTTAATTAATTGCCATCTTATTATTTTATATTTATTATAAGAAAATTAGCCTCACATGTTTATATTATTTAATAATAAATAAGTTTAACTTGTCTTGTTATCTTATCACTTAAAATTTTTGTGTTAGTTAATAATCTCTTCGTCTATCTTTGTCAATTTGATTTAAATAAAGTTTTGCTTATTTTATCACATAGTTTACTGTAAATAATTAATGCCCTTTGATTGTCTCTATTATTACTTTGTCGCCTAAATGATAAATTGTTAGTTTGTTTAATTATCTCATCACATAGACCATTTATTAAGTAATTAAAATTAACCTTTACCTATTTTGCTCTTTTGTATTAAATCAAGTTTCATATTATTTATCATCTAGTCACTCCTTTAATTTAACAAAAGTGGTGACTTTGTTTGCGACATGTTTTCCACATAATTACCAAGATCCGGGACCCACATTTGTGGACCTCGAAAGGTGTCTAACACATTCCTTTCGAGGCATTTTGAACCCTTACCCGATTTTTGGTTGCGTTTGATCTTTAAATTACTTTTATTGGTACGTTAGTTTAGAATGGTGCCCTAACACGTCTTTAATTTGTTAGATGACAACTTTTTTTTTTTAATCCTAAGAAGAGTTGTCACGTCGTTGGATCCCGTTTTGAGAAAAATGGGACACGACAGAGAAATCGTATGGATACTTAATGATAAATATTTTATCCAAAATTCCTTAACCTCATTCTCCTTCATAACCTACATATATGTGTGAATCCTCGGATGATTACAAAACATAGATGTCATTTCCCAACACACCGAGGCCCGACATGAAAATAAAATTTTCTTCTCCACATCAAGGTTTCTCCGTTTCTCCCCATCTTCCATCAGCCAAGTCAACCAAAATGAAGTCCCACTTTTTATTACAAAAATGAATATGTGGTAGAATTATATCAATGAAGCTCCCCATTAACAAACAAACCCGACTTCATCATGGTATCCCAATCTGTTAATCATCCTAAAGGATCCAGGAATTATTTAGACTATAGAGAATTCTCACATCAAAACATGAATTGCTATAAGGCCTATTTCGGATAATTGTCACTACCTTATAATCCTCATGAAACTTGTTGAAAAAGCAACCAATTATAGCACTATCTATTTTTTTCTGAGCTTCCTAATTGACAGATTCGATTAAACAAGTCTTTGTTCTCAATAGCAAGACAAATCAACCCATTGGCAGAACCTACAACCTTAATAGAGTGATTTTAGGATTTGTTCGTAGGACAATCCGAGTCAATTCTCCATTTATAGAGTGCTATAGTAATCTTGTCATGCATCACATGGTCATAAAGTAAAGAGCTAACGAAACAATCCTTCAGATATTCTGGTGAATTAAATCCTAACATAAGCCTGTGGCGGGTGTAACCCTTGTTATTAGTAGATATGCGGAGATGAGACTTGACAATTCAAGGCAAGAGATTAAACTAAGCCAGGATTTTTAAGAACTCTTAAATTTCACGAGGGATTTTACTAGTAGTTTTAAGAGGATTTTGTTGATGAGATTTACTGGAACTCTGGAAGAATAGGTAATTCAAAGCTTGAACCATGAATTGAAGTAAAAGAAAATGGAGTACTACTAGTAGGCTTGCTATGCTTTGGTTGTCGATAGGAGCCTTCATCTCTCTCAGATTTCATTTGTGTTGCAGAAATTTGAACTCTTCAAGAAGACAACAAGGTTTTTGATGTTATTCTGTGTAATTGTCTCTGAAAATATTTCATAATTGTATTTTCAGAGACAGTTACGTAGAAGAACATCAGAAACCTTGTTGTCTTTTCGAAGAGCTCAAATTTCTGCAACAAAAATGGAATCTGAGATAGATGAAGCCTTCCATAGACAACCAAAGCAGAGCAAATCCACTAGGAGTGCTTCATTTTCTTCTACTTCAATTAAAGATTCAAGCTTTGAATTCCCTTTTCTGCCAGCAAATCTCATTAAAAATATCCTCTTAAAACAACCGGTAAAATTCCTCATGAAATCCAAGTGTGTTTCAAAATTCTAGCTTGGTTTAATTTTCAGACTTGAATTTTTCATGTCTCATCTCCGCATATCTGCTAATAACAAGGGCTACAACTGCCATTACTTATGTTAGGGTTTAAACCACCTGAATATCTTAAGGATTGTTCCATTAGTTCTTTACTTTATGATCATCATGAAGATATTGTTGGGTTTTAAAGGTGTGAACAGGAAATGAAGGGTTGTGACTCTCCTGAAGAGTTGTGACTATGTCGAAGGGTTGTGACCTTTATGAAAGGTTGTGTCCTTTCTAAAGGGTTATGACCGTTTGAAAAGTTATGCATTTTCCAAAGTGTTGTGACATTTCTGAAAGGTTGTCTTCTTTCTGAAAGGTTGTCTTCTTTCTAAAGGGTTGTGACCTTTACCCTTTGTTGGCTATAAATAGAGAGGTTTTCTCTCATTTTTCATCATCGAATTCTTCCCTTCTTTTGCATACATTTCTTACAAAACAAAATCTATCGATAGTGTCTGTGTGTGTGATTCATTGCTGTCATTTTGAGTCTGTTGAAATTATTGAAGTTTGAGGTACCACTACTTCTTTAATAGTTAATCCGTTTTATCTTGGGAGGAATTAATCTGCAACCTCGGGTACTTGAGGGGATTAAATTTCTTAAGAACACACAGTGGGTTCTGTGGACTCGGATAGTTCTTTGTGTTTTTCTTTTCATCTTTTATTATTTCTGGTTTGTTAATTTGAATACAGGAGATAACAATGTTAAGAAATTTAAAAGTTTCTGTATTTGAGGTTTCTAGAGATTAAAATCTTTATGGTTTTCTACTCTGTTTGAATTTTTTAAAATTCATTCGATTAACGATTAAAAGAATATAAAAACTTTATCATTACATCAGAAACAGTCTGTGTAAGGATTTATTCTTTACTGTTAGTATTTCACATACTAAATTGTCTGCCATTTGTGACAGAAAAAAAAAAGAGACTAATTCAAGTCATATAAATGTTGGAGCGATAAGTCTTTGCAACAACATCGATTACCAATCGTTCAACCGGTGAGAAACTTGCAAAGTTTGAGTCGACTTCAGAGATGGCGACAAAGATGTTCTTCTATCGACTGCGATTTGTCCGCAGAGGTTCATTAATGAAGCGTTCTGTTATGTCGGATGAAACTCCGTCGAAGAACGATTCTTAATATGAAGCATGGACACGATTTTTGTGTAAAAATTATATTTTGAGTAGCTGCGGGATGATGCATACAATGTACTGATAATGTCAAAACCTCAAAAGAACTGCAGGATGCTTTAGAAAGAAGTATAAAGCAGAGGATGCGGAATGAAGAAGTTCATTGTGGCAAAGTTTACGGACTATAAGATGATGCGTCACCCAAGTTCAAGAATTGCAGGTCATAATCCATGATCTCCTTGTTGAAGGTATAAATTTATTTAATACATATGTTGAAAATATTAAGTCTATTCTTAATACTCACATAATCTTTAATGTAGGATTGGTTGTGAATGATGCTTTTCAAGTGGCTGCCATTATTGAAAAGTTACCTCCATTGTGGAAAGACTTCAAAAACTTCTTGAAACATAAACGCAAGGAGATGACTGTTGAAGATCTCATGGTAAGGCAAAGAATCGAAGAGGATAACAAGGCCGCAGAAAAGAGGTCACGTGGTAATTCAGCAACATCAGGAGTAAATATTGTTGAAGAAGATCCCACAAAATCAAAGAAAAGAAAGAAAGCATCTGGTCCAAAGAGCAATTCTCCTAAGAAGAAGTTCAATGGAACTTGCTTTAATTGTGGCAAACGTGGTCATAAGGCTACTGAATGTCGGGGTCCCAAGAAGGACAAGAAGAAGGATCAAGCAAATTTGGCTGAATCCAAAGGAGAGATGGAAGATCTTTGTGCAATGCTTTCAGAATGCAACTTGGTTGAAAATCCAAGAGAGTGGTGGATAGATTCTGGTGCCTCATGCCATGTATGTACCAACAAAGAATTATTTTCATCATATACTCCGACCTCTGGATGAGAAGTTGTTTATGGCAAACTCCGCTGTTGCAAGGGTGGAAGGAACTGGCAAAATCCTCTTACAGATGACATCGGGCAAGGTGGTGACTTTGAACAGGGTCTCGTATGTTCCGAAATTGTGAAAGAACTTAGTTTCTATACCAGTTTTGACTAAGAACGGATTCAAATGTGTATTTGTTTCTAATAAAGTTGTAGTCAGTAAAAATGAAATGTATGTAGGAAAAGGTTACCTCACTGAGGGCCTCTTTAAATTTAATGTAATTGCAGTTGATATGAATAAAAATTCTGTTTCTTCTTACTTGCTTGAGTCTAAATGTTTATGGCATGAACATTTGGGACATGTTAATAACAAAATCTTGCGAAAACTGATTAACTTAAATGTTTTGCCTAAATTTGAGTGCAATAAATCAAAATGTCAAGTTTGCGTTGAATCTAAGTATGCTAAGCATCCTTATAAATCTGTTGAAAGGAATTCATATCCCTTAGAACTGATTCACACTGACATTTGTAACATGAAGTCAACACCAACACGTGGTGGAAAAAGTATTTCATAACTTTTATTGACGATTGCACTAGATATTGTTATGTCTATTTGCTAAATGGTAAGGATGAAGCAATAGACGTATTTAGGCAATATAAAACTAAAGTTGAAAATCAGTTGGATAGAAAGATCAAAATGATCAGAAGTGATAGAGGTGGAGAATATGAATCTCCATTTTCAAAAATATGTTTGGAAAATGGAATAATCCATCAAACTACTGCTCCTTACTCTCCCCAATCTAATGGAATTGCGGAACGGAAAAACCAAACTTTAAAGGAAATGATGAATGCTTTACTTATAAGTTCAGGTTTACCACTAAACTTGAGGGGGGAAGCTATCCTTACAGCAAATCGAATACTCAATAGAGTGCCTCACACGAAGACACATGTTATTCCATATGAGAAATGGAAAGGTAGAAAACCCAACTTGAAATATTTCAAAGTGTAGGGGTGTCTAGCCAAAGTTCAGGTTCCTATACCTAAGAGAGTGAAAATAGGGCCTAAGACTGTGGATTGTGTATTCATTGGATATGCCACAAATAGTAAGGCATGTCGATTTTTGGTTCATAAGTCTGAACATCCGGATATTTATGACAATACGGTAATGGAATCAGATAATGCTGAATTTTTTGAACATATCTATCCGTATAAAACTAGACTTGAGTTATCTATTGGGGGGTCTAAACAACCTCGAGAAGAACCAAAATATAATGAAACCAATGAACAGAGTCCAAGGCGCAGTAAACGTCAAAAGACAGCTACATCATTTGGATCTGATTTTGTAACATTCCAACTTGAAAGTGAGCCTCAAAAATTCAAGGAAGCGATGTTGTCTAGCGACTCAACCTCTTGGAAGGAGGCTGTCAATAGTGAGATTGAATCAATCTTAAGCAATCATACCTGGGAGTTGGTTGATTTTCCTCTAGGGAACAAACCCTTAGGTTCAAAATGGATCTTCAAAAAGAAGATGAAAGATGATGGAACTATTGACAAATATAAAACAAGACTTGTTGTCAAAGGCTTTAGACAAAAAGAAGGTCTTGATTATTTTGACACATACTCGCCAGTAACTAGGATTACATCAATTCGAATGTTAATTGCCCTAGCTGTAGTATACGGTCTTGAAATCCATCAAATGGATGTGAAAACCGCCTTCTTAAATGGAGAGCTAGAGAAGAGATCTACTTGGAACAGCCAGAAGGCTTCGTAGTTCCTGGTAAAGAAAAGAAAGTATGCAAACTTGTTAAGTCACTTTATGGACTAAAACAAGCACCAAAACAATGGCATGCAAAGTTTGATCAAACCATGTTGGAAAATGGATTTAAGATCAATGAGTATGATAAATGTGCTTACATTAAAGACACTCCGAATCAGGAAGTCATTGTATGCCTATATGTGGATGACATGTTGATAATGAGCAAGGACATTGCCAATGTAAAAGCTACTAAGCGTATGCTCGCTAGTAAGTTTGATATGAAAGATCTAGGAGTAGCCGATTTAATATTGGGTATTAAGATTCACAAAACTCTTAACAGTCTAGCATTGTCTCAATCTCATTATATTTAAAAGGTACTTGAAAAGTTCAAGTATTTGAATTTCAAAAAGGCAAAGACCCCAATTGATATAAACCTTAATCTTGCAAAGAATAAAGGTGAAAGTCAGTCTCAATTGGATTATGCCAAAGTATTGGGAAGTTTGATGTATGTCATGAATTGTACACGACCAGCATAGCTTGCGCTATAAGTAAACTTAGTCAATACACAAGTAATCCCAATCAAAATCATTGGTTGGCAATGAAGAGAGTTTTGGGGTACTTAGAAGACACTCAAAACTATGCTTTGCATTACAACAAATATCCAGCAGTTCTTGAAGGATATATTGATGCAAATTGGATTACTGGGTCAACTGAAACGAAATCCACGAGTGGATATGTTTTCACTATTGGTGGAGGAGCAATATCTTGGAAATCATCCAAACAAACATATATAGATCGCTTACTGATAGATGCGAATTCATCGCCTTAGATAAGGCGGTGAAGAAAATTTGAATAACCGAATTTCTTAGAAGATATTCCGTATTAGCCCAAACCAATGGCCTATATGCATACCGCAATAATCGTAATAGGAAGCGTTATGTATAACGGAAAGTCTCGTCACATAAGGCGAAGACATAACTCTGTTAGACAACTACTCTCTAGTGGAATTATCACAATTGACTATGTATTGTCAAAGGATAATGTGTCGGATCCACTTACAAAATGCCTAATTAGAGAAGGAGTTGAGAGATCATCGACGGGAATGGGACTATGGCCGAGAACAAGTCATCGTGGCGGTAACTCTAGAATACGCACCGAGATCCCAAGATTTAGGTTCAAGGAGATAAAACAAAGTCATATATGACGGTTCAACATTGTCAAAAATTATTTTATGTTTATTCTCATGATGAGACAATGTTGATAACGGGATAAAGGCATAAGGACTTTTAATGGTTTCTAAGTTTGTCTGAGGTATATCAAATAGTGTATCTACGGGATAACACATTTAGAAATCACCTATGTAAGTGTGAAGTGTAAGTCGCTTCAAGGAGAATCCGGTAAGGCCAGTTCTCTAAGCACTTATTAACCGAGATGTGTTCATGGCTGAAACGAACAAAACAATGAGAACCAAAAACAGTTCAGGGGTTGATTGTGTGACTTATGTTGTCTAGGTATACTCCAAAGCTCGACGGTTCAAAGATATCAAATCTACCGATTGACCGAGTATATCCGATATATGCTCACTACGGAAAGTTTAAAGGGAAACCTACTTATCCAGATGCGATTAACCTTTACTTATGAATCACACAATTTTTCATGCATATGTTTTAACAATAGTCATTCCCTATTCATGTGGGTGATTGTTAGGTTTTAAAGGTGTGAACAGGAAATGAAGGGTTGTGACTCTCCTGAAGAGTTGTGACTATGTCGAAGGGTTGTGACCTTTATGAAAGGTTGTATCCTTTCTAAAGGGTTGTGACTGTTTGAAAAGTTATGCATTTTCCAAAGTGTTGTGACCTTTCTGAAAGGTTGTCTTCTTTCTAAAGGGTTGTGACCTTTACCCTTTGTTGGCTATAAATAGAGACGTTTTCTCTCATTTTTCATCATCGAATTGTTCCCTTCTTTTGCGTACATTTCTTACAAAACAAAATCTATCGATAGTGTCTGTGTGTGTGATTCATTGCTGTCATTTTGAGTTTGTTGAAATTATCGAAGTTTGAGGTACCGTTACTTCTTTAATGGTTAATCTGTTTTATCTTGGGAGGTGTCGCAACCCTCGGTTGAGGGGATTAAATTTCTTAAGGACACACAGTGGGTTCTGTGGACTCGGATAGTTCTTTGTGTTTTTCTTTTCATCTTTTATTATTTCTGATTTGTTAATTTGAATACAGGAGATAACATATATTAATCTATATATGGATAATTGACTTAGATTATTCTACGAACAACTCCAAAAATCACTCTATTGAGGTTGTAGATTCTGTCAATAGGTTGATTTTTCTTGCTATTGAGAGCAACGACTTGTTTTTATGGAGTTCGTCAATTGTGAAGCTAAAAAAGTACCTAGTGCTATAACTAGTTGCTTTTGCATGTATGGTTTTGGATATAATGAGCTTCATAAAGATTACAAGGTAGTGGGTATTATCCGATATGGGCTTTATAACAAATCACGTTATGATGTGAGAATTATACCATTTGGATGATTTTCAAATTGTGATACTATTCATGAAGTTGGATATATTTGTGAATGGGAATCTTCATTGGGCTATTTCTACCATGCATATTCACTTTTTGTAATAAATACTGGGACATCATTTTTGCTGAATTGGGAAATGGGGAGAAATGGCATAACCTTGTTGCGAAGAAGGAACTTTTGTTTTCATGTCGTGCCTCGATGTGTTGAGAAATGACCTCTCTATGTTTTGTAATCATCAGAGGAGTCACACAAATATGTGAGTTATGAAGGAGTATGAGGTCAAAGTTATTTTGCAGCATTTTCCTCTGTTTAACAAGGGGTAAGTATCTAATCCTTATTTTGGTATTCTTTAATGCTTTCTTCGGTTGGTTTTCATTTTTATCCATGAGTTTGTTGGAGAAAAATTTAGGGGGTTTCACGCTAGATCAAGAAATCACAATTCTTTGATTTGGAGGTTGATTTGTACTTGTTTTTTTTGTTTGTTTGTTGAATTTCATATTTAAGGTCCTTATGTTATGGGTAAACCAATTTTGACATCATATTTCTGATTTATCGATTATTTCATCATTTAAATCTGATTATGAGTATAAAAAATTGGGAATTTTGTGTCTAAAGATCATTTTTTGAGGTTTTGAAGGTCGAAGGTTATTTAGAAGGAAAAGACTTTGATTTGAGTCTTTCTTTAACTCTTCTTGAAGTGTCTATGTGTTATATGACTATACTTGGGTGTAATGGGGAAATGACGGTCTCGCATCGATGAGGTGACGAGCATCTATGTGGGTATTGTTGTTATTGTGAAGGGTTAAAAACAACTAATTGAATTGTTTGCTCGGTCTTCTTGATTTTTTTTTAAAGTACTCTAACTGTACTCGGCGGTCTTTATTAATAATCAAATAAAAATCCTCCATTGGGATAAGTACAAGTAAGGGGGACTAGATTGTACCTTACCAATCCTAATGAGGTTTAGAACCTCTACTTTTTACAACCATGAAAAAAAATAAGAGCGAGAGATAATTAGATAGTGTACGATGGTATTACATATGAGGATGCTTAAGTAAAGCGAAGAAGAAAGTTGAGTTGTTAATCTCAAACTTCCTTTTACAAATGGATGAACTAAAAAAGAAAGATTGCTCTTCTAAAGTAACCTAGAGAATTTTCTTGTCTTCTTCTTCAAATCTGTCCAATAACTCCCGATAGTTCATCACCTTTTCTTCTTTTTTTTTGGATCTAGTTGACATTGTCATGTGATTCTGCTTTGCTAGTCGCATTGGTAGGTGTTTTGAAACAAATTCCTCAGTCATATCACCATCCCAACTAGTCTTTCTTTCATGCTTCTTTTTGTTATTGCGTTCTTGCCTAGGAGAAATGTCTGCATTCTTAGCTGCATTTGCAAAACAATAATCCAACACATCCTCTCTTCTTCACCTTCCTCAAAGATGTGTTATCAAATCTTTTTGGAGAGAAATGACTACTTCCACCAACTTGTAGTTCTTTTTAATTTCTAGTGTTAATAGGTGTTAGAAAAGTAAACTTTTCAACATCAGAACTCACCAAATGATCCCCTAAAATTGCAGCAACATCAGTTGATGGCAAACCCTTGCCCAGGCATTACTGATTTGGCACTTCTAGGAACAAAAATAGGAGCTGCAGGGCTCAATTTGTTGTGCATAGGAGAAGTGACCCTCTCTTCCTCTTCATCTGCTATATTTCTGCCCATCTCAAAGCACGTGTCGCACCTTGTTGCTCCTTATTAGAGATAAACCATTTCATTTTTAGAGTTAGTTTGAGAAATTGAGATCTTACCTTTATAAACATTTTGGTCATTCCTTGTAAACATTAGCTTCTGCCTCGAATACCCATGTTGCTCACCCAACAATTTCAATGATAGGGAAGGAATCTGTTGTACCGAGGCATTTAAACTGACAAGTTGTAGATTGTTCACTGATTAACCATAGTAGCAAACTGATTTTCTTTTAATGTGTTAATTACTTCTTGATTAGCGATAACAATTTTAGAAGTAGTTGGATTGATCTCATACACAATATCATCCAAAAGAGCATCAAAAGCGTTGAGTCACGGAACCTCCTTTGGAACAATTGCTCGAGCACTTGAGTTCGTAGCTTGACTGTCTACAATTTGCTGCATTGTGTTACGAATTGGTGAACCAATTCTAACACCTGAAAAGTTTTTCTTTGTCACCACACTCCAATTTGAATTATGTACCAATTTCCCTTCCGTCACATTGTCAGAATGATGTACTTGTTGCTCAGAATTTTTGATAAACGGCGCCGCAACTAAAGCTAGATTCATTACATTAGCATCAGTCAAACTAGTGTGCTCTTCACCTACACTTTCACCCGACTTAGCAGCAACCGTGGCCAACTGATCCCTTTGGCCATCACCTGTTTATTGAACCTGTTCATTCCCAGATTTTGATACACAATTTGCATCTCCTTTCAGCTCGTTTTGCATATCCTCAACACATGTAGAAGCAGCAATATATATATATATATATATATATTCAAATTAGAATGTTGCCCAGAATTTTCACTCACTTGGACCACCAAATCACGCTCATGATCATCCCCAGTAACACCTCTGTTTCCAACATTTATTTGTGGCAAAGAATTCCTTTGTTGGTTAGGACTAGAAATGTCAGTTTCGCCACCAAACTTTTCAGCTTGTGCGTGACTTGTAGCTTCAAGTTGTTCAGTACCACCCATTGTTCTTTCATTTAATAGCTTTCCATAATTATTCTTCGACAAAGACAAGTCATTAGTCTTAGCCTAAATTAATCAAACAATCAAGTTGTTGTAGGATTTTGTCGCACCAAATTATTAGATTGTTGATCATTATTACCAACTTGTATGATTTCATTACCATCTCGCTATGCTTCTAATATCTCCCTCGCATCACCTTGATATTTTTCAATATAGGTTCCATCTTTCATTGCTTCTTCTGGAGTTTTTGTTGCATTCTTTATCAATAGAAATCAACATCCACTTTCGTCATGGCCTTGGTGCTAACAAAAGGTACAATAACATGGCATATTATCATACACAATATTTTTTTCCAAATTCTCATTGACAAATTGAAGTTCCATTCATTGTGGCAGCTTAGCCAATAAATCCAGTTCGACTTTAACTCTAGTTGTGCTAGGTCACGATTTCTCTTGGTTGGCTTTTTCAATAGTAATTGGCTTACCCACTGCTAACACAATGGATAGAAACACTGTTTTGCAAATAACTTTGGCGGTAAATTAGGGAAAGATATCCAAACAAAAGCTTTTGAGGTTTCTTCTGTGGGATTGAAACCAATTATGTGGAAAGACTCTGAATTGGTGTTGCATACCATTGTGTAATAGGCAGTTGACAGATTTAGCAGCACCTAAAACGTAATCATCATACCTATCAAATCTAAGCAATATATGTCGATTGCGTGAGCCATCTGATAAGGCAATGACCTGGACTTCCTAGTTTTGTAGGCAATACCTTTCTCAATTATTGCATATCAATTTGTTTATGTGAAAGCTTTATTAGAAGAGCTTGGTGTAAGCCTTATTCCACTGCATATCGCTTTATCTCCTCCATCGTCAATTTGTCTGTAGGTTCCCCATGATTATACTCAATAGGTTTTAGTATTGTTTTAGTCAAGATTTGGGTTTGTTGTTTTGGACTCAGCAGTGCTGCCTAAGAATCTTGAGGATTAGAATTAAGGTTTGGCTCTCCCACAACCAAGGGATGGGGAGAGGACGAAGAAGCCAAGGAAGGCATTACATCGCCATTCAAGTCACCCTAGTGACAGAGAAGGGAACAACTATTCAGTTTTCTTGATTCGATTCTTCTTGTGAGTATTTATTGACTTGAATTGAATCCTAAGTGTATAAGGTGGAATTTTACTCTCTTTGTGGACTTGAAATGTAATTGGAATGATTGATAAAGAAGTTTGAAATGCTAATTCTTATAAATTGCAGTGAAATGCGCAAACAAGAGAAATATGATGGAAGGAGGATTGAAAATGACTTTTGTGAATGAGTTCTATTAAATACATCTTCATTTACATTTCATTCATTTGGATCGGAGTGACACATCTGCCTAGCTGCTATTTTGTATATATATATTTATGGATTGGAGTGGCACGCCTGCCCAATCATATTAATGGATCAGAGTGGTGCGTCTGCGCAGTCTTATATATGAATCAAAGTGGCATGTCTGCCCAATTTTATTGGTGGATCGAATTGGCATACTTGCTAGGTTCACATTATATGCATCATTGCGTCATTTTCAATTTGACTTGTACTGTCTTGGTGTGGAATATGATGGGCCGACTGTGAAAGTGACTTTACTACTCTTATTGTAATTTGATTGTGATTTTGAGTTATTGACACTTGTCTTATGGATATAATTGTTGACATTAGCTGATAGTCCTTGTTTGTGGTAGTGAAATGAGCAGTATTGCTTGAGTACACTAATAAACTGTAAGTTCCACAAGAATTATGGTTAAAAAATGTGCCAATGCCTGCTAGTTAAGAAATAACTGGACTGTAAGATGCAGACAACTAACAAAATTGGAGCTTCTTAGATCAAGTTATTTTAGGCTCGATTAATCGAATTCTTTTAGTGCTGCAATGTGCTTCAGAATAACTTTTCGAATGTTCCTGCTCTCCAGAAACAGGGGCTATGCTTCTGTCTTGTGCACGTTACGTGCTCCACTTTAAGGATGATTAGCCTTAATATGGGAAAAATAGAACCAAAGAAGCTAATTATTCAAATTGTTTGACTAAAAGCATTACAACTTGAACAAATCATTACTGAGATTGTCATAATCTAAGTACCAGATGGAATATAACTTCCAGTTCAAAGGAGAATTATAACTTCTGGTACAAATGCAACTTCCAGTAATGGAAAATTCCAATTTGGTGGATCCAATAGGCCTTTCTACAATGGAAATGACAGCTACTATAGCGCGTGGAGGACATAGGGGAAGTCACTCAAATAGTCAAATTAATGGATGATTTTACCCCTTGGATTTCGGCAAGGAAGGGAAACTGAGAAGGATGAAGCTGGGAACCTCAGAGTCTACAGCTTTGATCTCAGTTCAAGTTCAGGGAATCGGACTGTTGTTTGGCAAGCGATCTATCAGTTACATGTGGTACAAACTCTATATGCTTGTATGATGCTTCTACAACCCAAACTTCTTGCGGGGTTTAGGAAAAAAAAAGAGTATATCTTGTGAGAGGAAAATTCAGATGAGGGATTTTGAGGCCAGTAAGTTCTTACCTCTTGAAACTCTGCTCAATAAGAGAAACAATTTCCAGCGCCACTTAGGATGAATTGAAGACAATTATTGTTACTTGAAAATAGAGCATAAAGGAAAATGACTACAAGATCCCCTAGCAATGAGTTAATATCTCATATGGTCACTCAACTTTGAATAGTTCACTCAGAAAGTCACTCAATTTTAAATTGTTTACTTAGAAAGTCACTCAACTTTGTTTAATAACTCAAAAGTTACTCAACCATTGATATTTCACTTAGAAAGTTATTCAACTATTGATATTTTACTTAGAAAGTCACTCAATCAATTTAAAAAAAAAAATCATATAATTTTATTGAAATTTGATTTTTATGTTAAACTATTTTTTTAAAGAAGTAATAAGATATTTATTTTAATTATTTTGTTAATCCGAATTATTTAATTATAATTTTTTTGAAAAACGTACGTAGCAATTGACCCCCAAAAAAAACTTTTCCCGTTTTAGCAAATATAACTGGAATTAAATATGTTAAAAAATAATCCAAAAAAGAAGAAGAAGTTGGAATTGATAAGAAGTAATAAAAAATACGCAGCACAGTGCTCTTTTTTTTTTTAAAAAAAAGGTATAAATAAAAATTATGCAATAAAATTTAAGAAAATAATTAAAATAAGCATCTTATTATTTTTCTAAAAAAAATAGTTAATTTTTTTTGTATTTAACAAAATTTAATGAAAAAATTAATTTAAATTAGTTGGGTGACTTTTTAAGTAAAATATCAATAGTTATGTGATTTTTTAAGTGAATTATTAATAATTGAGTGACTTTTGAGTTATAATACAAAGTTAAGTGACTTTTGAAGTAAACAATTCAAAGTTAAGTGACTTTCTAAGAGAACTATTCAAATTTGAGTGACCATCTGAGAGTGCACTGGGGGAGTGTTTCACCCTTAACCAGAGGTCTCAGGTTCGAGCCCTGAGTATCGAGAAAATCCTGTTCGGAGTGCCACCCTCGAATGGGTCCTGCAAAGCGTGACTCACGGGGGGCAATACCGTGGGTAGTTTTAGGATCAGGCAATTTTTTGCTAATAACTAAGTTTATGGGAGGCTTCAGAATCCATCTGGGTTGCAGAAATTTGAGTTCCTGAAGTATGGTTTGTGTATAAATATATAGTAATGAAAAATAAGGGCATTTTACACGATCAACTTATTCTAATCAGAACCGCCCAGTTGCCTTAGCCCCTACGTAGCTCTTAATTAATTTGATTTGCAGGGAAGGATTTACTCATGCTTGTAGCATCCCCAGTAAGCTTCATTTTGGGCAAGGTAACAATTGTTAATTCTTCTGAAACATTCTTTGCTTAATTCTTTTTGTTATTTTTGGATCAGTTTTGGTTTTAATAGTTGTTTTTCCGATTCATGTATTGGTGATTAGCTGATTATTATTTTCCAGCTTCCTACTTCCTTTTCCACTGTAAATGCCCAAAATCAATTTCACATAGCTAACACTGAGGTGTGGTTCGGACTTTGGAGTGACAAAACTTTGGTTTTCTTTTATCTAGGTAAGTATATTATCATTAGGGAGAAAAATGAAAATGTTCATTAAAAAAAAGAGAGCTTCATCAAAAGTAAAAGGGAAACATATGGTTTAAGTTAGAATATGATGTAAAAAGTGATGACTCCTAAAATTATCCCAGTAATTTCCATTTCCCTGCATACCACAATGAATAATGGTGAGTTCTTGTCCGTGATAAAGTTAACATCTTTTTTTGTGCATTTCAGCATATTTGACAGTTTCATTCTTGGACTAATTTCATTGTTTTATGTACACAGTGAGTGTGCTCTTTCAGTTGTTGGGGTAAAGCGATGCACAAGTTGGATCGTTCCAGTCAATTTTAAAGAAAAGACAAGATTTCAGGTTGGTTTTGCTGATTTTTTTTAAATGATTCATGATAAACATTTTCAAAAAATATTAATCAGAGGCCTTAGCTGTATTTTGCATTGTAATTTCCTCTAGGTATGCCTTTTCAGGATTTGATCAAGAAATTGGTTCCAATTAATTCAATGAAACCTTGGTTAATGTGAATCCTCCCAATTCAACATTAAATTTCTTTGACTGGTCTTTTGGAATATAAAATTTATGAGATTTTTTTGAGCGTGATATTGTAGCAACATCTTAAATGCACTATAGTAGGGATGTCTTAAATTGCTCATTTTTGGTGAATTTAAAGGACAAAAGTTGTCCAAGTGATACTTAAGGTACTATATTTGGTACCCATTACACAAAGAAAAGGACCACTTTATAGAAAATAATTATATAAAATATCTTTTGGAGACATTACACAATAGAACATTGAAAACCTAAGTCTTCGCAAAGAGCTTAGTTTTTCTGCAAAACATGGAATCGGAACCCTCGCATCAACACAAAAAGGGGAGGAAACACACAAACAATGCCCCATTTTCTTGTTCTTCTTCACTTCAAGATTCAAACCATAGATCTATTGTTTTGCGATCAGAGGTCATCACTAAAATCCTCTAAAGGCTTCGGGTAGAACCCCTCTTGCAATTCAGGTATGTTTCAAAATGCTGGCTTATCAGCATATGTGCTACTTAAGTATTGATTGTTGGATCTGGAAAATTACAATGGCTAATTTGACAAAGGAAGCAGTTGAAGTTAATGTGGTTGGATCTAGTTCATTAGGTATAGCTATATTAGGCAAAGGAAGAAGTTGAAGTTAAGTTTATACCACATGCAACTTCATCAAAATATTTGCCAAAAAATGAAATTTATTCAATACTTAGAGGAGTATGTTGAGAATTTCAACATCAAATCAAAATCCCAAAATTATGTTGAATTAGCCTTTTAGAAAAATGAAGAGAAGAAATGGAACGTCTAATAAAAAAATATGGCTAGTGAAGAAATGGAATTGTATGCTTGTGATTTACTTAATTAGTTTTTTAAACAATGAAGAGAACATATGAAATGTCAAATCAAGAAATGTGGCTAGTAGAGAAATGGAATCGTATGCTTGTGATTTCTTGGTTTTGACTACTGGTGAAAACAATCAAGACCATATTCCCAAAGTGGGAGGGCTTGAAAATTTCAAAGGGGGAAAATTCATTCAAGTGAGTATCAATCAGGTGAAAAATATGAAGATAAAAATATATTGATTGTTGGATCTGGAAATGTAGGTATAGAAATTGCTTTTGATCTTTCAAATTATGAAAGTCGCACATTAATTGTTGTTAGAAGTCCAATAAGTCTCTCTATTTTGTCTTTACTTCCTTTTTGGTTGCATCAATGTGGGTTTGTATTTGTTGAATTTTGTAATTGACATAGATGATGTTCTGTTAGTTTAGTTGGTACCTCAATTATTTTATTTGGTATGTGTTACTTTTTACTAGTACATGTAATATTATAACTTTGTTCATCAAGAGATTGTTGTTTCTTGACCGTCAACTTCAGGCCATACCCTAACGAGAAAAAGTTGGGATTCAAACAGTTTCGTTGATCATCGATCATACATAATCTTATGTGTGAATTCTAGCTTCTAACATGATTTTCTCATTATTTTCATTTTGCTTGATTGACAGTCAGGCCATTACTCTTAAATGAGAATTATTAATTTAATTGAAGTTTTATTTCTAATTTTTTAATTTATTGGATCTTGTTTCCTCCTTCTGAAAAATACATGAATTTGGACCAATATTAGAATAACTTTTAAGAAGGCCCAAAACAGTCCTTCATCTTTGGGTTAAGACTCAAAGTCATTCTTGAGTTTTCACATGGAGCATTAATAGTCCCTCATGTTTGCAATATTGGTGCACTTTTGGTCCTCCTTCAAAATTTTTTCTATTTTTAACATTGATTTTATTCATAATTTATGCATGCAATGTTTAATCGTCATTTTATATATTTAATAGAAATAATAACTCCATGTGAGATTGTGAGAAGAAAAACACCTTATTTTGTTTAGTAGAAATCGTATTGCAGGTAAAGTCAAGAGGTTCATCAAGACGATTTCACATACAATAGTACAATTTTTTCTTTCTTGCAATGTCATATGTTAAAATGTTATTAGCTTAGCTACAGAAATATTTATACTGAACAGAACAAGGTGCTCTTCTTCTCACCTTTCCTCACAGAGTTATTATTTCTATTAAATATATATATAAAAAAAATGATGGGACATTCCTTACATAAAATTATGAACAAAATTAATGTTAAAAAATAGGCAAAAGTTTAGGGGAGGACCAAAAGTGTACCAATATTGCAAACATGAGGGACTATTAGTGTTCCATGTGAAAACTCAAGGATGACTTTGAGTCTTAACCCAAAGATGAGGGACTATTTTGGGCCTTCTCTCCTATATTTTCTAAATAATTAAGATTTGTTTTATCACTATTTCCGTCACCCACCATTAGCAACTATCACCGACGCCACCCACCATCCACAACTACCATCACTAATTATTATTTATAATCATCACCATAGCACCAACCATCATTACCACAACAACTTGCAATCACTACTACTCATCACTATTATTCACCACTATATATCGCCATCATTCACCTTAGCTACCACTATCACCCACCACAACTATCAGTCGCCTACACAAATTATCACCATCACCCACTATTATCAGCAACCATCACGATAGACTACTAACTTACTATTCAAATGTACATTCAAATTCAAACACCCTAATGTTAATGAAAGAGAAAATACATTAAAAATAAAAACCCTAAACTTGGCAACAAAACTTACTTTAGTACTTTAACTACACGGGTGTTTAAATGCCCCCCTTAACAATTCTGAACTGATTAAATACCACTCTAAGAGCTGACATGGCAAAGTGAGTGTATTCACTCTCCTCAGAGCACGTGAAATGATAAAAACAAAAAGACTGAAAGGTAAAATCATACACATGACATTTTTATTGGCCAATATATTACTAATAATCTTTACATTTTTTTTATAAGTTAAAGTTAAAAAAAAAAATGTGAAATTTCTTGTTTAGAAGTAAATGAAATTTGTGGGTTCAATTTAAAAAAAAAAAAAATTAATCTTTTTGTTCTCTCTTTATTTTGTTGTCTTCCCCAAATGTCTTCTTCCTCATTGAAGCACTCCTTATACCTTTCTTCTTCCATATAAAAAAATTTTCCTTCGTCTTCATCCCTCACTTCACCCGCCCTTCACTAATCACAAAACCCAACACCTAATTCATATTATTGAATGTAAACTTTCTTGAATTTTAAGTAACCCAATTTGAATTCTATTAGTTGTGATGCAAAAAATGTGCGTCTATCAACTTTCTTACACAACCTTCATTTTTCATTTGAGTTGTTAAGAAAAACATAACTTTCAATAAATATTATTCTCCAAGGGGCAGATTTGAGGGAGAGAGAGGGTTCGAAGAAGAAAAAGTAAGTATGCTATTTATTTTTTAATAAATTGATGAATGTTGAAGAAGAAAACAACTATTGAAGGTTGGAAATTCGGGAAAAAGAAGAAGCTAGTGAAGGTTGAAAATGGTGAAAATCAAGAAAGAAGAAAGGGGGTTGGGGGGGGGGGTGTAGAAGAGAAGGGGTGGAAGAAGATGGAGCAATTTGATTTTAAAATGTATTTTTAATTAATTGATTAGTGTAATGAATTTTAAGATAATGTTTTAAGAAAAAAGGTGAATAAGCAAAAAAAAGAAAAAAAATGATTGAAAATTAATGACGTGGTGTGTACATGACTGTGACGTGGTGCTTACATTACTATGATGTGACAGTGAGAGTGGTATTCTATTCTCAGGGTTTATTTAAAACCACTTCAAAGATGTTAAGGAGGTATTTAAACGCATATATAGTTTAAGTGCTAAAGTAAGTTGTGCTGCTAAGATTTGGGGGGGGGGAGGGGTTATGTATTTTCTCTTAATGAAAACAAATAAGACAAAATCATATTTTATTAAAAGTAGGAAGAATCTAAGTCAAAAGTTGAATTACGAAAATACCTCTTACCTATTAATTTATTTTCTTAAAATTATTTTAAAATATTATTTTTCCATGTAAAATCAACTTCATAACTACACCTCTTCATTTTCCTAACTTATTATCATATTATCATAAATAAATAAATAAATAAATAATAATAATAATAATAATAATAATAATAATAATAATAATAATAATAATAATAATAATAATAATAATAATAATAATAATAATAATAATATACTTACTATTTACTAATTCAATTTTTTAAAATATTTTTGTTCCACTTATATATATATATATATATATATATAGATTTTACAATAATATTGTACAAGAATATAAATATACACTTAGTTCAATGCATTAGGCTATTGAATATATATGCACGAAAATATTCATTAATATTTTGCCATTTATTTAACTCCTATTTATGTTATATATTTTCTTTGCTAAAAAGTAAGTCTATCTTCTGATAAATATAAATAATAATATAGCAAATAAATGAACTAGATAAATCAAAAGACATGAATTTATGTGTATTCAATTTCTGTAAATGATTTATCTTCCTATTCCTAATGCTAAAAGTAAAACATCTCTTCATAGTAATAAACATATGGAGAATTTGAAAAGTTGTTTGGTATATTCAATGTGGAGTAAATTCTTTTGATCAATTCAATACAATATATTCATTTACTAAATGCTATATATTGTGTATATATAGTGAAAATCAGAAGACAACTATCTCAATTCATCAAATTATTAGATTATCAATCCTACTTTGTATAGGCACATTTTCCCATATTTATTTTGTGTCTGTGTCTCTCTTTTCTACTTCTGTTTATGCTCTCTATTTTTTTCTATTCACATTATAAGTTATTGTCTTTAATTCGACTTATTCATATATGTTTTCTGGTTAGTTGAAAGCTCATCTTACTTGGGTAGGTAAACGTGTGTATCATAGTTATTTCACCTCTTGCAACATAGAAGTTTGTCATGGAAATATCAAATCAGGTAAGATTACTTTCTATCTTTTTAATTATAACTTCTTGGAGTATCATGAAACTGTATATTCTTGTTTGTATAAATTTTGGTTAGGAATCAATTCACATAATTTAACTAATATTTTTTTTTTTGTTATATTCACAGATGATAGAACTAATAATTTTGAATTAGGCAAAGTGTACATGTACCGATAATAATTATGATTTATATACATTGCTTAGATATTTTAGTAATTTTTATTTTTATCACTAATAATATCTATTTTTTTTAGGTGTACACCACAAAATTGACAATGATCCACTAGCTATCATAAGAAAGGTATATGTTGATCTAATTTATGTGCAATTTTTACAAAACACAATTCACATTCGACAATAACTTCTTTATTTGTATGTGATTATAAAAAGATGGAGGCTATAGTTTCTTAGAAAGAACGTAGAAATTTTAAAACATGAAATATTTTGAATCAATAAGACACTTAAATTATGTGTTGTGACATATTAAAAAAAACTTTTATCAAGTTGAATACTTGATATATTAAAAAAAATTACATAATTAAAATTGTTCGAATATTACTTTTGAAATTCATTTGATAGCAATATTTCAGCATGATCTTGTACTGATAATAATTTTGATTGAATAGGCTCACCATTCATTGGTTTAAGTTTGTATCTTTTCTCTTCAATTACGATGCAAGTTATCGCACAATGATCATCTACAAGCCATCTTAAGGAAGACATAGATTGATCAAATTTCTATTGAACTTTTGCAAAACACTACTCTCATTCGACAACAACTTCTTAATACATATGCAAATATGAAAACGTGAAGACTACAAAGGTGAAAAAGAATATGAAAAACTCAAGACAAGAAATATTTTGTAGATTCGCTTTTTCGAAACATTATACTTCAATTACTATAAATTCGAAAAAGACTATTGTGCAATTACTATGAAGAAGTGAAGGAGGAAGAGGAAACACATGTTTATGTTTGACATTTGTCAATTTTTGTCTGATGTTTGCTAAAATTGAATACAAGTTTAGTAATTTTTACAAAGGAAAAAGTTCAAAATTGCCCTTTAACCTATTAGAATTAGTTGAAAAAAGTCCTTCATCCATCTATTGATTTAAAACTGCCCTTAATATTTTTTTTTATTAAAAAATGCCCATTGATTAACAGAAATATGACATGATACTTAACTAAATAAGTGGCTATTTTTTATTGGTCCACATAATTCTTTTACTCACTAAAAAAGGGGACTTGGCTCATCTCCATTACACCTTCTCTCCATTTCTTCAAGTGCATATTTGGATAAGTGACATTTGTTATTTTTAAAAATTTGAAGGTCTAGATTTAATTTAATTTAACAAGCCTCTTAACAATAGTTAAAAAAATAATTTTTGGAAAATAACTCACCAGTTTTGGTATGAAAATCTCGTCTTTCACTAATTTTTTCTCTTCATTAATATAGTTATTTTCATGATATATGTTTTACATATCTATTTATATCATTTTTCTAATCTAAAGTTAAGATTACTCTCCGTTTTTTTTTTAATATCTGACAAAATAAAATCGTAGCTAAAGATGTAATGAGATCAAACACGGAGTAAAAAAAGAGCAAAATAATTAAGAAGAAAAAAGACACCAACTTTATTTTAAACATAGAAATTATTCTAAAACATTTTACAAATACTATTATGCAATATATTTTTTCCTCTCCATTTGTTTTTCATTTCTGACATAAATTTATTCGCCAAATACTTGTCTATTTAATCAACAAAAAAATATTTTTAAATTTTTTTCTGCCAAAGTTAGTTACAAGATTTTAACAAAAAATAAATGAAAAATATAACGTTGTAAGTTAAGGTAATTTAGAAAGCATGATATGAAATTTGTCTTTTTCAATACTAAATTTCTAGAGATAATCTCGAGTTGTTAATGTGTATTTTATATCTTTTATGTTAAGGATATTTATGATTTTAAAAATTTAATCAAATTATTATATCAAAAGGAAATAAAAAAAAAGTATAATTAAATTAATGATATTCATGAGGAGTCAAAATTAGTGAAAGATGAGATTTTTCTTACCAAATGTTTTGTTAGTGAGGAAGAAGGATGGTACCATGAAGATGTGCATTGATTTTCAATGGTTTAACAAAGTGAAAGTGAAGAACAAGTACCATCTTCCTCACACTAATGACTTGTTTGATCAGCTGCAGGGTGCATCTCTATTTTCAAAGATTGATTTGAGGTCCGGTTACCACCAGCTGAAGATTAGGGCATCAAATATCCCTAAGTCATCCTTCAGGACCCGTTATGGGCAATATGAGTTTTTTGTGATGTCTGTCGGTTTGACTGACGCCTCTGCAACGTTTATGGAGTTGATGAACAGGGTGTTCCGATCGTATTTGGACTCCTTTGTGATAGTGTTCATTGACGATATCTTGGTGTACTCCAAGACCGAGGAGGATCAAGATCGATATCTCATGATTGTACTCTAGAGATTAAGGGAAGATAAACTTTATGTCAAGTTCTCGAAGTGCGAGTTCTGGCTTGATTCTGTGGCATTTTTGGGACACGTGGTGTCCAAGGAGGGTATTCGGGTATATCCAGCCAAGATTGAGGCAATGAGGGGTTGGACTAGACCTAGGTTAGTTACTGAGATCTAGAATTTCGTGGAACTTCCAGGCTATCACAGACGATTTGTGTAGAGATTCTCCATTATTGCATCTCTGTTGACTAGATTGACTTGATAGAGTGTGAGTTTCCAGTGGTCTATGAGTGTGAGGAGAGCTTTCAAAAGCTCCAGACCTTGTTGACTTTGACTCCTGCGAACTAAAACAAAAAACCTTTTCTTACTAGGTGTAATTCGTTGGACATAGATCCAATTTTTGACTTTACCCGAGGAGGGTGTAGACTTCACTGTTTATTGTGATGCTTATGGAGTCGGATTAGGTGGTTTTCTTATGCATAAGGGTAAGGTGATTACCTATGTCTCTAGACAGTTAAAAACCTATGAGAGGAAATATCTTGCTCATGATTTGGAGTTGGCAATCATGGTGTTTGTTCGTAAGCTATGTCGGCATTATTTGTGGGGTTTATTGTGAGGTCTACACAAATCACTAGAGTCTTTAGTACATATTTAGTCAGAGGGATCTGAATTTAAGATAGCACAGATCCTTGAGCTACTGAATGACTACGACATAACCATCTTGTATCATCTAGGAAAGGCCAATGTGGCAGCCGATGCCTTGAGTAGGAAGATTTCAAGCATGGGGAGTCTTGCCGCTATTAGTGTGGATAAGAGACCATTGGCTACGGATGTTCAGAGTTTAGCCATGCACCAGCACCAAGGAATAGATGTGAGTTCAATAATCAGAATTTGCAAAATTTCAGAGCTAGACCTGCGTTGTCTCAAGGTAGTATGGCACAATGAGGTAATGGGACTCCTACATGTGCTAAGTGTGGTAGGAGCCACTCATGGGTGTGTCATGATAGCTCCACTGGTTGCTTCAAGTATGGTCAGAACGGTCATTTTATGAAAGAATGCTCTAAGAACAGACAAGGTAGTGGTAATTGGGGCAATAGGGCCCAATTTTCTTCAGTTGCTCCACCAGACAGAGCTGCATCTAGAGGGGCTACTTCAGGGGCAGGCGGAGGAGCAAACCATCTGTATGCTATCACTAGTCTTCAAGAGCAAGAGGATTTGCCAGATATTGTCACTGGTATGATCAAAGTCTTTAATTTTGATGTTTATGCTTTGCTAGATCCAGGAGCGAGTCTATCTTTTATGACTCCTTATGTTGCGATGAATTTTGATGTTCTTCTTGAGAAACTTCTTGAGCCATTCAGCATTTCTACACCTATTGGTGAGTTTATTCTAGCTGAGAGAGTCTATCGTGATTGTACCATTTTCGTCAATCACAAGAGCACCATGGCTAATTTAGTTGAGTTAAACATGGTAGATTGATGTCACTCCAGGTATGGAATGGCTTTATGCCTGTTATGCCTCAATCGATTGTAGAACTCGAGTTGTTAAGTTTTAGTTTCCTAATGAGACAGTCTTTAAGTGGATGAGTAGTTCAGCAGTGCCTATGGGTAGTTCATTTTGTACCTTAAGGCGAGAAAGTTAGTTTCCAAGGGGTGTGTCTATCACTTAGTCCAAGTTAATGACTCTAGTGTTGAGAAACCTTCTATTCAGTCAGTTCCAGTAGTAAAAGAGTTCCCAGAAGTCTTTCCAGATGATCTTCTCAGAGTCTCTCCTGAGAGAGAAATAGACTTCGGTATAGATATTCTTCCCAATACTCGTCCTATCTCTATTCCACCATATAGAATGGCACCACCAGAGTTGAAAGAGTTAAAAGAGCAGTTGAAAGATCTCCTTAAGAAAGGTTTTATTCGACTAAATGTCTCACCTTGGGGAGCTCCAGTCTTATTTGTGAGGAAGAAGGATGGTTCCCTTAGAATGTGTATAGATTACCGTCAGTTGAACAAGGTTACTATCAAGAATAAGTATCCTCTTCTGAGAATTGATGATCTCTTCGATAAACTTCACGGTGCCACTTTTTTTTATAAGATAAACCTCAGATTTGGCTATCATCAGTTGAGAGTAAGAGAAAGTGATATTCCTAAGACAGCTTTCAGGACTCGCTATGGTCATTATGAGTTTCTAGTTATGTCGTTTGGTTTGACTAATGCTCCTGCAACATTCATGGACCTTATGAACAGAGTATTCAAGCCTTATTTAGATATGTTTGTTATTGTATTCATTGATGACATTCAAATCTATTCGAGGAATGTGGAAGATCAAGCTAGTCATCTCAGAGTCTCCAAACTCTAAAGGATAGAGAGTTGTATGCTAAATTCTCTAAGTGTGAATTTTGGAATGAGTCTATGGCATTCTTAGGTCATATTGTTTCTGGTGATAGAATTCGAGTTGATACTCAGAAAATAGAGGTTGTGCAGAATTGGCCTAGATCCCACATCTCCAACTGATATTAGGAGTTTCTTGGGGTTGGATGGATATTATAGAAGGTTCGTCGAGGGGTTCTCATCTATCTAATCCCCATTGACTAAGTTGACTCAGAAAACAGTTAAGTTTCAATGGTCTGAAGCTTGTGAGAAAAGCTTTCAGGAATTGAAGAAGCGGTTGACTACTGCCCCAGTATTGACCTTACCAGAGGGTATGCAAGGCTTTGTGGTATATTGTGATGCGTTCGGAGGTTGATTGGGTTGTGCATTGATGCAAAATGGTAAAGTTATAGCTTATGCCTCCAGACAGCTTAAGGTTTAGGAGAATAATTACCCAACCCATGATCTAGAGTTGGTTGTTGTAGTGTTCGCTTTGAAGATAGGGCATCATTATCTTTATGGTGTTCATGTAGATGTGTTCCCCGATCACAAAAGCCTTCAGTATGTGTTTAGTCAGAAAGAGTTTAATCTTAGACAGATGAGGTTGTTGGAGTTACTCAAGGATTATGACAGGAGTATTCTATACCACCCAGGTAAGGCTAATGTTGTTGTTGATGCTTTGAGTAGGTTGTGTATGAGCAGTACCGCCCATGTTGAGGATGAAAAGAAAGAATTAGCAAAAGATGTGCATAGACTTGCACAATTAGGAGTTCGACTAATGGATTCCAACGAAGGATGAATAGTGGTGATGAATGAGGCTGAATCATTATTAGTGTCTGAAGTGAAAGAGAAACAAGACTAAGATCTTATTTTGCTTGAATTAAAGGCAAATATTCATAAGCAAAAAGTAATGGCTTTTGAACAAGGGGGAGATGGGGTATTGAGGTATCAAGGTATGTTATATGTACCAAGGGTGGATGAACTCCAAGAGAGGATCATAGAGGAAGCTCATAGCTCCAGGTATTCTATCCATCCGGGTTCCATAAAGATGTATCGTAACTTGAGAGAAGTATATTGGTGGACTAGTATGAAGAAAGGTATTGGTGAGTTCGTTGTTAAATGGCTGAATTGCCAATAAGTTAAGGTAGAGCACCAAAGGCCCGGTGGTATGGCTCAGAATATAGAAATTTCAGAATGGAAGTGGGAAATGATCAATATGGACTTTATTACTGGTTTTCTGCGGTCAATAACATGATTCCATTTGGGTGATTGTTGATCAAATGACTAAATCAGCCCACTTTTTATCGGTAAAAACTACCCATTCAGCAGAGGATTATGCCAAGTGGTACCTTCAAGAGGTAGTCAGAATTCATGGAGTCCCAGTGTCTATTATTTCAGATAGAGGTGCACAATTTTGGAATTCATTCTAGAAAGGTTTGGGTTCAAAGGTCAACTTGAGTACTGTTTTTCATCCTCAGACAGATGGTCAAGCAGATCGCACCATTCAAACTTTAGAAGATATGTTTAGGGCTTGTATGATTAATAGGTAATTGGGATGATCACCTACCTCTCATAGAATTTGCTTACAACAATAGTTATCACTATAGTATCCAAATCGCTCTATATGAGGCTCTTTAAGAGAAGATGCATATCTCCTATTGAATGGTTTGAAGTTGGTGAAGCTGGGTTGATAGGACTAGACTTAGTTCATCAAGCTATGGAGAAAGTGAGAGTTATTCAAGAAAGGTTGAAAACAGCGCAGAGCCGTCAAAAATCCTATAATGATGTTAGAAGGAGATACTTAGAGTTTGAAGTAGATGATTGGATATACCTGAAGGTTTCACCCATGAAGGGTGTCATGAGATTTGGTAAGAAGGGGAAGCTTAGCCCCCGGTATATTGGTCCTTAGTGGATATCCAAGAGGATTGGTAATGTAGCTTATGAGTTGGAGCTACCACAAGAGCAGTTCATCCGGTATTTCACATTTCCATGTTGAAGAAGTGTATGGGCGATCATTCATTGATTATACCAACTGAAGATATTGGTATTAAAGAAAGCTTATCTTATGAAGAGATTCCTGTTCAGATTTTAGACCGTCAGGTTCACAAGTTGAGAATCAAGGAGGTAGCATCAATCAAGGTCTTATGGAGAAATCAGTTTATTGAGGAAGCTACTTGGGAAGCTGAGGAGGATATGAAGAAGAGATATCCACATTTCTTCGAATCCGGAGAAATTCCAAATTAAGGTACTAATCGTTTTCTTGGAATTTATTTTAAGTTGGCTTGCTGTATTATATTTATTGCTTGTTGGGTGTTTGAGCTGAATGTTAGATGTTACACCCTTAGTCTACTTAGAGTAATCTCATTCGAGGACGAATGTTCCCAAGGGGGAGATATTATAACATTCCGCCTTAGAAAGGACTAGAATTTTAAAGAAACTATTTTTGGAAAGAATAAATTTGGAAATTTTGACAAGTTATGCTAAGTATGAGTTTTGGGTCAACTTCAAACGACCATAACTTTCAATACATGAGGAGTTAGGTGGCCCATAAGATATCAAATGAAAGGTATTTGAATTATCTTTCCAACGCCACCGAGTTTGCTAATTTCCAAGCTCATATAAGGGAGAAATTATCATTTGAAAATTTGTCTGCCAATTAAGGAAAGTTACCCAGATTTAAGAGGGGTATTTTGGTCTTTTCCTTACCCAATTAACTTGAAACAAAATTTGGTAATATCTAGGGGTCTAAATTGATTTGGTTCAGGTTTACAAATCCAAATTTACGCTAGGACTTTGAGAGAAGTTCAAGAAGAGGAGAAGAGGAGAAAAAAGTCAAGTGTTCATCAAGTTCTTGAGGATTTTCGTTGCGGATTTCCAGAAGGGTTTGATCCCTAAGAGGTGTGTGAGTTCACATAGCATTGGGTTCATTCACCCATGCAACAATCATGATTTATTTAGTGTAATTTCGTTCATGAAAGTAAAAGATTTGAGTTCTTGATGAGTTTTGTTGAAGTTTCCTTAATAATCTTGATTATTGAGGTTTTGATGAGTTCTTGAGTTAATCACATGAGTTTTAAGGTTTTTTTTTAGTAGATTCTTGTACACTAATGATGGGTATTAAAATCTAATTGATTGGGGAAGAAACCACTCGATTCTAGATGAATAAGGGTCAAAAATTGAGTAAGGAAATTCGTCGAACTTTCTGGGAAAAAGGGTGGGGCGCCGCGCCACTCAGTGCGCCCCATATCAAGATCTATAGTTTTGGCTTTGGGGCGCCGCGCCACTCAATGCGCCCCTCATCAGGATCTGTAGTTTGGGCTCTGGGGCGCCGCTCCACTCAGTGCGCCCCAACCCAGGTTCTATAGTTATGGGTCTGGCGCCCTGCGCCACTCAATACGCCTGGGTCGGCAGGTCCTCTACCCTTTCCCGCTTCTTTTCGTTTGAGTTTCCTTGAATCGTACCTATGTTTTTTAGTTGATTTCTACACTCTAAGGTACGTCTAAACATCATGAGATTATTCATAACATGAGATCAACAATAACATGAGATCATAACCCTTGAATCCATAATTCAATTTCAAGGTAGAGCTAAGAGTCAAGTCTAGAGAGTTCTTCGAGTCTTTTCAAAAAGTCTTTTACAATTATTTTAAACTTGTTTTAAGACTTAAGCATTTAGTTTGATAAAGAGTAGAGTCGAGTTCATTTATTTAAAAGATTATATGGGAACTAAGTATTCCCAAAGAGTAAATGTTTTCACATTTAAGATGAGAGGAAACACTGATTTCCAAAAGAGTTTTCATGAGCAGTTCTGAGTACCATCCCTTTTAAGAGATAGATTTTTGAGTAATAATCTCAAACCACATAAAGAGTTATATTTTTAAACATATGAGCTAGTTACATTTTGGGAGTAGTATTGAGCAACGATATGGAGATGAGTTTTAGTTCAGATAATTCAAAGTCTTCATAAATTGTGTAGCCAACATGGGTAGACAAGGGTCATACATTTTAGATGATTCCTTAATGTTTTTAGCATAGACTAGTGGATCCACTTAGTAGTAGGTTCTATACCCTGACAAAGTATAGGACGGCTCTGGCAGCGTGTGGCAAGACGTTGTATCATTACATTGCTCATAGTAATGGTTGTCGGTTAGAAAATATCCCACAGAGTTACTAGTATTTTCATGTACAAGACTAAGTTACTATTGTGCTTTTCAATACACTGAGTTGTTAATTACATCTTTTAAAGCTTTTCTTTATATTGCATCTTTATTACTGCTTTATATTGAAATGAGTTGAGTTAAGTTGAGACGAGGTAAGTTTTTTTAGTTCCCTTTCAAGCTTATGTCTTGTTTTAGAATGCCCCTCACATGCTCGTACATTTCATGTATTGATGTCATTTGGCCTGCATCTTTTATGATGCAGATATAGGTAACCAAGATCAGCATCCAGCGCTTCGTTGATCCAGTTGAGCTTCAGAGTTGTTGGTGAGCCTCCTTGCTTTCGGAAGATCTCTTTTATTTGTTTTATCATTCTAGTTCATTAGGATGTCGTGAGTCTTGTCTCGATGTTCATCTCAGTTATTAGAGGCTTCATAGATAGTTATATATTGTTAGTTCATGAGTCTTTCATTTTTGTTCAGTTATGTTGAGACTTGAGTTGCCACTTTGGCTAGTTGAATGTTTAATTATCAAACATTCTAAGTTATCATTGAGTTACAGTTTACTTTTAAAAGTGTTTTTATTATGAGTAAGTCTTTTGCTAAAAGTTAAGCAGGCCAAGGGTTTGCTTGGGGCTAGCAATGGTTCTCAAGTGCCAGACCCGCATAGGGTGTAGGCTCGGGGCGCGACAGTAGATCTGCCCCCTGTCACAGAATACATGCAGCCCATACCTAGTGACTGATCATGTTTGTATTATGGTCTGCAATTGGCTAGTTAAACATTGAATCTTCTTATTACCTCCTATCCAACTTGTTTGTTGACAAAGATACACAAGTAATGCATTCGATGAATGGTAATCAAGAATTATACCCTTTTCTACCATTTGCAGAAAGAAGATAAATGCTTTGTGGAAATCTCCATTGCTACAGAAGACATCAATGAACGGACTGTAACTTCCAGAGTCCAGCAAGTAGCCTTTACCTTTTATGTCCTCCATCAACTTAGACACATTTCCAACTTGCAATGCAGAATTATAACATTTAATGTTGATTCAACTTGAAGATAACCACGTCCAATCATCTAGTTCATTAGCTCAAATGCTTCTTTTATACCTCCTTTGCTGCAATATCACTAACCTAGTTTGCATAAACAAGAGCACTTGACATAAGACGCTCACCGACCATCTGATTATAGACCACATTGCTTCACCAATGTTGTCATCTTCACATAAACCAAGTGTTCTCACACTCCTATCCACAACTCGTGGAAACAAAATTTTCATCTTCCTTAGAAATGCAAGTGCTTCTTCCGAACAATTTTCCTTGACCCATATATAACACCATTATACGGACTAATATGAAACATTGAAACCCTTTTATCATCCTTCATTACTTTTAAGATCTTCAATCCATTTTCCACTCTCCCACCCGAACACAATCCGTGGATAAGAGTATCATACGTGACAATTCCAATTTATACCAACCTTTTTCTCATTTTATTGAACATTTCAAGTGCCACATCCAACATCTTGGAGTCACAAAGACCAGATATCAAATCATTATATGTGTGTGCATTTGGCATGCAACCTTTCAACCATGGCGGCTCAAGCCAATTAGTGCTCTAAAACCAAAAAAAAAATCGTATGCCTAATTTTTAATTATTTTTTATTTTTTCATTTTTGGAATTCAAATTTATTTCTTTATTTTAATAAAAAGCTTTATTTTTTCAATGATCTAAACTATATATATATATATATATATATATATATATATATATATTAATCTTGTGGTCTTAAACATATCATGTGGAAGTTAAATTTAAAAATTGATCCAAAAAAAGAAATATTATTTAATGTTTCGAAACAAACTAAAAAAGACTAATAAATTAAAAAATATAGTAATTTTTTTGTTGTTAAAAGAAGCTTATAATAATTTTATTATTACTAAAAAAAAATTGGGCCCTTCGAATTCGGGGCCTCAGGCGTATGCCTCATTTTTAAACCTGCCTTTCAACTTCATCTCCTTCAAAAGACGACAACCAAGTTTCACTTTCCCTAGTCTACAAAACCCATTAATCAACATGTTGTAAGCCAACATCATGAAAAACATTTTTCATCCTATCTCTTAATTAAGCACGGTGTTCGTTCGGGTGTTAATCCTAAGCACAATTCTAAACAAGTCGTATGCAAAAAAGATCACGCTCCTTGTATTTTATGTTCTATCTACTTATTCATCTCTTGAGTTCAAGAAAAGACAAGGAATTTGTCTCAATGATGGTCAATCATTAAAATACAAAAACAAGAATACAAAAGTAATTTATACAATAACCAAATTAATCCATAGAAATCGATGTTCAACCATCACCCATGGCTACCGCCCCAGAACAAAGGCTTTTAGCCACTCATAATTCAAGACTAAAGATAAAGTAAAAGATTGAAACCTAAGATGAATTGTTATCCCTTGCTCTTGCACTTGAAAAAGTTCTCCTACAAAATAAACCTAGGGTCATATTTATAGAGTTTGGGGAACAAATCCCTTCTCCTAATTAGATTTGGAATCCTTAAAAAATTGGAAATTCGTTGGGGAAATCGGAGGCACGATGCTACCATAGCGCCATGACTTGGTTGCAGGATTTTTCAGGCTGGCGCGGCGTGCTGCCAGTGCGCCAGCACTGGTCCTCAGTTGTTTTGAGGCTGGGGCGGTGCACCAGTGCTGCCCCATGTGTGTATTTTCTTCGTGCTCTTTTTTCCTTGCTCCCGTAAGGTCTTTTCCAGCTCCCATTGTGCTCGTACTCCTCTAGGAACCCCTGCATATGTCTAATCATGAAGATTAGTGTGCAATCATCACAATACTCATCAAAACATATCAACTAGCATCAAGAATATCCTCGAAACATAAGGTACATGCGGGTAAATCATAGTAATTTGACATATAAATATGCCGAAGTGCAATATGGTAGAATTTTTTTTAAAAAAAAATGGTGGATTGATTTTGAAGCGACTCATCATGTTTGTGAAGTCAAAGAAGCATTTGATTTATATTCTCCCGATGAGACTATTTTCATGAAAAATTCTGCAACGACCAAAAAAATGAAGGCCATGGAAAAATATTTCTAAAGATTACATTTGATGAGGTGTCGACTCTGAACAATGTTTGCCATGTTCCTAAGATTAATAAGAAAATAATTTCTATTGCACTTCTCGTCAAGAAAGATATTTGTGTGTTTTTGTATCTGAAAAAAATTATAACAAATATTTATGTAATTTTTTCATTGAATAAAGTAGAGGTCAAAATCATAAACCTCCGTCACCTTCAAGTGCATAACTCTGGTGATCATAAGGTTTAAGAAAAAAATATTTGTAGAAAAAGTGACCTCATGAAGGGCATTTTAAATTTAATGTAATGCTCGTTGCTAATAATGATTTATTGAGTCAAATGGTCATTTATTGGATTTATATTTGGGACACGTGTGCTACAAAAATCTTGCTTAAAATAAATAATTTGAAAATGTTGCCTAAATGTAAATGTAATCAATCATAATGTCAAATATGTGTTGATTATTTGTTTAATGGTAAAAATTTATCTCCAGGTGATGCGCATATAAAAACATTGCATTTACCATAGAGGGAGGTGAAATATTCGACATAGATTTAGATTTTATCTTTCACCCATGGATCTGGGAGATACGAGTATTAAAAGTACTAGACTAGAAGAGGTAGATAAACCTCATAACCTTGACTTGTTAAACAGGTGAACGATTCCTAAAATCCCCATAAAAAATATCTATGATTATGGTTGGTTTGATAAACTATCTTCGAAACAATTGATTAAAACAACTGAGCAGTCTCTTGCTTTGAATTCTTCTGAACAGACTATTCGTTTGCTAAACAAAGGAGATATGATTTTTTGTAAAAATCAGTATAATTATTTGCATATTGAGATGGTTCAAATTGCCTTTAAACCTTTGACTCTTAAAGGGTTGCCTGAGACTTTTTTAGCTGCTCTTCGTGATGCTAGAAATTTAAATTTTTGTCAGTCTCTTATGGGTTCGATAGAATCTACGGTGGCCTATGGTCCAATTTATTTTAATACTCAGCCTAATTTGCAATTATCTCTTACTGATGCTAATATTCTAGATGTCTTAACATTAAATGTCAAAACTCATTATTATAATTATGCGTCTGGTTCGGAACTTATTTGTTTATCTTACCGAATTTATTTGAAATTGTTATATACTCTTAATCCTAAATGTAGATTATATGATATTTCCAATCAAACTATTTTGGTGGAAACCAATTTTGCAAGGTCCAAGGTCACTACTAGAAGACCTATTAAGTGGGAAGAAATAGATTTCCGTACTTCGTGGACTCTAAATTCGATTATATCCCCAAATCAGTTAACCGATGCTGTTATTAATTCAGATTGATCTCTCAAAATTTCGATGGAAGGATTTGTATACAGTTTACAGATAATAGCTACGCGCCTCATAGGCAATCTTTAACTAATAACAGGTTAATATCTTCAGTGAATCACAATATGAATAAACATTCTTTATCTAATCATAGACTTTTGCCTGCGATTCATCATATTTCCCCTATTGATCCAATTTATGGTCCAGCCCGAGATCGTGCGGCTTCGTTACATACTATTGGTTTTGATGGAAACTCTGTGGTCGAAAAGATAAGGATTGACCCACGAACTAATATAGTTCAGGTAAATGATGATGCTTCTGATAAGGATATTCCTTCAGTCTCCGAGATGGAGTTTGATTTAAACAATTCTTAATGTTTTCACACCAAATAGATTTTAGTCCAGGTTCACTGGAAAGAAAACATATTCAAAAAGAATTTTTTGATGAAAAATGAAATCGATTTAAAACTTGGTTCTTTGATGCTTATAGCAAAGAAGACCTTAATTGTATTTCTCAAGAGTTTTATGAAACTTGTTCTCTTCATAATCAAATTATGTATTTTGTTCCTTGGTTTATAACCACTTATTTACCGTTATATATTAATGTTATTGAAATAACTTATAAAGATGGGAGTGGTAATCTTTTGAAAGCTATCTATCTTCCTCAGTCGTCGTTTGTTTTACCAAACAATACTGGTATTACTTTCTCAGCTTTTCAAAAATTCAGTGAGGAAGATATTGCTTCAATCAGTATTAATGAAATTAATAAACTTATTACTCAAAACAATTATTCGAGTCTTTATGTTAAAGTGTTGGGTGAGCATACTAGCTCTCTTGACAAAAAACTCGATGATTTAACTATTTTGCTAAAAGATATTAAAGTCGATATGGCTAAAACAAATTTTGCAATTACCACCGATGTTGCTTCTTCTTCTGATAGAAAACCTACGGTTGTTTCTACTCATGTTCAAAGACCTTTAGAAATATCCGATTTTAAACCTAGTTCTTTGAAAAATCTAGAAAATTTTCTTGATAAGAAGTTTTCCAATTTAGATAGTAAAGAGCTTGTTGATAAAAAGCTTTCCGGTTTAAATTTTGGACATATGGACTTATCGCAAGATTTTGCTGATAAAATGGAAAATACTGTTGATTTTAAAAATCAAGTCTTATCAGAGTTTAATAAACTCAGGGGTTATCCTAAGAAAAATAGTGGTTATGCTACCAAACCGAGTATGAATACATATTATTATCCTCATCCGACTCCACAAGATGTTTTGATTGAGGAATGTGACTGGAATCAGACTAATACGTCTTACAGCGGTTCCGAAATTTATGAATGGAATCTCGATGGATTAACAGATAGGCAATTGACTATTTTGGTGCATCGTATGCTGATGTATGCAACTATCTGTAAGAGTGTTAAAAACACAACAGAACTATCTGTAAAATGATTGTTGCAGGTTTTACAGGACAACTTCGAGGATGGTGGGATAATTATCTCAGCACTGAAGAAAAGACTTTAGTTGTTAATGTTATAGCCACAGATGAAGAAGTTGATAACCTGGGTATGGCTTTGGTAAAAAACAGAGAAGATGTTGTTTATACTTTGGTTTTTACTATTTTGGAACATTTTAATGGTAGATTTACCAATCAACATGAGACAGTTAGAACTCTTCTCAATGGTCTTAGATGTAGGACCTTGGCACACTTTAGATGGTATAAAGATACCTATCTTAGTAGGGTTATGGAATTACCCGAAAATAAGCTTGAATATTGGAAAGCTAAGTTCATAGACGGACTTCCCCCTCTTTTTGCTGAGAGAGTTAGGAAAACTCTAAGAGGAAGCCAGGTTGAAATACCTTACGGTTCTTTAAGTTACGGAAAGATTATAGGAATTTGCACACAAGAAGGATTGAATTTGTGCAATGAACTAAGAATGGCCAGACAGCTTAAGATGGATAAGCTAAGAGAACGATCTCAATTGGGAGATTTTTGTGAACAATTCGGTTTACCCAATCCTACTACTAAGGAAGACAAATATTACAGGTCTTCAAAAGATGCAGATTCGCACAGAAAGAAAAGATCTAAGCGGAGGCATAGATCGAAAGGAGATCGAGAAGCTAGAAAAAGCTATCGAAAGTCTAAAATATTTACAAAAGATCGATCTGGAAGAGATCTTTCAAAGGTAAAATGCTACAAGTGTGGTAAACTTGGGCATATTGCTCCAAATTGCAAGTTAAACAAGTTGAAAACTTTAGAGCTTGACAACGACACATACGAAAAGGTATACGGTTTGTTATACACTTCAGGATCTGAAGATGATTATGAATCAGGTTCAGATTCTAACGTAGAATTATTTGATTTCTCTGATTATGATAATAATCGTACGAATGCTTGTGATACTTGTCAGGGTCATGATTGCAATTGCGAAGATGACGAAATTTATAAACTTCAATCATAATTTCAAGATTTTAATATGAATACCATCACGTCTGATAATGTGATTGAACTTTTAAATGAAATTACTGATAGTAAACTCCGTGAAAAAATTATTAATTTAGCTACTTCAAATGAAACTTTAAATGTAGCCAGTTCTTCAAAATTTCTTGAAAAGAAAAAGAATGATTTAAATGATTTTGAATATGAAGTGCCCTATTCTTTAAAAGAAGTAGATGATCGTATTTTAAGGAAAAATAATTTTCTTGAAAAAGATTCTTCTTTTGATGACTTAAAAATCGAGGTTAATTTGAAAAAGGAGATTAAATATCTTAAACAAAAACAATTGATTTGTGATCACCGTATTACTCGGATTGAGATTAATAATACTGAAGAAGATCGGTTTTCAAAAAATAAAGGAAAGCAAGTTGAAGATGAAACCCTCCAACTCGATAATTTTGATATTAAACAAGATATGTTTTTGGGAATGATGCAGATTGTTACATCTCATAAATGGTATATTAAATGTACTATTTTGATTGATAATAGTTTTTCGATTACTAACATTGCAATGATTGATAGCGGTGCAGATGTTAGCTATATTCAGGAAGGTTTAGTATCAACTAAATACTTTAAAAAAACTACGCATTTGGTGAAATCTGCCTCTAGCCATGCTCTGGATATAGAGTATAAGTTACCCAATGTGAAAATTTGTCAGAATAAAGTATGCATTCCTCACTTCTTCTTTTTGGTTAAGAATCAGTTAAACCCTCCAATTATACTTGGAACTCCTTTTATAAATGCAATTTATCCTTTCACAGAAATCGATGCAAAAGGATTCTCAGCGAATTACAAGGATAATGAGATAACTTATTCTTTTGTTACAGATCCAGTAACTAGAGATATTAATGCTTTGATTAATATGAAGCAGAGTCATATGGACTCGTTACAACTGGAGTTGTCTAGCATGAATATTTTAGACTCTCTAAAATCTGTCAAGGTAAAGGAAAAAATCAAATTGATTTCTGAGCAGATTGCTATGGATATTTGTGTGGACCATCTCAGCGCTTTTTGGAATCGCAAGAAGCATATTGTGACTCTTCCTTATGAAGAAGGATTTTTAGAGGATGATATCCCTACTAAATCTTGGCCTTGTCAGATGAATGCTGAGTTAGTAGAGTTCTGCAAAACTGAGATTGATAATATCTTACAAAAAGGTTTGATAAAACCAACTAAGTTTCATTGGTCTTGCACAGCCTTCTATGTTAATAACGCGGCTGAAAGAGAACGAGGTGTTCCAAGATTGGTTATTAACTACAAACCATTGAATAAACACTTAAAATGGATTAGGTATCCTATTCCTAATAAAAAAGATCTTTTATCAAGATTATACGATGCCAATATATTTTCCAAGTTTGATTTAAAATCAAGATATTGGCAAATTCAATTTTTTAAAGAACATTCTTATAGAACTGCTTTTAATGTTCCATTTGGACAATACGAATGGAATGTCATGCCTTTTGGTTTGAAAAACGCCCCTTTTGAATTTCAGAAAATAATGAATGATATTTTTAATCCTTATATAAATTTTATTATTGTCTATATTGATGACATTCTAGTTTTTTCGAAAACTTTTGAAATGCATATCAAGCATCTTGACATTTTAAAAAATGTTGTAATACAAAATGGCTTAGTTATTTCAAAACCCAAAATGAGTTTATTCCAAACAGATGTTCGATTTTTAATTTATCAAGGGAAGATTACTTCCATTCGAAGGGCTATTGATTTTGCTGACAAGTTTCCTGATGTTATTACAGACAGGACTCAGTTACAGAGATTTTTGAGAAGTTTAAATTATATCTCCCCGTTCTACAAACATCTTTCTCGAGATTTAGCTTTGTTATACGATAGGTTGAAAAAGGACAATAAGTCTCCTTGGAATGAGGCTCTTACCAGTCTGGCAAAAGAAATTAAGCGGCGAGTACAATCACTGCCATGCTTAACGCCAGCCAACCCTGCTTGGCAAAAGATTATTGAGACAAATGCGTCCAATATTAGATATAGAGAAATTCTTAAACAGATTAATCCTTATGAGAAAATAGAATATTTGATTAGGTTTCATTCAGGAAAATGGAATGAAGCTCAGAAGAAATATGCGACGGTAGCACATGAAATGTTAACCATCGTTAAATGCGTTCTCAAATTTCAGGACGATTTATACAATCAGAAGTTTTTGATAAAAATTGACGCTCAATCGGTCAAATTTATGTTTGACAATGATTTCAAGCACGATGCCTCGAAATTAATATTCGCTAGGTGGCAAGCCCAATTAGCCCCTTTCGATTTTGAAATTCAATATAAAAAGGGAGTTGATAACTCTTTACCTAATTTCTTATCCAGGGAATATATTCAATAAATTATGTTTCTCCAAACTATTCTTGATAATGAAACTTTAGTTGAAATACTGAGGGTTCTCACGCCTTTACCTAGAGATATGAAAACTCTTATTATTACAAAGATTGTTGATAAAATCTTAAGTGAAAAATTTTCTCATATTCAGATAGAATATTATTCAGATGATTATCTGACATATTATTTTTCTGAATGATAACGAAAAGTTGCTACGTTTGCAGGATGGATCCATCTTGGATTCACGTTAAAGGAAGAGGAAGAGGAAGAACAGTCTCAAGCAGAGGCAATTATGGTAATCCATCATATGGAGCCAGATCATCTCAAGAATCGTCATACAAATCCGAATCAAATTCCCCAGTTATACAGACGGGAAAAAAAACTTTAATTAATAAAAGAACTTCTCAAGAAGAGTCTTCATCCAGTTCGCAGCAATTGGTTAATTTAGAAGATATTCCAACAGATAGTCCATTATATGCTCATATGCAGGCCTATTTGGAAGGTAAGAAGCAAAAAGATATTTTTGTTTCAGTTATAAGAGAGGATTCTGATGATATTAAATCCTATGAAAAATTACAAAAAAAGGAAATAATATTTCTTTTAGAAAGCTCTGATACCAGATTTACAGGATCAAGGACCTGACGGTAATCCGCCCAGTCATAGATCTAGCAAGTCAAGCATCCTTAAGCTAGTAGTAGTCCACCTACGAAAGAATCAAAATATACAAAAAATTTGGCATAGTTTTTCTGACTACATGGTAAACCTTTTACCCGAGCAAAGGGTCTGTCAGAATCTAATACATACAACTTATTGAGCCCATGTGTCTGGCAGTTCTAATCGGGTATGAGGTGCCCTACTTATCAAAACTCCTTTTCGGGCTAAAACCACGGCTGGCCAGACGGAGTCACTAAGACAAAGTCAATAAGAGTAGTACTAGATTCGACTGTACCTCGATCTCAGAACCAACTCGAAAAGCCATACTAAAATTCTTTTATATTTAAATAAAGTTTAGATCCGTTCATGGTCTATATAGGAGAGAAGTTAGTCATTCGACATAGATAATCTTTAGTCGGACATAGTCCTGGCTAGGAGAGACATACTAAAATTAAAGACTAAAATAATTACCTTATAAAGGACGTTGTCTTCAAGATCCAAGAACTCTGAAGAACTGACCGGTTTATTTTTATTAATATCGGAACAGTACTCGAAGAGAGACTTCTCAAGGGATTTACAAAACAACTTAAAGAAAAGAGAGCACTTCACAATTTTTCTCATGCTCTTTCTCAAACAAATTAAGACTTATATAGACAAAATAAAAAGACAGCAGGAATCTATATACAGTAAAAAAGGGCCCACATCTGCGTTCCTGAACAGTGTATCAATTGTTTAGTGGGGCTTCAACAGTGAATCTTCTGTTGAGTGGATCTGTCTTCACATGGTCTTCACATGGCTATGTTTCTTTTGTCTTATTCTTGCCTTTATCTAAGGCCTTCATTTGTTGCAGAAAATCCTCTACCTCCTGTAATTCAGTGGCTGACGGCATATGATCTGATTCGGCACGTTGTGAGTCATCTACATCATTGCTAATTTCACTCCGCATAGATGTATCTGATTTGTCAATCTGTGTTATAGTTTGAAGTAAATTCTTTCTTACTTCTTCCAAATAATCCTGAATCATTTGTTCTTTATCTCCTTCTTGAAAGGAAATTCTTCTGGCAATATGGAAGACAGAGTTATCCTCAATAATTTTTTCTGGACAAATTATTTTATAATCATCAATTTTTTCTCTAATGGTATCCATAAGTTCTTGACCAACTAATTGTTTGGTCTTGGGGTCTTGTTTTAAGAGCTTATCCCAGAAGTTATTATAATAACTTTTGTACAGACAAGGAATATTTGCCTCGTTTAACCCTACTTTAGGTGTCCACTTATGTATCCAAGGTATTGAAAATTCTATGAAAAAATAGATTTGATCTATCTTTTCAATCCAGCACACATGATCTTCACGATATAATCTATTTAGATCTAGAGAAACTCTTTATATAAATTTAAGAATGGTTCTGGTAGAATTTGAATAGTCGGACCGTGGTATGACCACCAATTAATAAACCAATTTGGTATCGTGTCAGCAAAAATCTTTGCGCACACTTTTACGAACCAAGTGTGTTTGTGTTTGTCATTGTTGTAATATAGTACTACATCAAATGCTCGGATACTTATCTGTCTTTCTTTCATAGCTGACATGCCTCAATCTTCAACAGATATAATCTGCTTTATAATGATTTTAGAAAAGTTATAACTCTTCTCTTATGGGTTATGACCCATGCCTGAAAAGTGCTGAAATTCCGCACTTCCTGTACTCATCAAAAAAATTTCATAGTATGATCGAGTCTTATATGACTCTCCTGGATAATACAATCCATTTACAAGATATCGTTGGAATATCTTCCACGATTCATCCTTTCGTTGTAAATCAGAGTTTTCTAAAAGAAATATTATTTCCTTTTTTTTTTGTAATTTTTCATAGGATTTGATATCATCAGAATCCTCTCAAAAATCTCTGTAACTGAGTCTTGTCTATAATAACATCAGGAAACTTGTCAACAAAATCAATAGCTCTTTGAATGGGAGTAATCTTCCGTTGACAAATTAAAAATCGAACATCTGTTTGGAATAAACTCATTTTGGGTTTTGAAATAACTAAGTCATTTTGTATTACAACCTTTTTGAAAATGTCAAGATGCTTGATATGCATTTCAAAAGTTTTTGAAAATACTAGAATGTCATCAATATAGACAATAATAAAATTCATATAAGGATTAAAAATATCATTCATTATTTTCTGAAATTCAGAAGGGGCGTTTTTCAAACCAAAAGGCATGACATTCCATTCGTATTGTCCGAATGGGACATTAAAAGCTCAATTGGGAGATTTTTGTGAACAATTCGGTTTACCCAATCCTACTACTAAGGAAGACAAATATTACAGGTCTTCAAAAGATGCAGATTCGCACAGAAAGAAAAGATCTAAGCGAAGGCATAGATCGAAAGGAGATCGAGAAGCTAGAAAAAGCTATCGAAAGTCTAAAAGATTTACTAAAGATCAATCTGGAAGAGATCTTTCAAAGGTAAAATGCTACAAGTGTGGTAACTTGAGCATATTGCTCCAAATTGCAAGTTAAACAAGTTAGATTTTTTGTAAACATAATGTTACTCAGATATTAATAATTTAGACTAATTTTTAAAATTAAAATTGATAAGAGAAATAGTACAAATAGAATATAATATTTTGATTAAATACATTCAATCAGATAAAAAGACTTGATTATTTTTAAATTCACAAATTGCTTACAAAATAATATTAACAATTTATGTAGCAGTTGCACATTCGAAAAAAAAAATCAAAATTCAAAAATAAAATAGATAAAATATTTCCTAAGATCAATATGTGTACAAACTAAATAGAGGTGTCCAAATAAGAAGTCACTAATAATTTTGCATCTCAAAAAGTTAAAGAAAATAGACTTCAATAAAAACAATATTTAAGGCCTTTAACTACAGTTTGATTTTAGGTCGTCAACTGTAACACCTCGAATTTTGGTAAATAAAGGAAAAAGGGTTTTTAGGTTGTAGTCTGGTTCTACAGGTACTCATCTACGGACCGTAGAAATTTCTACGGGCCGTAGATCGCATCCATAGAAAGAGGGGAAATAATTTCTTGAAAATCAAGTCCCAGTACCTTTTCTATGGTTCACCAGGACGGTCTGTCAAATGATTTAAGAGTCGTAGATAGGGTCCGTAGAAACAATTGAGACTTAGTGAAATTTTGAGGTCCAAGTTGAGTTCTATGGTTAGGGTCTACGGACCGTAGGAAGTCCTACGAACCGTAGAAGGGTTCCGTCCAAGTTGGGTAATTTTTAAGGTCCTAGTACTTGGTCTACGGTTGACCAATACGGACCGTAGAAATTTTCAGGGATTTTGATTCTTTTCCTAATTGTTTTAAACCAATACTATGTTGTTTTGCCTTCTAATCTAAGCCCTATATAAAGCTTTTAAGTCCAAATTACTCACTTTCAATTCATTCTCCTAATTCCCCAAAACCTAACCAAATACATTCTCCCAAATTCCCTCCCAAAACTTAAGAAAGAAGAAGAAGCTAGGGTTCATTCAAGGGTATCAATTTACCATTCATCTTGGGCTTTGAGTAGCAAGGTATGTGGATATTCACCCATGGAGTCCATTCCTTCATTGGGTCCCCAAGGTTTTCAATCCCTCAATCTCAATTTCAATTGATCAAATTAGAGTTTATGTTAGTTCTTTATGGGTTTCATCCAATTATGATTTTTATTGTTGATTAAGTCTTACAATGCATGATTTAATGTTAATACATGATATTTAGTTGCAATTATATTGGCTCATGCATGATTCATGATTTTCAACTATGAACATATGAAGAACCCATGAACTATGAATTTTGAAGGATTATCCATGTCTTATGAAAATGATGTTTATGATGATAGGGTGCTTTTAGATGAAAGTATCAATGATTGTTGTGAACGGATTTCTCACATACAAATATGATCATGATTTGTGAAAGGTATTTCTCACATATGGATTCACATTGGTAAAAGGTTTTCTCACATATGCTTGAATTGTGTTTTAAGGAGCTATTCTATGTTTTGATTCTAAAGATGTGGATTGGTATTGATCATTGCCCTTCCTAAGTCATATTGATAATTGACTTTTATCTATTCCGTTGGGATTTAGACTTAACACAGAGAGGGCTTTGAGGTGGAGGCTCAAATAGGATAGTCTCTAGTAGCAATCTCTAGTCCCAAACAACGTGCCCCCATAAGATTGTCTTAAATGACCTAGCTAGTGGATCCACTTTAGCAAAAGATAATATGTACGGATTCTACCTTGGCAAGTAAATTCCCCTTCTTTCGGTATGAGGGATATACCAGATTCCATGATTTAGCTCTCATGGTCTTATTGTCGGTTAAAGCTAATATCCCTTAAAATGACTATGTTTCTTCAAAGCTTTCCTTATGTCTCTTATTTCAATATATTGGCCATATTTCATGATTTACATGTCATTGCTTCTTTAAGCTTTTAAATGTTCAAATAATGATCATGCCTACATGTTTTAAGTCATTCATGCTATCATGTCTATTTTATGAATAATTGTCTCATACTTGGTACATTCCATGTACTAATGCATACTTGTGCCTAGATTGTCTCATTAATGTAGGGCCCGACGCTCCTACCTCTCACTCTCGTGGCTAGTTGATTTCTTCCGGATTCAAGAGTTTGGTGAGTCCTCATGTTCCGAGGACCGATATACATTTACTTGTCCATGTCTTTGATTAGTTTTCAGACTTGTATGTGATGTATGGGTTACGTTCCAATCACTTTCCTTATGATGTGTTAGATGGCGTATTGAGATTTATGTTACACCTTTTTTTTTTTCGATAACCGAGAAATCCGTCTGTGACCCGCCCTTTAGACCAATCACAGTATTCTAAACTTGGTGGATAATGGGTCCGCCCCTCTACCCTTCTCCACTTAAATATCGGGCTTCGCTTTGCATGGTGTGGGGCTTGAACCTGCAACCTAAGCCACAAATCCTCCACCTTTTGCCACTTGAGCGAGGCCTTGGGGGCAGATTTATGTTAGACTTCCGCTTTGTCAAAACTCTTTTATGATATAAGACTATGATTTTGAATTTTATTTCTATTATCTTGTATGATGTATGCTAAGTGGCTTGTGTAGGGCCTCTCAAGGTCCTATACATCATGTTACACCTAGGATATACTTTGAGTCGTGACGAATATTCTGACAATGCAAAGATTCTTAACAATATCAGTGTATCTGAACATGTTATATATATCATTTATTATTGTATGTAAAAGTTCTTTAAATAGTCGGTGTATAAAATTTAAACTCAATAGGTAATGCATATGACCTGAAAAAGTTCCACAAGCCTCACCGAAGGATTTCCAAACAGGCAACAATTGCAACAAAAGCTCTCTTGTGCAGATGAGGTAGTTCTTGAAAATCTAGAATCAACTGCATCCATACTAGTCTCAGAATAATGTCAAGAACCTGCATTTAAACTCAAAATCATCAAAAACTGAATCCCACTGCAAGTATTTTTAATAGTTGATTTTTGAATCCTGTACTTACAATGGCAACAAATAGACAATCTTGTGTGGCACAAGTAGCTTGTCTCTCAACCAGGGGTTTTTGGAATTCCTTTGCAATAGACCCCAATCTATGACAAAGTCCCAGTAAGTGTTAGTGTTTGCAACTGTAGTAATTCCTGAAGTTGATGCTGCCATTACTCTCCAAAAGGCTCCTCTCTTCTGATTATACAGTGTCCTCACTACAAGCGCAACAATAGTTGAGAAATATTTAAGGCTATTAAGCCCTTGCATCGAATTTTTCTCTTCAAATAAGCGACGAAGACACTGTATATATCATGAAATCATACGAAGCACCATATTACATAATTATATCTATAGTGGGAAATGGGAATGATAATTTGCGGTGTATAAATTCTCAAACCTGAATAAACCGAGACCAAAAGGGGATAATTGCAACAACTATGTATAAGATCTGATAAACATTGCTGTCTTGACATGTGTTTGATCTTGTTTTGAAGTTGCCCCGTACATAGTAGCAGACATAGAATTGCAAACTCTGAATTGCTTGAACCTGAAATACAAGAGCACAGTGTGGTTTTTCACGATAAGCACAAGACAATTTGCACATTATACCGACTGAATCATCAACATTTTGGTATATGTAGTTTCCCATATAGAAAAAGGCAGAGTGTCAAACCTGGCTGGTATGCTGATCTGCCAAGAAGAAATCTGGTAGAGTAACCTGCAAATTGATGTGCAACTAGTTAGTATGTATGTACTTCCTGTTATATTAATGTTTGTGAATCTGTACGTCTCTTAAACAAACTGCTGGTACCTTATAGAGGGGAGCGCATAGGCAGTGCCCAGGCAGTTCTTAGAAAGAAGAAACGACTTGAACGATATAATATGTTCAGAGGACAAAATGTTATTAGAAGAAGAACCTGATAAAAGAAGATTTAAGATCATTAGGGGGTTCAAATTTTTTGTATAGATCAGTTGTAGAATGAAGTAGAAGGAAAACTAAACTTACAAACACCAACACAAGTGGGATCAGCTCTTTCACTGTCTCATAGTTTCCTGTTTTGGGTCCATATCCATATCCAGGTGGAAGAGTGCCAGCAGCCTAACTCTGTACTGAAAGACCAGAATCAAGGAGGAAAACTTGTCTGTAACCTAACTCTGTTCCCTGCTGGAAGCCAAATATGAAGGGATAATTGACCCGAAAACGCTTCCAGTAGTATACATTTGCCCTGTACATGAACATATGGAGGACAATGTATCCAAATAGGCTGCAATTTTAGAGCTTCATTACTCATATGTATTGTTTAAAACATGGTTTCTCTGGTAGACAGACATTAGGAAGAATCAATATGAATTTGTAAAAGACAGATGGTTAGTTCACCTATCTGGTGAACTATAGTTGTCTAGTATGATGGAGACACAGGCATAACTATCCAGCCAGTCTAGAAACCCCAACATCCTTCCCATCAAAGGATAAGTCTCCAAAGAGAACCTCATATAAAATTACTGGATAATCTTACTTTACAATCTTGAAGATTGAACTGCATTTGGTTCAACCAATTTTGCCTCAGAAAATACCAAAGCTTTGTAAAGGTCACAAAGAATGCCAAAGAGCTCATACCTAGTGACTGATCATGTCTGTATTATGGCCTGCAATTGGCTAGTTAAACGGCAAGTCTTGTTATTGCTTTCTATCCAACTTGTTTGTTGACAAAGGCACACAAGTAACATATTCCATGAATGGTAATCAGGACCTATACCCTTTTCTACCATTTGCAGAAAGAACATATATGCTTTGTTGAAATCTCCTCTACTACAGAAGACATCAATGAATGGACCGTAACTTCCAGAGTCCAACAAGCAGTCTCTACCTTTGATGTCCTCCATCAACTTAGACGCCTTTCCAACTTTATCCTGCTTGCAAAGCAGAATTATCACAGCATTTAATGTTGATGTAACTGGAAGATAACCACGTCCAATCATCTTGTTCATCAGCTCAAATGCTCCTTTTATACATCCTTTGCTACAATATCCACTAACTAAATTTGCATAAACAAGAGCACTTGGCATAACACCCTCCTCGACCATCTGATCATAGATCCTCCTTGCTTCACCAATATTGCCATTTTCACAGAAACCAAGTATTCTCACGCTCCTATCCACAACTCGTGGAAATAAGTTTTACATCTTCCTTAGAAATGCAAGTGCTTCTTCCAAACGGTTTTCCTTGTAAAACTCATATATAACACCATTATACGGACTAATATGAAACGCCGAAACCCCTTTATCATCCTTCATTACTTCCAAGATCTTCAATCCATTTTTCACTCTCCCACCCGAACACAATCCATGATAAGAGTATCGTACGTGACAAAATTCCAATTTATCCCAACCCTCTTCATTTCATTGAACATTTCAAGCGCCAAATCCAACATGTTGGAGTCACAAAGACCAAATATCAAGCCATTATATGTATATGCATTTGGCATGCACCCTTTCAACTCCATCTCCTTCAAAAGAAGACAACCAACTTTCACTTTCCCTAATCTACAAAACACATTAATCAACGTGTTATAAGCCAAAGCATCAACAATACCTCCTCTTTCCTCAACTCTTTCTAGAACTTCCACTGCCTCTGAAACACGTCCGTCGTTACAAAGAAGTTCCACTACTTTAGTGACTGCAATAACATCAGGAATATACCCTTTCCTAAAGCTCTTTTCCAACATCACCAAAGCCTGTACTAAGTTCCCCTCTCCACAATATGCGGATATCAAAATGTTAAAAGTCACATCACTTGGTTCAACCAATTCTCTCATCAAACCCCTTGCTCTCCCTACCTTCCCATTCTTGCAAAGTGCATGTATAAGTGTATTATAAATCACAGTATTCGGTGTAATGCCATGAGTTTTCATCACTTGAAGAAGCTTAAACCCATCACCAATCCTATTAGTCAAGCAAAGTCCTTTCATCAAAATCCCACAAGTATAATCATCACCCTGAATTCCATTTCCCATCATTTTGATCCTATAAAATTCTCTAGCAATGTCGATATCTTCCTTAACAAGAACATCAAGAATCGAATTGTATTGCTTCAGGGTCGGTTTCTTTTCAAACTTGGACACCAATTCAGGAACTTTAATTATTCCAGCATGACCAAGACCACGTACAAGGGTAACTAAGATATCCTCATCTGGGGTTGACCCAATTGAGCTAGGCATTTCATCGAATATGTGGTGGACATAATCTAAACGCCGAAAAATTCAGAGCTTGTGGATTAAAGCTCGGTAAGTAGATTGATTACGAGTGAAATTTCGAATCTTGAAGATGTTTGTTCCAAAATTAAACGGGTGATGTTTTCTTGAGTTGGGACAGGACTGGTTAATACTGTTGTGATTGAGTAGTGAGAAATGCTCCATAAATTCGGTTACTCCAACAGAGAGACGGTTTAAAAGATTTGTTCATGTTGCTATTCAAATTTCAGCCCCCTATTCAACAAGACAATTTTCAGTAGTCAGTTTGGCATTGTTGTTGCATTGCGTTGCCCGCTTCAGGTATTGAATCAGTAATAAGTGCTCCTGACTAGGGATGGACGGGGCAGGGCAGGGCGGGCGAGGCGAGTTTAAGTCTTGCGGGTTTATGTGGGTTTGCCCCGCAATCGCCCCATTGTGATACTCAATCATGACAAGCAGAGGAAGAAATAAAATAGTTCCCTCATTCCAATTTATGTGCTTTAAGCAAGTATTTTTAATTGTAAATTTTTCATATATCTTTTAATTATTTTGAATTATTTAATTATTGTGACTTATAATATTTTTTATTTAGTTTATAAATATATAAATTCATTTTAAAAAAAATTAAAGATTTCACGTGTAAATTTCTGGTCAAACTTAAATTGTTTAACTCTCGAAAAATGAAAAGTGTCACATAAATTGGGATATGATTTTTGTTTCAATTTGTTTGCCTATTTTTTCTTAGTTAGTTTAAAAAGACGGGGAAGCTCAAATATGCCATCAAATTTTAAGAAAAGATTCATGTATGTCATATGTTAAAAGTTTGATTCATTTATATTATTTTTGTTTGAGAGACTTAGAGGGCGTTTGGATTGGCTTAAAAGTTTGTCAAACTTACTTTTAAGTCAGTTTTTTACTTCTGAAAATGTTTGACAAATATAAAAAATAATTTAAAATAAGTTAGGAAGTGTTTTACAATGTAAAAAATGACTTAAAATAAGTCAAACACCAAAAGTAGGCCTCTCCAACTTTAATTTTTTGACTTAAAGCTACTTTCTTAAACCGATCCAAACAGACTCTTATTCATACCATTGTTTCAAGTCAAAACCACATCCTCACACGAACTTGATGAACTTTATCATCAGAAGTGTGTGCACAAGCCATCAACGCTTATCTAGATGCAACAGAATTTAACAATACAATACAATACATTTTAAGTAACAATCAAAACAAACATTGTATGTATAGTAACACAATACAATACAATACAACAGATAACAATGATCCAAACAAAGTGTAAATGAAATTAGTAACGCGCAATTGCAATTTTTCACTTTATAGTACCTTCCTTTATCTTCTCTTTCATGGCAAAGATATTCAAAGCATAAAGGAATCGACTGACTATACGGATACGCAACTGATGAAAATACAATATAAGATGAACAATGTTTCAGAGTAAAGGAAATCAAAGACCAAATTGAAATTTTACATGTGAAGCTACCATCCACAATCACAGGGACAGCCTGTTTTCACCCTTAAATTATTATACCAACACACACGTTTCTAAATTTTGCTAAGAATTGCACTGTAGCAAAGTGGAACACAAGAAACATCCAATTAACACAATCCCATGAATTACAGGCTCTTATTGCTGATCTTCATCTGACCTAGACCGTATCAACCGCCTGCGCCTTCTTGGATTATTAGACATATCACCACTCAATATGTTAAGATCAGGTTCACCCTCATCTTCATTATCGTTATTGTCTTGTAGACCAAGTAGGTTTTCACCCCAGGGATATCGGCGCCTAGATAGAGGTCCAGTGGACCGACGGTGCCTTGACAAAGCTCTTGATCTGCCACCTCTTGCCTCAGATATTGTATCCATTGAGCCAATCATCTGAAACAAGAAGGTACTCAACCATCTTCTGTTTGCACCTGAGCCTCGTTCCCTTTCACCAGATAGCCTCTCTCCATTCTCAATCACATAACCTCCAAACACAACTGCAACAGGCATGGCAGAGCTAACAGCACTGACAATGTCATCACACTCTCTTTGATTCTCAAGCTGTCTCCAAGCTCTGTCTTGAAGGGTCAATATCAGCAGGGCGTGCTGTTGGGTGATCTCTCCTAGCATGCCGGCACAATTTTCTTTAGTTACCGAGGAATGAACATGATTCACGAGAGCAGCTTCTATGCTTCAAATTTAGATGCTTTCTGGCTTCTTCGACTATTCCAGCCTAATACGTCTCCACGGCACATAGGACACTTCAATTTCAATAGTGAGTCAGATGAGTTGTCTGCATTCGCTGTTTCATGACTACTTCCCCATACAGTAACAGCATCTGAAGTTTGTAGAGCACCTTCCTGCATCTCCTTCCGATTATCTCTGTTACTATTTCCATTTTCTTCTGATCCTCCAGGAAATGCACCAGTTGCTACAACTTCATTGGCAGGTATATCATGATATCCGTGAACAACTGTACGATCACTTAAATTTCTCAGCTTCAAGTGTTCAGCGGGTGTCTCAACAGCAATATCCAGGTTCCCTGAGTCATAATGGGAGGATTGTCCCTATTTTCGGCTTTGAGTTTTTTGGAACGATCCAGACAATTTGAATGCCTATAACTTGTATCACAAATGTATGACCGGAATCCCTTATCATGAGAGCTACAAAGGAGAAGAACAGCATTGTGTGGATGATTCATGCATATAGGGCATGAAGCTCCATCCATTTCCTTGTACAGGACATGCATATCTACATCTTTTGACATGCTTCTTTTCCTACTAGCCATCTACGTACACTATAAAGTGTTTGTTGAGAATATGTCTCAGGATATTGTAGAAATAAAACAGTTAACTATTTTTAGGATTTCTAAATTATGTTATTAGAGTCGTATTTGAGTTGAATTTAGGAGTTAGTTCTTTTTATTTGTTATTTGAATTAAACTGATAAGTTAGAAACATATTTTCTACTTTTAATTAGGAATTATATGTATAAATGTAAGTCTCTGAATTATTAATAAAATAATTTTCTTTGATAATACTGCAATATTTTTTCTCTCAAAGTCTTTCTCTGTTATTTTCTTAATTTCTTTATTAAAAAAATCAACAATTGGTATCTAGAGTCTTCTTCTTGAGGGATCTGAGTAGAAAAATGGATTTCGATAATAGTTTTTCATGAATGACTCTTCCTATTTTTGATGGTAAGAATTATCAACTATGGGCTGTGAGAATGGAAACCTACTTGGAGACTCTTGATCTTTGGAAAGCCGTGGAAGAGGATTATGAAATTAATGCGCTGCCAAATTATCCCACCGTTGCCCAAATCAAGAGTCACAATGAAAAGGAAACCATTAAGTCGAAGGCAAAAACAACTTTGTTTGTTGTTGTTTCGACAACTGTTTTCACGAAAACATGACTCTCACATCACCAAAAGAAATTTGGAATTATCTTAAGAAAGAATATGTTGGAGAAGAAAGAATACGAGGAATGAAGGTATTAAATTTAGTGAGGGAATTCAAATTGCAGAGAATGAAAGAGTCAGAAACAATCAAGAAATATTCTGACAGATTGTTTGGTATTGTCAACAAGGTAATATTAATAGGCACTGAATTTAAAGATATAAGAATTGTTGAAAAAATTCTTGTTATAGTTCCCGAAAGATATGAAGTATGTATAACTACCTTTGAAAACACACAAGATTTGTCCAAAATTACCTTGGCGGAATTGTTAAATTCTTTGCAACACAGGAATAAAGTAGGCTTATGAGGCAAGAATAAAGTAGCCAGCAACAAAACTCAAAGCAAGGGTAATTTTTTGAAAAATTACTACCTTGTCAGCACTACGGCAAAAATGGGCATCCTCCGTATAAATGTTGGAAAAGACCAAATGCACAGTGCAAGATCTGCAAACAATTTAGTCATGAAGCTGTGATTTGCAAAAGCAAATTTCAAAAAGATGAAACAGTTGCCCAAGACACTACTAAAGAAAAAGAAGACCACTTATTTGTGACAACTTGTTTTTCAACCGAAAAATCTGATTTTTGGATGATTGATAGTGGTTGTACAAACCACATGAAATATGAAAAAAATCTTTTTAAAGAGTTCATTCCTATGAAAAATAAGAAAGTCAGAATTGGGAATGGTGATTGTATTCCTGCAAAAGGAAAAGAGACTGTTGCAATGAAAACAAATTCAGGTACAAAAATAATTTCAGATGTTCTTTATGTGCCTGATATTGATAAAAGTTTGTTTAGTGTTGGTCAGTTAATAGAAAAAGGATTTAAATTATTATTTGGAGACAAATATTGTCGAATTTTGGATTCTATAAAGCAAGAGTTTTACAAGTTGAAATGAGATGTAAGAGCTTCTCATTTAATCCAACAGAAGATGTACACAAGCCTTGCAAGACAAAAGATGAATTGGACGATTTGTTCACAAGGTCAATTTCAGATGAGACTCCAATTTACAATTCCTAATCCAAGGAGGAATGTTGAGAATATGTATCAGGATATTGCGGAAATAAAACAGTTAGCTATTTTTACGGTTTTTAAACTATGTTATTAGAGTCCTATTTGACTTGATTTTAGAAGTTATTTCTTTTTATTTGTTATTTGAATTAAACTGATAAGTTGGAAACATATTTTTCTACTTTTACTTTATATCTATAAATGTAAGTATCTGAATTATTAATAAAATAATTCCCATTGATAATAATCCAGTATTTTTTTCTCTCAAAGTCTTTCTCTGTTATTTTCTTAATTTCTTTATTAAAAAAAACCAACATTGTTACTAAAAAACAATGGAAACATCAGATTAATGCAACAGCTAGCAATATGGAAACAACACATTTTGTAGTATGACAAACAGCAAGCAAACTGTTTAAATACCACGACTCCTCAAGTTATAAAATTATATCATTGACGAGATTGTGCAAACTAATGAACCTATCGATCACAAGCAATGTTCTTCGATAAGAAGCAAACATCCAGTATTTTAGAGCTATGCCTTCCAGCTCTACATTTGCAATATAATTTTTCCGGCATGCTGGGAGGATTGACTTGCACTATCTAAGGTTCTTACGCACTTCCCTTACTAGTAAAAGGGGCTGCTAGGTGTAGCTTCTTTTATATTCTCCTGTTCTGAGTTGACCTCCACCCTTGCACCCTCCATGCTTATTATACTTCGACTAGGAGCCTTTGCTGAGGTGGATAGCATAGCCAGAAGAAACAAAAAACACTGATGTAATTTGTTTAACCATAGCTAAGGAAAGGTGAAAGGAGGCCCTAAACAAAGAATCTTTATATGAGTTTGAGGCTGAGAGAATAGCATCCTAAGGAGAAGCTCAGTTGATCAAGCCATGTTAAATACACGACAACCTGTCAATTCACAGACATTCTCTTCCATACCAATAAACTGGGCAATAAATATAACATTACACACTCGCCATCACAACACACATCAAAAGAGAAAAGAAATAGCAAGGCACATGAATCCTGATACATGTTAAGAACTCAGGGAAGGTTCGTGATCCTAAACTAACTACCCAACAACAAGGAGGCTCTTTTGAGTGTGTTTGGTATGGAGGAAAACATTTTTCAATTTTCTCATGTTTGGTCGGTCAAAATGTTAGAAAATATTTTCTCTAACAAAATAAATTCCTTAAAAATGAGGAAAAAGGGAAAACAAGTGGCATTCCAAGTTAATTGTCTTCTCCCCACCCGGCCCACCCACTCAACACCTCCGACCCCCATCCCTTGACCATCCCCAAACAACCACTCCCCACACCGTCCCACCCTCATATTGGTTTGCTAGAGTACATATAAATGCTCGAGGTAATATTTTTTGCTTACTAAGAAAATAAGCAAGAAATCCACTTGTTTTCCAAGAAAATATTTTCTAGGAGAACATTTTCCATCACACCAAACACACCCGTTATGTCTCTGATACGTTTAGAGTTCGAAACCTGTAAGCACTCATCAACTTGGCTATTGCTTCTAACAACTACATCTAGATAACAAAACCAAGTTCTGGAACATACATGATCTGTAGTGCTAGTACCATGTGTCTAATATATTTGCAGTCTCCAACAAGTTCTACATGCACCGATATTTCAAAGGCTCTTTTCCCAGAGTCAGCACACTCTTTTTGTACGAGAATTTAGCATCTTTGGCAGTACTATTGTCTAAACTGAAGGTAAGAAAACGAAGTCACGATATGATAAACATAACCAATTCCTTAAAATCTTTGAACCTGGAACAGAAACAAAGATAGTACATCCACAGCATTTCAACTGAGTTAGGATCATCCACAAATCAATAAAACTCAAGTGTTGTACCAATGAGTTAGGATCATTCTATGGTGTCTGCAGGACACTAGCCAACATGAAAAACTATCTCATCCATGCCAAAAGATGAATGCATAATTGTCCATCTTATCACAAGTACTCGGTCTATTTCTTTTCCAATTCTACCGAACTTATTTTTTCTGTGAGCACGGACTCTTTGAATATGCCAACGTGTGTGTGTCGGATCCTCCAACAGTAGTGCATTTTTGGGGCGTCCGACACAGGTATGGCAGCATATTTGGACTGTCCAAGCAGGTTTTTTCCCATCTCATTATTTTCTTTTCTTGTTGAGGAAATAGATTACATTTTGGCTTCGTACGTAACTAAGTTATTATCCCTTTCTCACAAACCAGTAACCTCAAACAATAACACTCAGGAAATTTACAATTTTGCATTGGGACCAGATCCCAACAAATATAGGAATGCATCAATGCGTTCTCTCAAATGAAGGGATAGATACACCAGAGATTGATATCTCCAAATTGAAATCCATAAGCAACACAAGATTAAAGAATTTATCATGACGCTTCTGGAGACAAAATAAACCAAAAAAAAAAAAAAAAACCATATCTATGATTTCCTTTAAGCATACTCACCAAGAAATATACCAAGTCTCTTCTAGTGGTTCCTCTGATTCTTGCAACGTTGTAAGTACTACTGAATGAAATACTACAGGATCCTTGTGCAACTCTAGAGTGCAATTAATGATAAACCTTCATGAGCGGTATTAATTTGCATTGGTGAACAGTTCTAGAAATCTTGAGCAATAAGTGTTGAATACAATGCAGTACTAGTCTATATCTTAGCCACAATCAGCCAGGAGTCCTAAAATCTGCAGCTAAGTATGATAAAATGATGGTAATGTGTATGATGTTCTTGTACAACACAAAGCAAGAAAGAAAATGATTAACAGTACTCACATTACTGATTATTGAGAAGTAGAAATTATGGAAAACGGCTGTAACTTAGTGAATTAGATAGTTATAGGAGGGATGATTTTCACCCGGATTTATGAAAAGCATAGCCCGGACAACACACTCCAACAAAAAAACAAACATTATGCATAGATGCAAGATAACATTTAATTTGATTTCACGAGATTACGGACAAACAGCAAGTACACAGAAATATGAACGCGTTTTCAACCATAAACCACCATCTAAAAACCCCAAAATGAAAAATAAAACATACCATGTTAATAATTCCCTCAAAGATCAAATTTTGTAGCAAATCAAGTAAAGCATATTTACATTGATCCATTAATTTTGCAAACAAAAGATGATCTTGTAAAAATTTTAAGCACAATAGATAATCCAAACCCCAGCAGATAATATTACTGTTAATTGCTAAGAATAATTTAATAAATTCCAAATATTTACAATTAAAGAATATCATTAGATAAAAAATATTTATGGAGGTCTTCTAGACCGTATCTGGTGAACTGTAGTTGTCTAGTATGATGGAGACACAGGCATAACTAACCAGCAAGTCCAGAGACCCCAACAGTAAGTAGACTTTTTATCCTTCCCATCAAAGGATAAGTCTCCAAAGAGAGACTCATCTAAAATTAATGGATAATCTTACACTACAATCTTGAAGATTGAACTGCATTTGGTTCAACCAATTTTGCCTCAGAAAATACCAAAGATTAGTAAAGTCACAAAGAATGCCAGAGAGCCCATACCTAGTGGCTGATCATGTCTGTATTATGGCCTGCAATTGGCTAGTTAAACGGCAAGTTTTGTTATTGTCTTCTATCCAACTTGTTTGTTGACGAAGGCACACAAGTAACGTATTCCATGAATGGTAATCAGGAACTATACCCTTTTCTACCATTTGCAGAAAGAACATATATGCTTTGTGGAAATCTCCTCTACTACAGAAGGCATCAATGAACGGACCGTAACTTCCAGAGTCCAGCAAGCAGCCTCTACCTTTGATGTCCTCCATCAACTTAGACGCCTTTCCAACTTTACCCTGCTTGCAAAGCAGAATTATCACATCATTTAATGTGGATGCAACTGGAAGATAACCATGTCCAATCATCTCGTTCATCAGCTCAAATGCTCCTTTTATACATCCTTTGCTACAATATCCACTAACTAAGTTTGCATAAACAAGAGCACTTGGCATAACACCCTCCTCGACCATCTGATCATAGACCCTCCTTGCTTCACCAATGTTGCCATTTTCACAGAAACCAAGTATTCTCACGCTCCTATCCACAGCTCGGGGAAACAAATTTTCCATCTTCCTTAGAAATGCAAGTGATTCTTCCAAACGGTTTTCCTTGTAAAACCCATATATAACACCATTATACGGACTAATATGAAATGCCGAAACCCCTTTATCATTCTTCATTACTTCCAAGATCTTCAATCCATTTTCCACTCTCCCACCTGAACACAATCCATGGATAAGAGTATCGTATGTGACAAAATTCCAATTTATCCCAACCCTCTTCATTTCATTGAACATTTCAAGTGTCAAATCCAACATCTTGGAGTCACAAAGACCAGATATCAAGCCATTATATGTATCTGCATTTGGCATGCACCCTTTCAATTCCATCTCCTTCAAAAGACGACAGCCAACTTTCACTTTCCCTAATCTACAAAACCCATTAATCAACGTGTTATAAGCCACAACATCAACAATACCTCCTCTTTCCTCAACTCTTTCTAGTAATTCCACTGCCTCTGAAACACGTCCGTTGTTACAAAGAAGTCCCACTACTTTAGTCACTGTAATAACATCAGGAATATACCCTTTATTAAAGCTCTTTTCCAGCATCACCAAAGCCTGTACTAAACTCCCCTCTCCACAATATGCAGATATCAAAATGTTAAAAGTCACATCACTTGGTTCAACCAAATCTCTCATCAAACTCCTTGCTCTCCCTACCTTCCCATTCTTGCAGAGTGCATGTATAAGTGTATTGTAAATCACAGTATTCGGCGTAATGCCACGAGTTTTCATCACTTGAAGAAGCTTAAACCCATCACCAATCCTATTAGTCAAGCAAAGTCCTTTCATCAAAATCCCATAAGTATAATCATCACCCTGAATACCATTTCCCATCATTTTAATCCTATAAAACTCTCTAGCAATGTCTATATCTTCCTTAACAAGCACATCAAGAATCGAATTATAGAGCTTCAGGGTCGGTTTCTTTTCAAACTTGGACACCAATTCAGGAATTTTGATGACTTGTTCAATCATTCCACCACGACCAAGACCACGTACAATGGTAACAAAGATATCCTCATCTGGGGTTGACCCAATTGAGCTAGGCATTTCGTCGAGCAGGTGGTGGACACAATCAAAACGCCGAAAATTGCAGAGCTTGTGGATTAAAGCTCGGTAAGTAGATTGATTGTGAGTGAAATTGTGAATGTTGGAGGCCCATCTAAAGGTTTGAAGAGCTTGAGTTGCAGATTTTTGTTCCAAAATTAAACGGGTGATGTTTTCTTGAGTTGGGACAGGGCTGGTTAATACTGTTTGTGATTGAGTAGCGAGAAATGCTCCATAAATTCGTTTACTGCAACAGAGCGAGCATTTAAAGGATTTGTTCATGTTGCTATTCAAATTCCAGCCCACTACTCAACAACACAACAAGCGTTTCTCAGTAGTCATTCGCATGTAGTTCTTGCATTGCATTGCCCGGTTCAGGTATTGAATTAGTAATAAATGCTGCTGACTAGGGATGGCAATGGGACAAAGCAGGTTAGGAGCTGTGCGGGGCGACCAGTGGTGGAAAAATGAGCTAAAAGTGTTTATAGGTTCCAATTAAAAAAAAAGATAAGTGGGCCCCTTTATTTTTTTTCTATTTTTTTATTTTTAATATTAATAAAAAGAGTAAACTAATAACATTTTTCGTAATTGTCTAGGCAACTACTGAAGTTGTCTGGACAACTATTAAAGTTTTTTGGAAAACTACTGAAGTTGTCAGGAGACTAATGAAGTTGTTTTCACAACTATGATAGTTGTAGGACTAAAGTATAAAAATTAAAAATTTGGAAATATTGAGAAAACATTTTTTAACCTAATTAATATTATTTATCACTTTTACCCAATTTTTAAGACTCGAAGGAGTTCTACCTAATTGACTAACTAGTTTATCATTTTAATAGATCTTCCCGCGGCTATGTGCGGGGATTGATTTTCTAAAATAAACTTTTGTTTTTTTTTGGATGCGGTAACTTTCTTTTTGTAAGTTTATGTTTAAGCTTTTGAATACTATGCTTGTACAACTTTTTTTGGTTTGTTTTTAATTCCCGAACAGCATTGTCTATTATTTAAAATTTTGAAATAAGAACTTTGTTTTTATTTAATTATGATCCAATTGAATCTTAAAAAAAAGGGCAAATAAATGAGGGTTACACAGAAGAGTTAACAGATGCATGGTATTTCTGATTTCATCGTAGTATTTCTCATATGAGGAAAAAACTTTGATATTTGGATTTGGGTTTATTTAAGATTATCATTGAAACTTTAATTTTAAATATAAAAACAATTGTTATGAAGAAAGTAGGAAAAATAGTTTTGTTGGGAAGAATTTAGATGACGTGAACAGTATTTAGAAATTTTTTAAAACAAAAATAAAAATTATCGGGGCGGATATATGAGGAGCGGGTTTATGCGGGGCGGAATGAAAACAACGAATTTTACTAGGCGAGGCGGGGTGAGTTTAAGTCTTTGCAGGTTTATGTGGGGTCATCCCGCAACCGCCCGCACCACCCTATTGCCATCCCTACGCCCCAAGATACGAAACTCACTGATGATTTCAAGTTCAACTTCCAAATCAAGTCCTCTTTTGTAGAGAAATAATGATTATCGACTACACTCTTCAACAAATCCATGTTATGATCCACTTTCTAGTTTCAATCATTTATGCTAGTATTAATCGCCTTAACATTTTTCACAACTATAAGGGTGGATGGCTGGATTTCAATGAATTAATTTCTCTAATGAGAAAATAGTGTTAACAATAAATATTATAGGGCTGAGCTAGCTATTTTGACAATATCTTAATTAGTGTAAAATAATGAACCTAGGCTTTAAGGGCAATATATACACTTACACTTCAAATAATAAGTGTTACTATAAAAATAGACACAAGAGACTAGACATTTGTTTGGCCATTGACTCTTGGATAGTTCAGCTATTTGTTATAGACTTTCCTCACGTCCTTTACAAGTTAGATTACACAAGACTCATGTCCTTCAAAGGACTTCTCAAAAATTGCACCAAACACCCTCATTAGTGTTATACAATCCTTCCAAAGAAAAGAAATACTTTTGTTAACATTTTTCATCAGATGAATAGAATCGATGGCATCGGAGAGCTACCCCTATATATAACACCTTCATTCAAGACCTTAATTCAATGTGATTTTCTCTTTCAATTCAAGGAAGCTACTTTGATAAGGAGGAACTGAGTGCAACAAAAATTTTTTTTAAAAAAAAAAAAAGATAAGGATTGATTAATACCATTAGGAGAAAAATTAATGAATATCCGCAACTTAGATTTCAAGAAAAATTCATGAATATACAGATATCATAGATACATATTATATCAACAAAATCTTAAAATGTATCATACTCTTCTTCGCATGTGAAAACCTCTTCTTCAGAAATTCAAACAGTATATCATATGTGAAGCAACCTATATGATAAATACAGAATGTATCAGAAAAAATCTCAAAATATATCCAACTCTTCTTCTCTTATGAAATTCCTCTTTTCTTTTTCAATTGTTCTTGAGAAATTCAAACATTATATCATTTATACATATTTAAAACAACATGTACCATATATATATATAGAGAGAGAGAGGGTATCAGATGTATCATACTCCTTATATATGCTTTAGATACATATGTAAAACATGTATCATAAATACAATCTGTATAAAAAAAGATCTTAGAATGTATCACATTCTTCTTTGATTTTGAAATTCCTCTTCTTCTTTATTGTTCTTGTAAAATTCAAATTGTATCATAGATACATATATAAAGTAACATGTATCATAGATCATACTACATTGTAGAGAGGATATAAATGTACAAGAATACAAAAAATGCACATAGATGCAGGAGTTTTTGCAGAAATTATGTATTTGGATGTTGGTGTTGCTGAGGCCATTCCTCACTATACCATTAGAGCTAATGAGGTTTGAATGTTCTTAGTTTGTAAGTGGCTTTTATTAATGGTAATATTTATATTGGTCGCCGAAAAAAATAAAATGTAAAGCAACCTGTATCATAAATACAAATTGTATCACTCTTTTCACTATTAAATCTTCTCTTTTTCTTGAGGAATTCAAACATTTATATGACAGATACACATGTAAGGCATCATGTATCTATGTTGGCGGACTCTACATGTGCATGATACACAGAGGAGAATGATGAGAGAAGGAGAGATACACAAAGGGAGAGGAACAAGAGTCAAGAGAAGGGAGTGATACACAAAAACACGAAGGGAGGGAGATTAGAGAAATAAAGATAAAAATATACACAAAGGGAGAGGAACGAGAGAAGCAAAAAGGAGAGCGAGAGAGGAGAAAGGCGAGCAAGAGAGGGAGGTGAGCAAGTATGGTACGGTTTAGTAGATATCATGAAAAGTATAGCTAAGTTTAGTTATTAAACCCCAAAGTGTTGTGGTTTGTGAATTTTTCTCTTAATTAAATAAATAGTCCTTTTAATGAAAATAAACGATGTCGTCACGAGAAAAAGACATTTAATAACTTCAATCATAAATATTTACTATCCTATCTTATTGGAATATTGGATGCTTAGCTAGATGCAATTTCACTAAGTACTTCCTTTATCTTCTCTTTCTTGGCAAAGATCATCAAAGCATAAAGAAATACACTGATGAAAATACAATATAAGATGAACAATGTTTCAGAGTTGAGGGAAATCAAAAGACCAAATGGAAATTTTACATTCTGAAGCTACCACCCACAATCACAGGGTCAACCTGTTTTCACCCCTTTAAATTATTATACCAACACACAAGTTCCTAAATTTTGTTAAGAATTGCACTCTATCTTTCTGTAGCAAAGTGGAAAGCAAGAAACTTCCAATTGATCTAGTGTAAACAGTCCCCTCCTGAACAGACCATTAATACAATCCCATGAATTAGAGGGTCTTACTGCTGATCTTCATCTGACCTAGACCGCATCAACCGCCTGCGCCTTCTTGGATTATTAGACATATCACCACTCAATATGTTAAGATCAGGTTCACCCTCATCTTCATTATTGTCGTGGTCTTGTAAACCAAGTAGGTTTTCACCCCAAGGATAGCGGCGCCTAGATAGAGGTCCAGTGGATCGACGGTGCCTTGACAAAGCTCTTGACCTGCCACCTCTTGCTTCAGATATTGGATCCATTGAGCCAATCATCTGAAACAAGAAGAAGGTACTCAACCATCTTCCGTTTGCGCCTGAGCCACGTTCCCTTTCACCAGATAGCCTGTCGCCATTCTCAATCACATAATCTCCAAACACAACTGCACCAGGCATGGCAGAGCGAACAGCACTGACAATGTCATCGTACTCTCTCTGATTCTCAAGCCGTCTCCAAGCTCGCTGTCTTGAAGGGTCAATATCAGCAGGGCGTGCTGTGGGGTGATCTCTCCTAGCATGCCGGCGCAATTCTCTATAGTTACCGAGGAATGAACATGATTCACGAGAGCAGCTTCTATGCTTCAAATTTAGATACTTTCTGGCTTCTTCGACTATCTTCCAGCCTAATACGTCTCCACGGCACATAGGACACTTCAATTTCAATATTGAGTCAGATGAGTTGTCCGCATTCGCTGTTTCATGACTACTTCCCCATACAGTAACAGCATCTGAAGTTTGTAGAGCACCTTCCTGCATCTCCATGCGATTATCTCTGTTACTATTTCCATTTTCTTCTGATCCTCTAGGAAACGCACCAGTTGCTACAACTTCATTGGCAGGTATATCGTGATATCCGTGAACAACTGTACGATCACTTAAATTTCTCAGCTCCAAGTGTTCAGCGGGTGTCTCAACAGCAATATCCAGGTTTCCCTGTGTCATAATGGGAGGATCGTCCCTATTTTCGGCTTTGAGTTTTTTGAAACGATCCAGACAATTTGAATGCCTATAACTTGTATCACAAATGTATGACCGGCATCCCTTATCATGAGAGCTACAAAGGAGAAGAACAGCATTGTGTGGATGATCCATGCATATAGGGCATGAAGCTCCATCCAATTCCTTGTACAGGACATGCATATCTACATCATTTGACATGCTTCGTTTCATACTAGCCATCTACGTACACTATAAAGTGTTACTAAAAAACAATGGAATCATCAGATCAATGCAACAGCTAGCAATATGGAAACAGCACATTTTGTAGTATGACAAACAGCAAACAAACTATTTAAATACCACGACTCCTCAAGTTATAAAATTATATTATTGACGAGATTATGCAAACTAATGAACCTATCGATCACAAGTAATGTTCTTCGATAAGAAGCAAACAGCCAATATTATAGAGCTGCAGCCTTCCAGCTCTACATTTGCAATATAATTATTCCGGGATGCTGGGAGGATTGACTTGAACTATCTAAATTCTAAGGTTCTTACGTACTTCCCTTACTAGTAAAGGGGTGCTAGGTGTAGCTTCTTTTATATTCTCCTGATCTGAGTTGACCTCCACCCTTGCACCCTCCATGCTTATACTTCGACTAGGGGCCTTTGCTGAGGTGGATAACATAGCCAGAAGAAACAAAAACACTGATGTAATTTGTTTAACCATAGCCAAGGAAAGGTGAAAGGAGGCCTAAAGAAAGAATCTTGTATGAGTTTGAGGCTGAGAGAAAAGCATCCTGAACTATGAGGAGAAGCTCGGTTGATTAAGCCATGTAATGTCAAATATACCACAACCCGTCAATTCACAGACATTCTCTTCCATACCAACAAACCGGGCAATATATATAACATTACACACTCGCCATCACAACACACATAAAAAGAGAAACAACATGAATCCTGATACATGTTAAGAACACAGGGAAGATTCATGATCCTAAACTAACTACCCAAAAACAAGCAGGCTCTTTTGAGTGTGTTTGCCATGGAGGAAAACATTTTTCAATTTTCTCATGTCTGGTTGGTCAAAATGTTTGAAAATATTTTCTCTAGGAAAATAAGTTCCTTAAAATGAGGAAAAAGGGAAAACAAGTTGCATAAGTGGAATTCCAAGTTAATTGTCTTCTCCCCACCCGGCCCACCCACTCAACACCTCCAACTCCCACCCCTTGACCATCCCACCCTCCGCCACCCCCAAACACCCACTCCCCACACCGTCACACCCTCATAGTGGTTTCTAGAGTACATATAAATGATATAAATGCTCTAGAGATAATATTTTTTTGCTTACTAGAAAATAAGTAAGAAAGCCACTTGTTTTCCAAGTAAATATTTTCTAGGAAAACATTTTCCATCATACCAAACACATCCGTTATATCTCCTCTGATACGTTTAGACCTATAAGCACTCATTAACTTGGCAATTGCTTCTAACAACTACATCTCGATAACAAAACCAAGTTCTGGAATATACATGATCTGTAGTACTAGTACCATGTGTCTAATAGATTTGCTGTCTCCAACAAGTTCTACATGCACCGATATTTCAAAATCTCTTTTCCCAGAGACAGCACACTGTTCTTTCGTATGAGAATTTAGCATCTTTGGCAGTACTATTGTCTAAACTGAAGGTAAGAAAAGGAAGTCATGATATCATAAACATAACCAATTCCTTAAAATCTTTGAACCTGCAACAGAAACAAAGATGGTACATTCACAGTATATCAACTGAGTTAAGAGTATAGGATCATCCATCAATCCATATAACTCAAGTGTTGTACCAAAGTGTATTTTAAGGTTTAAAAGAAAAGCTACTTCATTCTACGGTGTCTGCAGGACACTAGCCAACATGAAAAACTATCTCATGCAAGCCAAAAAATAAATGTAGTGCATAATTGTCCATCTTATCAGAAATATTCAGTCTATTGCTCTTCCAAATCTACCAAACTTATTTTTTCTGTGTTGCACGGACTCTTTGAAAATGCCAACGTGTGTGTCGGATCCTCCAACAGTAGTGCATTTCTGGAGGGTCCGACACAGGTATGGCAGCATATTCGGACTGTCCGAGCAACATAGTTTGGTGTCATCTCATTATTTTCTTTTCTTGTTGAGGAAATAGATTGCATTTTGGCTTCGTACATGATTAAGTTATCGTGCCTTCCCACAAACCAGTAACATCAAACAATAATGGTCAGAAAATTTACAATTTTACATTGGGACCAGATCCCAACAAATAGATGAATGCATCAATGCGTGCTCTCAAATGAAGGGATAGATGAACCAGAGATTGATATCTCCAAATTGACATCCATAAGCAAGACAGGTATGATTAAAGAATTTATCATGACTCTTCTGGAGACAAAATAAACCAAAAAAAAAAAACATATCTACGATTTCCGGTAAGCATACTCACCAAGAAATATACCAAGTCTCTTCTAGTGGTTCCTCTGATTCTTGCAACGTTGTAAGTACTACTGAATGAAATATTACAGGATCCTTGTGCCACTCTAGTGTGCAATTAATGATAAACCTTCACGAGCAGTATTAATTTTCATTGGTGAACAGTCCTAGAAATCTGGAGCAATAAGTGTTGAATACAATGCAGTACTAGTCTATATCTTAGCCACAATCAGCCAGGAGTCCTAAAACCTGCAGTTAAGTATGAAAAAATGATGGTAATGTGTATGATGTTCTTGTACAATACAAAGCAGGAAAGCAAATGTTTACCAGGACACACATTAACGATGATTGGGAACTAGAAATTATGAAAAATGGCGGTAACTTAGTCAATTAGATAGTTATAATAGGGATCATTTTCACCGGGATTTTTGAAAATTATAGCCCAGAACAAACATTATGCACAGATGCAAGATAACATTTCATTTGATTCCACCAGATTACTGACAAACAGCAAGTACACCGAAATATGAATGCGTTTTCAACCATAAACCATCATCTAAAACCCCCAAAATGAAAAACAAAACATACCATGTTAATAATTCCCTCAAAGATCAAATTTTGTAGCAAATCAAGTAAAGCATATTTACATTGATCCATTAATTTGCAAACAAAAGATGATATAGTAAAAATTTTAAGCCCAATAGAAAATCCAAACCCCAACCCCAACCCCAGCAGATAATATTACTGTTAATTGCTAAGAATAATTTAATAAATTCCAAATATTTACAATTAAAGAATATCATTAGATAAAAAAGATTGTGACTTTATAGATTCACGATCATTACAAAGTAGTTAGATACATATAGATCTGCATATAATCAAAAGGGCATATTATATATGATCAAGTTAGGTCAAGAAAAAAAAATTCCCCAAAATACAAATAATTAAAGGGGGCACGAAATTACAATCCAAGATGAAATTGGAGTTGGCCTAGCGTTTGTCCTTACGAGATTGATTGTTGATTTTGCTTCAAATCTATAATTAATCGGAAAAAAATACAAAAAAAATTGTATGATAATTATGGGAGGCGTCCAGTGAAAGAAGATTGAAGATAAAAAGGAACAGTTGTAGAAGATACCCAACTGCTGTATATATACAGAGGCGTTGACAAGAAAAAATAAATGAAAATACGTATATATCTTGAATACTGTTCGATATCCACATTAAATCTTGTTTCGATGGTTGTTACCTGTTGTATCATATTGTATTATTAATTTAAATACAAATTTTGATCTTATAACAGGTGGTTCCTCTGTTTTGTACCAGCGGGCACAAAAACATTTTGATACTCCTCATGAGTGTTAATTATATTTTAGTTTTTGTTGGTTTCTCAAAATATATATATATATATATATATATGATTTTTTTCGAAGTTAATCGGTGCGCATCCCCACTGATAAAGGTAGGTCTGCCTCTGGATAATGACCGGTTTGGTGTGATTGTGTCGATAGCTTAATATTTTCTTTTCATTTTGTTTTATTTATTCCCAAACAAATATTTTTTTTTTTTTTTTTTTTTTCATTAGCTCTCTTTTTTTCTTTCTATTTTTTTCAGAATTTATCATTTAAATTATAAATATGTGACATTATATAATGATGGAGAATAATATAATCTATCCAAATATTATATTCATTAAAACAATACAGTATGATATAATACAACCCGATATAATACAATATATCATAAAACAATACGTAACAACCATCCAAATAAAGTGTTAGAATCTGACTAACGCAAATTTATATCGTATAAAACACCATTTAAATCATTCAATACATCACATCCTTTATCGATAAAAATGATACTTTTATTAGAGGTCCAAGGTTAAGGGTCATGAAAATGAAATAATAAGATAGAGAAAGGTACAAACTCTCTTTGCGTGTAAGCTATTACCGGCGTGTACGTTGTCCACGAACCATTCAAAGTGCTTGGATTGGAGTATTCTGTACACACTTTTTATTAAACTTTGGCATAGTTAATTTGATTAACTTTTTAAAATTAAGTAACGTTAGATTAACATAGTTTTTAAAAAAACAAAAATAAAATATTTCAAAATGATACATGAAAAATATTTAAAATTATATTAAAAAAATTAAATATATTAAAATTAAAATACTCATCAAAATCATATACTTTAGAATTTTAGAATGCAGTTACATAAATTGATCAGATTAAAAAAAAGTGAGGTAAAAGGAAAACAAAACACCATTTATTTTTTAAAATAATTTGTTTCTGAAATACTGTAAAACTTAGTATTTTGAAAATATATTAATTTTATTTGATCAATTTACTTAAAACATATCTACACCAATATTATAGATACAATTTCAATTAAAACATACCTCTTTTAAAGTGTTTTTACGGTCAATTTTACAAAAAAGAAAAGGATATATAGAAAGTTATATTACACTCAATTTTATTCATTTCATCCTTAATCGGGTTTATTTTTGTATTCCCATGTAATCGAAATCTTTGATGTATGGAAAAAGCGACTATTTTCCTCCAACTACCACCATGTGCGCCTGGAACAATGAAGTATACATGTTTATCGCATTCCTTATAACATAGCTTTGTTCTTGCAGCAAGACTTACATTTGAGTTATAGTTTCAAAGGCAAAACAATATATTGACTATTGGGTGCAACAGTTCTCATTGAAGGTAAAAAGAAAATTGGTTTTTTTTTTTTTTTAATGTTTGTATCTAGGGATGGCAATGGGCGGGGAGGTTGCAAAGCGGGGTGGGTTATAGTGTTTGTGGGGCAGTGCGGGTTAATGTTTTTGCGAGGGCAGGGCGGATACAAAATAATTTTTTAGGAAAACATGTGGGGCAGGGCGGGTATGGGTTAGGGTTTATTTTTCTTTTGAAGTTAAACTAAATTGGGCAAATAGCATATGCAGATCAGTGGACAATTGACACTGAATTTCTAAGTTTATTATGCCTATCTTTTGTCTCTAGTATTTATACAATATTTTATCAAGTAAAATGATGCATCACTTGTGATGAATTCTGATTCTAATTAATTTGTATACTGACTAGGCTATATATTTTATTATTTACCTTCATAATCATGGTGTTAGAAAGTAATGTAGCAGATTCTTAAATGAGAAACTAAAGTGTATGAAAAACTTAATAAATTACAACATTGTTTTACTTAAGTGTCAAAATTAAGCACATGTACTGTTATGTTGAAGTTTTGCGGTGCGGCTATATGCGGAGCGCCGGAGTGGGTATATGCAGGGCTGGGAAAAATAAAAAATTATGCTGTGTGGAGTGGAGCGGGGTGTAGTAAAGTCATTGCGGGTGTGGGGCAACGTGAGTTACTAATTGAAATTACCAAGTTTTTTTTTTCACTTGCACAATTACTTTCGATTTGATTCATCTCGTTTCATTTATTTGGGTGAGAGGGAGGCTGTGAGTCACCTGTGCTACGGATTTTTTCGTTTGTTGATTCTCGAAATTGAAAAAAAAAAATCGGGTCCAGACCCACAAATGAATAGGAAGCGAAGCGAGGGTCCTTCATTAAATGGGGAAAAAGAGGGGTGAAAGAAAGAAAAAACTTCCCTTTCTTTCTCTTCTTTATTTTGGTTTTATCCCTTCGACAAATTTCGACTATGACCAATGCCCCACTAGCTAAATAGGCGTAAGAAGGTTTATAATTAAAACAATCACTTTTTTTATACGTTAAAAACTATTTCGATTACATGGTATAGATGGACTACAAAGATCACTTTTTTGTATATTAATATCAAGCGTATTTTTTAGCCAAAAGGTTGACGTCAGGGGTATTTGGTGACCGAAAGATGGATAAAGGGTAGTTTTGTACCAATTCAAATAGTTGATTGGGCATTTTGAGGCCCTTTTCCGTTTTATTTTTTATAACAATCGTTTTAATCAATTTTTTTAAATAGCGCCCCGTATCTTTCTGTTGTTTTCATTCAATAAATTTATCATTTGTTAACGTAATATAGGATTCACACCTCTTCACCCAATTTATACCCATTAAATTCTTTGAGAAAATATATTGCTTCTTTATATTCCTTTTAGTCCATATAGATAAGTAAATTAGAGGAATATGACACATTCTTTAAGTATAAAAATTAAAAGCTATTTTTTATTATTATTCTGTTGAAATTCTTAAAATATTAAGATCTCATCAAAAGTAAGGTTAAACATAAAAAAGTACCAATAACTTTCTTGAACTTTGAATAATTCATTTATTTTGAACTATGAAAAGAATTTCAATAATTCACTTAATTAATATGGACTAGAGCGAGTATAATTCAACTAAGAAAATTATGCACCCACTCAGTTAAAAAAAATTGTTCACTCCTTAAATTTTGAACACCCTTGACGAAATTCCTAACTCTGCCACTGACTTCGACATGTTAGCACCTCACTTTTTAACAAACTGGTCTCAAAGGATTGATCCGAGGGATTCAAAAAATTAAATTTGTAGATGACAAAGCTTGTGATGCATGTGTCAAAAGCAAATAAACCAGGTCGTTTTCCAAACAAAAGAAGCAAGTAAGTACCACCAGGCCTCTTGAATTACTTCACATGGACTTATGTGGACCTGTAAAGATTTAAAACAGAGGAGGGATGACATACATCTTTGTGACTGTAGATTAGTTTTCGTTTATAATTAAGTTAATGATTTTATTTTGTTAAGATTAAGAAGTGCGTTAATTACTTAATATTAATTCGTCTTATTTAAATTTTTGCCGAATTCACTATTTAATTTGATTTGGCAATATATCTAAGTCTATTTTTACCACAATCTAAAAGAAATTTGGCTATTTTTTTAAAATCCTCTAGCCCTTTCGTTTCAGCCCATTTCTCCTCTCCCAATCCTAATTTTCACATCACATAACAACACCAACCCATCAATACAATTCTTACATTGCAACTTATACAACATTAGATACCACTCACAGCACCCCAATTCTTACAGACCCTATCAGCAAACCCCACCAATACATACACCAAATACGTACACACGCGACCAGTACACCCAAACGGCACCTGGATAAACTACTTTATTAGACATACATCACCACCATATATACTAATATTATCTCTACTTTCAAACAATTACATATATTGCCACTTTTAATATTTTATATCATATATTATTTAAGATACAATCTGATACTCATATTTCTTAAAATTATTATTGATTAATTATCTTTATATTTAAACTCCACAATTAACGTTTTAACAACAATCAAATATATTTCTCTCTCATCATCTCCCCAATCTCCAACCCTGTCTCACCCCCCACCTCCCACTTATTATCGAGTAGTCAACTGCCGCAAACAACCAGTATCAATGCAAATAATGCAATAGCTCTAAATTATCATTTATATATTTTATTGCAAAGGGATGCTACAATATAATGTATCTAGTTTTTCTCAATGTATCTGATTAAGTGTGTATGTATTTAATAAAGATATTGTAGATTTTCACATGCATCTGACACAATTTGTTCTGTCATGTATCTGAGTCCTGTCATATGTATCTGGTCTTCTATCATATATCTTAATATTATCATATGTATTTTTTATGTAATTATAATGTGTATCTTACTATTTTCGTATGTATCTGATATACATGTGTACATTGTGTTTAATTTGGATGCATTGTTAGTTATGTATATGTAAATACAAGGAATGAATATTATCTTTTTATGATTATTCTTTTTTTTTTAATGTCAGTTATATTGTGTTTATTTTGTGATACATTGTTATTTAAATTTTGGTGAAAACACGAAATGTTTATTGTTTTAGTCCTTTTCACAAAAAAAGGAAGGAAACAATTTGGAGTTTTTTGAAACTTTTTTAGGAAGTGTTATGCTACAAATTTTCAAAAGATGTTAAAGGAGTTATTTACTCCATCAATTGAGCAATTATGATATGTTACATAAATATACACACGTTTGTAGTGTAAGCTATTGACATATCTCATATACATGTATCTGGAATAGGAAACACGAAATTCAGACAAACAAATTTGAATTTCTACAAAAAAAAAAAAATGAAAGAAATTAGACTCTTTTGTTTTTTGAATTTTTCTGAAGTTGTTAGACTAGATACACTCAAAAGATGTCGAAGGAATAATTTTCTCCTTAAATTAAGCATTTTAGTCACAATTTTTAATTAATGTAACGATTTGTTCCCATCGTTATGAAAAAATCAATGGGGAAAATTTTTGGGCCGAAAAACTTTTTCGTAGTAACTTGAAGTTTCTCAACCTAATCCAGATTTGGACGAAATCAAAGTCAGTGAGGTCTAGAAAAATCTGGTAACAAGTGGGAGATCTAATTATGATTTTGATTACCTGAGTAGATAGCTAAGACGTTAAGGAACCAGTACGACTTTAAGAAATTGAATTCGGCTGAGTAGAACTCCTGAAACTAATCTTAGCGCGAATGGGTAATTTCTGAGTGTCATGGGATGAAGGTGTGTTGTGAAATGGGAGTTTGAGACTCTTAATTTGACTCACTAGTTCCGTGCAAGCCGCTGTGGTGGGATTATTCCTGCCAGGGCGAGGTGGTGGCCGCCAAAGCGGCCAGTCGCGAATTAAGTCGGAAATAAACCCCAAAAATGTCTTTATTCTGCAATTTTCGTTTTTGAGAGCTAGGAGACGACCCCAGGCGATTCTTGACAGTTTTTCACCATTCTTGAGGCTAAATGTAAGGTTTTCGCTCCCCAAAGCTATTTTTCGATCCATAGAACTTAGTATCTCGATCATATATTGTTAGGAAGGGTTTTAAACTGTTTTGGATGGTGGGAAAAATCCCTAGCTTCACCTTAGGATCATAAGTTGGGTCTTGGGTTATTGGGTTTGTCATAAGGTAAATTAGACCTTAATTATTGATCCCCGTATTGAATCGTTTGTTTGTAGACCAAGAACAAGCAGAAAGAATCCAGAAAGGGAAGAATCAAGTTTCTTAAGGGATTCAAGCTTTGTTTGAGGTAGGTGATGGTTGTGATTCCATGTTGGTGTGATGTATGTTAGTAATTACTTCATTATAATGCATGTATGTATGTGAATGTTGTATTATTAATCACACTAATCGTAAATGAGGATGATTGAATAATTGTATGCCATGAATCATGACTTAATTGTATGATTATGAGAATGTACATTGTGATTGTGATTGTGGCTTGTTGAACGGATCGGGTGTTACGTTCCAACACACTAACTTGGATTGGGTGTCACGTTCCGACGCATATATGGGATCGGGTGTCATGTCCAGCACACTAACTTGGATCGGGTACCACGTACCGGTACACTAACAGTTTGAGTATGGGTTTCATGAGAGGACCATTGACTTGACATGATTACATATCTTGAGAATTGTGATATTGTACGTTGTTCGTAAGTGATAATTGATATTGTATATGTTCGGTGTATGCATGTTTATTATTGTTGTAATGACTTATATATGTTTCACCTATTGGGATAGCTGCGTGATCCTACCAATACACTGTGGTTGTGTATTGATACTGCACTTACTCTTTCTTTGTTGAGTACAGGGCATCTTCAGGCAGTTACTGATAGACCTTGTTTAGAAGACCAGTGATCGACTCGAATTCAAGGGTGATCCAGTTCTTCCAAGCTGCCATGAGTTCTTTTTTTTGTTTATGTCCACATATTCGGACTTAGACTAGTTCTTTAGATTTTCTTATGTTTAATTGGGTTGTGCCCATTTTCTTTAGACTTATGATCCTTGTTAGAGTTTTGGTACATTGACTTTTAGGTTTTAGACGTTATTTCCACAATCGTTTGATTAGACTTTTGGAGTTTATGGGAACTCTATTTTTCCTTTAGCATTTAAACCTGCTTCCGTATCTTTAAATGCCTTAGTATTTAGGTGAGTTTTTTAGTTTGGGTTGTAGTAATGATTCTCCTATCGGAGGGTTAGTGTGGGTGCCAATCAAGACAGACTGGGTCGTGACAAAGTTAGTATAAGAGCCCTAGATTCATTGATCTCGATGTTCCAAAATAAGTCTAGTAGAGTCTTGCGGAACAGTACAAAGACATCTATACTTTTCTTCGAGAGGATATCGAACTTTAGGAATTCTCTTTGTTTTCTTTTGTCTCTTTTTTTGCTATAACTTGGGTCCAATTAGTATTTGGTGATCCAAATTTGTATGTAATCTTCTTCACTCTTCAGTCCGCAGATTGTATGCCATGAATCATGACTTAATTGTATGATTATGAGAATGTACATTGTGATTGTGATTGTGGCTTGTTGAACGGATCGGGTGTTACGTTCCAACACACTAACTTGGATAAGGTGTCATGTTCCAGCACATATATGAGATCGGGTGTCACATCCATCACACTAACTTGGATTGGGTACCACGTACCGGTACACTAACAGTTTGAGTATGGATTTCATGAGAGGACCATTGACTTGGCATGACTACATATCTTGAGAATTGTGATATTGTACGTTGTTCGTAAGTGATAATTGATATTGTATATGTTTGGTGTATGCATGTTTATTATTGTTGTAATGACTTATATATGTTTCACCTATTGAGATAGCTGCGTGATCCTACTAATACACTGTGGTTGTGTATTAATACTGCATTTGCTCTTTCTTTGTTGAGTACAGGGCATCTTCAGGTAGTTACTGACAGACCTTGTTTAGAAGACCAGTGATCGACTCGAATTCAAGGGTGATCCAGCTCTTCCAAGCTGCCATGAGTTCTTTTTTTTTTGTTTATGTCCACCTATTTGGACTTAGACTAGTTCTTTAGATTTTCTTATGTTTAATTGGGTTGTGCCCATTTTCTTTAGACTTATGATCCTTGTTAGAGTTTTGGTACATTGACTTTCAGGTTCTAGACGTTATTTTCGCAATCGTTTGATTAGACTTTTGGAGTTTATGGGAACTCTATTTTTTCTTTAGCATTTAAACCTGCTTCCGTATCTTTAAATGTCTTAGTATTTAGGTGAATTTTTTAGTTTGGGTTGTAGTAATGATTCTCCCACCGGAGGGTTAGTGTGGGTGCCAATCTAGATGGACTGGGTCGTGACAAAGTTGGTATCAGAGCCCTAGATTCATTGATCTCGATGTACCAAAATGATTCTATTAGAGTCTTGCGGAACGGTACAGAGACTTCTATATTTTTCTTTGATAGGATATAGGACCTTAGGAAATCTCTTTGTTTTCTTTTGTCTCTTTTTGTGCTATAACTTGGGTCTAATTAGTATTTGGTGATCCAAATTTGTATCTAATCTTCTTCACTCTTCTGTCTGCAGATGGTTAACACTCGCTTCAACGGTGTCAAGCCCGCATCTCCCGTCAATGAGCCCGCTGAGGAGTCTGCATCAAGATGTCGCGGCCAAGGCAGGGGTAGAGGAAGAGCAAGGGGTAGAGGCAAATGAAGGGTAGCACCTACTAGGGATGGAGCTCCAATTGGGAATGCTCCTAGATATAAGAATCCTCATGCGCATCATGAAGAGATAGAGGAGAATGTTGAGGGTGAGAATGATGAGGTTGTTGGACAAGAGGAAGAGGTGTAGACTGAGACTACAAGTATTCCCCCCTTAGACCCAGTGTTAGCTCAACAGATTATGTCGTTCTTAAAAGGATTGGTTGGTCCTGGAGTTCTTTCCTTAATTCAAGTGACTCAAGCTCACGCCAATCCCCCTATTGCTATCACTGCTCCCAAGGTAGGTGGAATTGTACGTACTGAAGCCTTCTTCCTTCCTTTGTTAGGTCATGTTATGAGCATGAGATGTTGACTAAGTTCTTGAAATTGAAACTGCCTGTGTTCTATGGTTCTAAGAGTGAGGACGCCTATGAGTTTATCCTAGATTGTTATGAGAGGCTCAATAAGTTGGGAATTGGCCATCAACATGTAGTAGAGTTTGTAACCTTTCAACTTCAAGGTGAGGCTAAGCAGTGGTGGAGAGTTTATGTGGAGTGCAGATCTTCAGCTTTACCCCCACTCAATTGGACCCAGATTCATTCTCTATTCTTGGAGAAGTATGTGCCCCGGACCTTAAGAGATCGCAATAAAGATGAGTTCATTGCTTTGGAGCAAGGTGGTATGCCTTTGGCTGCTTATGAGGCTAAGTTCCATGCTTTTTCTATGAAACGACCCAGAAAACTAGTAAGTGAAACTAAAGCCTAACGAGTTTGTTTTTGAGTTTGGTATGGGGTTAGAAATTGTAAAATGATGTCCCGGGCTTAGGTTGAGGATTTTAGGGGATAAACGTCAAGGCACGACCCCCCAAGGACCAACCAAGGTTCCTTGAGGGGGACCCTAAACCCAAAGCTGCCAAAATACCAAAAGCTGTCAAAAAAGTTGTGACCCACGAATGGGACCTACGCCCCGTAGGTCCATCCACTCCCCGTGGAACCCATTTGTAGGTCAAGAGCCAAGATTACATGTTCCAGTACCAAAACACGAAGTGCCAGTATGGCTCATGGACCCACCCACGGTCCGTGGTTGGGGTTTCGTGAGTCCTTCCTATGTTGATGTCCAAGACTCAGCCAAGGTAAGGTTGATTTGGTAAATTCCTTTTAAGGTTAGTTAAGTTAGGGGACAGTTATTATTAATTAATTAAAGTATTTTAAGGCTTTTAAAAGTATTAAAACACCTTTTAGAACTCATTATTCCCAAACACTCAAAATTAGAAACTACCTCTCCTAATATTCTCTCTCTAGAAACCACCATTGAAGAAGAAGGATTCAAGCTTTCAAGCTCAAGATCTCACAATTCTCACTCAATTTTCATGGAGTTTCTTCCCTAAAGGTATGGTAGTCTTCATCCTTGATTAAGTTTCATTCAAGGAACCCTATCAAAAGATGATTTCAAGTTTCCAAAATCCCCCCAAAAACCTATGGTTTTCAATCTATGCATGAGTTCAATTCCAAAATGATTTCAAAGGTTTATATATGATGAATTATTGATAGATTGTTGAATTAATGATGAATTATGGTGAATTTCCTCTATGAACCCATATTTTCCCCAAAATCCTAAGTTGTGAATTGTGATTGAGAATTGATTGATCATGAAAGTATGTTGAATTATTTATGTCTATATTGAATTAGTTATCAAATAATGTTAATTCCCTTATCTAATTTAGTATTCTAGATGTTTGGGTTGAGATTGATTCATAGCCTTGAAGGGCAATTTCATGAAGGATTTATGTATGATTATGATGTGAAGTATATGTGTGTGTTCTCAATGAAAGTATTATGATAATGTTTAGAATGCAATTGTGTTAGTATTGAAAGCTTATTCTCAATTTAACACTTATTAATGATGATGATGATATATGTGAAAGGTTATTCTCACGTACACACACATTCATGAATAAAGAATGAATGAGGTTTCTAATATTATGTTAATGATGATGTGTTGATTGAAAGGCTATTCTCAATTGTACACCAATGAATGATAATGACATATTATGAAAGGACTTTCTCACAATATAGGGATTCTTAGTTGAAAGGCTATTCTCATCTTTGAATCTTTGAGCTATCTAATGAATGGATGATGGGTTTGAAATGGATACTCATCCATGAGTTGAGGCGGGGTATCTAGTAACAATCCCTTATCTCATAACAATGAACTAAAGTAATGAATGGTAAGTACTCCGTGGGGAATAATGCTAAGCACTCAGAGGATATGGATTGAGATGGATGCTCATCCGTGAGTTGAGGCGGGGTATCTAGTAACAATCTCTTAAGATGGATGCTCATCTGTGAGTTGAGGAGGGGTATCTAGTAGCAATCTCCCTATCCCATAACTATGTGCCCACATATGTTTATAATTAGTGGATCCACCAAGCTAAATGTTAACAGTCCTACCTTAGGTAAGTAGGAATCCCTTATCCGGTGAGGGTGACATTGGGATTCCATGAATTGCTCACATAGTCTATGTCGGTTAAGGCTTACCCCCACAAAGAATGTTAATGAACTATGGCTTCACAAGAATGCACTACTTAGTGTGGGTGGTAGTATGGGATGCCATCCATGAATTGCACAAGTAGAATTTAAGAGAAGTCCTGGTGTGTTCCTTTATGTTATAATGTTTTATGATCAAGGATATTAGTTAGGTGCTATGGTTACTCAAGAAGTTTTATGAAGTGTGGGTGGTAGTATAGGATGCCATCCAAGCATTGCACGAGTAGGCTTTGAGAGGGCTATGGTATGCTTCTCAATGTCATAATGTTAAATGAAATGAATGAGCTTATGATGATGCTAATGAGAATGTTGATTTAATGTCTAATGAAAATAATGAGTTTATAATGATGCTAGTAAGGATGTTGACTTATTTGCTTAATGTAATGATGTATGCTTTACTTGGATTGTATTATGAGCTACTTTCCTTGTCATGACTTATGAAATGTTTATGTTCCTTATGTATAAGTATTGTCTAAAGATGAAAAGGAAGAATGGTAAGTTCACTTTTGGTGGCCTCAAAGTGGTACTTAGTATGGATGGTGGTATGAGATGCTATTCATACATTGCACAAGTATAGCTTAGGGTTACTTAAGGTGAAGGCCCTAATGTAATGAAATGGCTTATATGTTGATTATTCCCTAATGTGATGAAATGTCTTATATGTTGATTATGTTCTAATGTTATGAAATGGCTTGTATGTTGATTATACTTGTATCTTATGCCTTTTGCTAAAGTTCATGATATTTCTCAAAATTGGCATATGCAAGGTTTTCAACCAAAATGTGCTTTTTAAGCATGATTTTTGCATGACTATCATACTTAGTACAATAAATGTGTTAACCTATATTTCTTCATTTTTACCAAAGTGTAGTGTTTGGAGATTTGATGTCCTATAATTGGAAGATAGGTTTCTAAGGAGCATGGAGTTTGAAGATTTGGTGTGTCCTCATAGTTTCGAGGACAAACCCATTATTTCTCTTATGTCTTTTATTTTATGTTTAGAGTTTTTGTATGGGCTATGTCCCAAAGTTTTTATCCAAAGTGTTGTAGATGGTTTGAGACAAAGTATAGAAAGACTTCCGCTTGCTTTTATGAAAATGACTTCGATTGTAAAGAAAAATTTTAAATTCCTTTCTATTTTTCTTATGCTCTTATGTTATGAATGATATGAGGCTTGTATGAGGCTCTTCGGAGTCTTGTACGTCGTGTCACTTTCGGGGTGTAGGCTCGGGTCGTGACAAACATGGTATCAGAGCACAAGATTTTGGGATGGTTTTAGGATGTCTCAAACCATATCTAGTAAAGTCTTGTTCATAAATGTGAAGTGCGCCACATTTATGAATAAGAGGCTATTGGATGTTAGGAAAGTCTCACTTCTACATTCTTCAAGTCATGCCATAGAGTTTAACTCTATAAGTTCTCTCTCTTACTCCCTATCCGATGGTCTTTAGAATAAGACCACTTGAAGGACTCATGCAACAAGGATTGAGGGAGAAAAATGTTAGTTGTGATGCCAATTATAGCTATGTGACTTAATAGATTGGAGATAATAGATTGTGATGTTGTCTTTAGTATGAATGGGTTGCTTTATAGTTATGTTTAGTTAATGTTAGAACCTGACTTAGTCATGATGAGTTTTGAGGTATGTTGAAAGAGTTGATGAATAGTGGTGTTTTTGAAATACCTAGATGTGTGAAGTGAGTAAACTCCTCTAAGAAGGGTAGAAGTGTAATTCACCGTAGTTTAGAATCATCTTGGATGATGAGTGTGAAAGTTTAGTGATGACTTGCTCCGACCTTAGAATTGAAAGGAGTGATGTTGTAAAGAGTTTGTATAGGCTTGCTCCCAAGAGGGAGATAATGTGCTTAGATAACAAGGTCGTTGAGGATCCTTGATGTTCATGAGTTAAACTTGCTTGAAAGTTCTCACCTTAAGAGGTGTAGTGAGTTTGAGAAGTTTAGACCCGGTTTGCTAGACTCATATGAGACCTTGAGTGGTGTTGGTAAGTTTGTTTGTGAGCAATAGTTACTTAATGAGGACCTTCCTAGTTTAGAAGTACCGGTTGGGATCTTAGACCAGAAAGTTAAGATATAGAATGGTAAAGAAGTACCATCCAAGAAAAATGTTGAGGAGTGGTGTCCTAGTAAGGAGATAATGTGCTTAGATAACAAGGTCGTTGAGGATCCTTGATGTTCATGAGTTAAACTTGCTTGAAAGTTCTCACCTTAAGAGGTGTAGTGAGTTTGAGAAGTTTAGACCCGGTTTGCTAGACTCATATGAGACCTTGAGTGGTATTGGTAAGTTTGTTTGTGAGCAATAGTTACTTAATGAGGACCTTCCTAGTTTAGAAGTACCGGTTGGGATCTTAGACCAGAAAGTTAAGATATAGAATGGTAAAGAAGTACCATCCATGAAAAATGTTGAGGAGTGGTGTCCTAGTAAGGCACTGGTATGTTGATAGTTCCTTATGGTTGTGAATGTCTTGTTAAGGTCCTTATGTTATTTTCATGTAAGCCTTGGTATGAGGGTTACTCCTAAGGGGGAGATGGTATGTTGAATAGTAAGGTTGTTGAGAGTTCCGATATACTTATCTCTTTCCTTCTATTCATTTTCAAGCTTAAGACCAAGAGTTATAGGTTGTTTCATGTTCTGGAGTCATGTGTGATTATGTGTTTCCATGGTCTCCTTATGTTATTCATGTTCTTGATGAACTCATGTTTAAATGAGAAAATGAGTTTTTATGATTTATGTTCCTCATGTTGATATGCATTTAGTATGAGTTGTCTATATGCTTCATGAGGTGAATTGTTGAACATGCCTAAATGTGCTTTTAAGAGGAATTGCATAATTCGCTTAATGATGTTATGATGAGCATGCTTTGAGTTGGAGAAGGAAATTCCTCCAATGAAATGAGAAATGTTAAAGTTTTCATGCATAATGAGTTTGTAGATGTAGTTCCTACTTTCTTGTGTTTCTTAGAGTATGTTTGAGATGGAGTTAATATTTCCTCCTAGTTTTGTGCATTGTTTATGATGTTGCATGCATGATGGGATGCTAGTCTTGAGTCTTTTATTCCTTAAAGTGTTTAAAGTATCATTCGAGGGCGAATGTTTGGGAGATATTATAACGACCTGGAAAACTAGTAAGTGAAACTAAAGCCTAACGAGTTTGTTTTTGAGTTTGGTATGGGGTTAGAAGTTGTAAAATGATGTCCTGAGCGTAGGTTGAGGAGTTCAGGGGTTAAACGTCAAGGTACGACTCCCCAAGGACCAACCAAGGGTCCTTGAGAGGGACCCTAAACCCAAAGTTGCCAAAATACCAAAAGTTGGTAAAAAAGTTGTGACCCACGGATGGGACCTATCCCTCGTAGGTCCATCCACGCCCCGTGGAACCCATCCGTAGGTCAAGGGCCAAGATGACATGTTCCAGTGCCAAACCAGGAAATGCCAGTACGGCTTGTGGACCCACCCACGGTCCGTGGGTAGGGTTTTATGAGTCCCACCTATGTTGTTGTCCAAGACTTGGCCAAGGTAAGAGTGATTTGGTAAATTCCTTTTAAGGTTAGTTAAGCTAGGGGACGGTTATTATTGATTAATTAAAGTATTTTAAGGCTTTTAAAAGTATTAAAACACCTTTTAGAACTCATTATTCCCAAACACTCCAAATTAGAAACTACCTCTCCAAATATTCTCTCTCTAGAAACCATCATTGGAGAAGAAGGATTCAAGCTTTCAAGCTCAAGATCTCACCATTGTCACTCAATTTTTGTGGAGTTTCTTCCCTAAAGGTATGGTAGTCTTCATCCTTGATTAAGTTTCATTCAAGGAGCCCTATCAAAAGATGATTTCAAGTTCCCAAAATCCCCCAAAAACCTAGGGTTTTCAATCTATGCATGGGTTCTATTCCAAAACGTTTTCAAAGATTTATATATGATGAATTATGAATGGATTGTGAATTAATGATGAATTATTGTGAATTTCATCTATGAACCATGTTTTTTCCCAAAATCCTAAGTTGTGAATTGTGCTTGAGAATTGATTGATCATGAAAGTATGTGGAATTGTTTATGTCTATATTGAATTAGTTATTGAATCATGTTAATTCCCTTATCTAATGTAGTATTCTAGATGTTTGGGTTGAGATTGATTCATAGCCTTGAAGGGCAATTTCATGAATGAGTTATGTATGATTATGATGTGAAGTATATGTGTGTGTTCTCAATGAAAGTATTATGATAATGTTTAGAATGCAATTGTGTTAGTATTGAAAGCTTATTCTCAATTTAACACTTATGAATGATGATGATGATATATGTGAAAGGTTATTCTCACATACACACACTCACGAATGAAGAATGAATGAAGTTTCTAAGATTATGTTAATGATGATGTGTTGATTAAAAGGCTATTTTCAATTGTACACCAATGAATGATGATTACATGTTGTGAAAGGACTTTCTCACAATATGGGGATTCTTATTTGAAAGGCTATTCTCATCTTTGAATCTATGAGCTATCTAATGAATGAATTATGGCTTTGAGATGGATACTCAACCATGAGATGAGGCGGGATATCTAGTAACAATCTCTTATCTCATAACAATGAACTAAAGTAATGAATGCTAAGTATTCCGTGGGGAATAATTCTAAGCATCGAGAGGATATGGATTGAGATGGATGATCATCCGTGAGTTGAAGTGGGGTATCTAGTAACTATCTCTTGAGATGGATGCTCATCCGTGAGTTGAGGCGGGGTATCTAGTAGCAATCTCCCTATCTAATAACTATATGCCCACATAGGTTTATAGTTAGTGGATCCACCTAAGCTAAATGTTAACGGTCCTACCTTAGGCAAGTAGGAATCCCTTATCCGGTTAGGGTGACACCGGGATTCCATGAATTGCTCATATGGTCTATGTCGGTTAAGGCTTACCCCCATAAAGAATGTTAATGAACTATGGCTTCACAAGAATGCACTACTTAGTGTGGGTGGTAGTGTGGGATGCCATCTATGCATTGCACATGTAGGATTTTAGAGTATTCATGGTATGTTCCTTTATTTTATAATGTTTTATGATGAAGGATATGAGTTAGGTGCTATGGTTACTCAAGAAGTTTTATGAAGTGTGGGTGATAGTATGGGATGTCATCCATGCATTGCACGAGTAGGCTTTGAGAGGGCTATGGTATGCTTCTCAATGTCATAATGTTAAATGAAATGAATGAGCTTATGATGATGCTAATGAGAATGTTGATTTAATGTCTAATGAAAAGAATGTGTTTATAATGATGCTAGTAAGGATGTTGACTTATATGCTTAATGTAATGATGTATGCTTTACTTGGATTGTATTATGAGTTGCTTTCCTTGTCATGACTAATGAAATGTTTATGTTCCTTATGTATGAATATTGTCTAAAGATGAAAAGGAAGAATGGTAAGTTCACTTTTGATGGCCTGAAAGTGGTACTTAGTATGGATGGTGGTATAGGACGTTATTCATACATTGCACAAGTATAGCTTAGGGTTACTTAAGGTGAAGGCTCTAATCTAATGACTTATATGTTGATTATGTCCTAATGTGATGAAATGACTTATATGTTGATTATGTTCTAATGCTATGAAATGGCTTGTATGTTGATTATACTTGTATCTTATGCCTTTTGCTAAAGTTCATGATATTTCTCAAAATTGGCATATGCATGGTTTTCAACCAAAATGTCATTTTTAAGCATGGTTTTTACTTGACTATCATACTTAGTACATTAAATGTGCTAACCCATATTTCTTCATTTTTACCAAAGTGTAGGGTTTGGAGATTTGATGTCCTATAATTGGAAGATCGGTTTCTAAGGAGCATGGAGTTTGAAGATTTGGTGAGTCCTCATAGTTTCGAGGACAAACCCATTATTTCTCTTATGACTTTTATTTTATGTTTATAGTTTTTGTATGGGCTATGTCCCAAAGTTTTTATTCAAAGTGTTGTAGATGGTTTGAGATAAAGTATAGAAAGACTTCCGCTTGCTTTTATGAAAATGACTTCGATTGTAAAGAAAAGTTTTGTATTCCACTCTATTTTTTCTATGCTTTTATGTTATGAATATTATGAGGCTTGTATGAGGCACTTAGGTGTCTTGTACGTCGTGTTACTTTCGTGGTGTAGGCTCGAGTTGTGATAGTCAAGATATGCTACGCAATTGGTGACTACTGAAGAAGAGAGGATCCACATATTTGTTAAGGGACTAATTTTTGAGTTGCAGGTATTGTCTATTCATATGACCTCTGCAAGAAAGGCTTCAATGAGGTAATAGATTTTGTGAAGAAAGTTGAGAGGGTAAGGCGAGACGGTCAGGCTAAGACATTGGCTTAGAAAACCAAGAATTCAGGTAACTTTCAGGGTTTTTACTCCAGAGGTTCAGGGATGCCAATAATTCCAGCCCAGCCAATTCAGTCTATTATGCCCGCTTCTACAGGTAATTACTCGGGAACTCCACCTTAGAATTTGATTCAGGATATCCAGAGAGCCGCACCTTCGACGGGTAGTAAGCCATCCTTCGATCACACTTGTTATAATTATGGAGAACCTGGGCATATGAGGAGAGATTGTTGTCACCCGCGCATAATGGATTTCGCGCAGCAGCAGTCTAAGGCAGTAATACCCGCAGAAAATGGTAATAATAGTCGAGGGTGTCCATAAGGTGGACGAGGAGGAAATCAGTGAGGCCATGGAGATTGGGGAAATGGTAACGTAGGCAGAGGTACAGTGTAGCCAAGCAGGAAAGTCGCTCGTCAAGATGACATGGCTCAGTGTTATGCCTTTTCGGGCAAGATCGAGGTGGAGGCGTCTGATCACAAGTTCTATTCTTGTCTGTGACCGGATGGCTAATGTGTTATTTGATCCGAGTTCTACTTATTCTTATGTGTCCGTGTGATTTGCCTCTGAGTTTGATATGATTTGGGATATATTTGATACTACCATCCATGTTTCTACCCCCGTAGAGAGTCTGTCATAGTCACCTATGTCTATCATGTTTGTCCTATCTGGTTTATGGGTTTTCAGACTTGGGTTGATTTGGTATTTTGGATACAATAGACTTTGATATAATCTTAGGCATGACTTGGTTATCCCCCTATTATGTTGTGCTTAATTGTAATACTAACTCTGTGACTCTAGAAATTCCGTGAAGGGAAAGATTAGAGTGGGAAAGTGTGTACAAGCCTAAGCAAGCTAAGATCATATCCTTCATTCGGACTAGAAAATTGGTGGGGCAGGGTTGTTTGGCTTATTTGGCTCATATTCGGGATGTTGAGGTTGAGTCTCCCTCTATTGAGTCTATTCCTGTGGTGTCATAATTTAGAGAAGTGTTTCCTACTGATTTGTCTGGTATGCCTTCGGATAGAGATATAGATTTCTACATTTATATCTCTTCATATCGCATGGCCTCAATAGAACTGAGAGAGCTTAAGGCTCAAATCTAAGAACTTCTTAATAAAGCTTTCATCCATCTTAGTGCTTCACCGTGGGGTGCTCCTGTTTTGTTTGTTGATAAAAATGATGGTAGTATGAGGTTGTGTATAGATTACCAGTAGTTGAATAGGGTCACCATTCGAAACAAGCACCCATTGTCTCGAATAGATGATCTTTTTGACCAATTGCAAGGCGCATCAGTTTTCTCTAAGATTGATCTAAGGTTTGGCTACCATCAGTTAAAGATTAGGCCTGAGGATGTGCCCAAGACAACTTTTAGAACTCGTTATGGGCACTACGAGTTTCTAGTTATGTCGTTTGGGTTGATAAATGCGCCTGCAGCATTTATGAGTTTGATGAATGGTGTGTTTAAACCCTTCCTTGATTTGTTTGTTGTAGTATTTATTGATGACATTTTGGTTTACTCGAAAAGCGAGGAAGAGCATACCGACCATCTTAGTATTGTTCTGGGTGTTCTCGGGAAACAAAAGTTATATGCGAAATTTTCTAAGTGTGAATTTTGGTTGACTTCGGTTGCCTTCTTGGGGCATGTAGTTTCAATATAAGGGGTAATGGTGGATCCCCAAAAGATTGAAGCGGTTAAGAATTGGGTTCGACCTAGCGTTGTGACTGAAGATAGGAGTTTTGTGGGGCTTGCTAGCTACTACCGTTGGTTTGTGAAAAAATTTGCTTCTATTGCCACACATTTGACAAATTTGACCAAAAGGAGGTACCTTTTGAATGTACTGAAAAATGCGAGAAGAGCTTTCAAAAGGTCAAGACTTTTTTGACCACCGCACCTATTCTAGCTGTATCGGTTGAAGATAAGGATTTTATAGTTTATTGTGACGCTTCACATTTGGGTTTAGGTACTGTGTTAATGTAGGATAAGAATGTTATAGCTTATGCATCGCGGAAATTAAAGGTGCATGAGAGGAATTACCCAACGCATGAATTAGAGTTGGCAGTGGTAGTGTTTACTCTTAAAATTTGGCGCCATTACCTCTATAGTGTCAAGTGTGAGGTAATTACCAATCATCGTAGTCGGCATCATGTTTTCACTCAAAAGGATCTGAATTTGAGACGGCAAAAGTGGATGGAGTTACTCAAGGATTATGATGTGACCATACAGTATCATTCGAGCAAGGCTAATGTGGTGGCAGACACGCTAGGTCGGAAGGCGGTAAGTATAGGTAGTGTAGCTTGCTTGAGTATATCCAAGCAACCTTTGGCTAAGAAAATTCAGACCTTGGAGTCTAAGTTCACCCAGTTGGGCATCTCAGAGAAAGGTGGGGTGTTAACTAGCATTGAAGTAAGTGTCACGTTCATTGAGGAGATTCAGGCCAAATAGTTGGAGGATGAGAATTTGAAAGAGCTTAGAAATAAGACGGTGTCTGGCAAGGCACAAAAGACCACTCTTGATGCAGGGGGTGTGCTCCATTTTAAGAAAAGAATTTATGTTCCTAGAGTGGGTGACTTGATTCAGAGTTTATTGACAGAATCCCATGGTTTGAGGTATTTCATTCATCCGGGCGGAACCAAGATGTACCAAGATTTGAAGCAACTTTATTGGTGGTCGGGCATGAAGAAAGATATAGTGGTATTGGTGGCTAAGTATCAAAATTGTCAACAAGTGAAATATGAGCATCAAAGGCCTGCAGGTTTGCTTCAAAGAATGCCAATTCTGGAATGGAAGTGGGAAAGGATAGTTATGGACTTCGTGGTTGGTCTTCCCAAGACTTTGGGGAAGTTTGATTCTATTTGGGTAATGGTTGACATATTGACTAAGTCAGCCCATTTTATTCCGGTCAGAATATATTATAATGCTCAACAGTTGACTAAAGTTTATGTAAAAGAGATAGTAAGTTTGCACAGGGTGCCCCTTTCTATCATCTCAGACTATGGTACGCAATTCACATCCAAGTTTTGGAGGAAATTAAATAATGAATTGGGCACACAACTTTTAGTACAACTTTCCATCCGCAGACGGATGGGCAGTCAAAGAGGACTATTGAAGTGTTAGAGGACATGTTGAGGGCATGTGTGATTCACTTTGGAGGACATTGGGATAAATTTCTACCATTGTGTAGTTCTCCTATAATAATAGTTATCACTTCAGTATTGATATGGCACCATTTGAGGCATTCTATGAGAGGGGATGCAGATCCCCCATAGGATGGTTTGAGACTGGAGATGTGAAACTTTTGGGGGTTGATTTAGTGAAGGATGTTCAGAATAAGGTAAGGAGCATCCAAGTTAAGCTTGTAAGTATGCAAACTATAAGGTAAGAGACATGACATTTCATACTGGGGAAAAATTTCTTCTTGAGGTATCACCTATGAAATGGGTGATGAGATTTGGCAAGAAGGGCAAGCTAAGTTTGCGATACATTGGTCCCTTTGAGGTTCTTGACTGTGTAGGGCCAGTGGCTTATAGATTGGCTTTACCTCCCAACCTATCGAGGGTTCATCTGGTATTTAATGTGTCTATGTTGAAGAGATATCATGGTGATGGGGATTACATCATAAAATGGGACTCAGTGTTGTTAGATAAGGACCTCCAGTATGAGGAGGAATCGATTGCAATTCTTGATCGTGATGTCCTGAAGCTGAAGACCAAAGAGATAAAATCTGTGAAAGTTCAATGAAAGCATCGTCCAGTTGAGGAAGTTACTTGGGAAACTGAGAAGGACATGCGAGACAAGTACCCCCAGTTATTCATTGATTCATGTACTACTTCATTCTTACGTTAGCCCGTTTCTCCTAGTTTGCCACTCAGGGACGAGTGAAGGATAAATTGGTATCTATTGTAATGACATGTTTCCGTCGTTATAGAAAAGCCAACGAAAAAAAATTTTGGGCCGGAAAACTTTTTCGTAGTAACTTGAAATTTCTCAACCTAGTCTACATTGGATGAAATCGGAGTCAGTGAGGTCTAGGAAAATCTGATAACAATTGGGAGATCTAATTATGATTTGATCACATGAGTAGATAGATAAGATGTTAAGGAACCCGTACGACTTTACGAAATTAAATTCGGGTGAGTAGAACTCCCAAAACTGATCTTAGCACGAACGGGTAATTTATGAACATCATGGGATGAATGTGTGTGTTGTGAAATGGGAGTTTGAGACTCTTAATTCGACTCATTGGTTCTGTGCAAGCCTATGTGGCGGGATTATTCCTGTCAGGGCGGGGCCGCTGTGGTGGGATGGTGGCCGCTAAAGCAGGCCAATCGAGAATTAAGTCGGAAATAAACCCCAAAAATGTCTTCATTCTACAATTTTTGTTTTTGAGAGATAGGAAACGACCCCAGGAGATTCTTGACAGTTTTCACAATTCTTGAGGCAAAAGGTAAGGTTTTCACTCCCCGAATCCTTTTTCGATCCGTAGAACTTAGAATCTCGATCATATATTGTTGGGGAGGGTTTTGAACTATTTTGGATGGTGGGAAAAAAACCCTAGCTGCACCTTAGGATCATAAGTTGGGTCTTGGGTTATTGGCTTTGTCATAATTCGGGTAAATTAGACCTTAATTATTGATCGCCGTATTGACTTGTTTGTGTGTAGACCAAGAACAAGCGGAAAGAATCCGAAAAGGGAAGAATCAAGTTTCTTAGGGGATTCAAGCTTTATTCGAGGTAGGTGGTGGTTGTGATTTCATGTTGGTGTGATGTATGTTAGTAATTACTTCATTATATTGCATATATGTATGCGAATGTTGCATTTTTGGTCACACTAATCGTAAATGAGGATGATTGAATAATTGTATGTCGTGAATCATGACTTGATTGTATGATTGTGAGAATGTACATTTGATTGTGGCTTGTTGAATGGATTGGGTATTACGTTCTAACACACTAACTTGGATTGGATGCCACGTTCTGACGCATATATGGGATTGGGTGTCACATCTGGCACACTAACTTGGATCGGGTACCACGTCCCGGTACACTAACAGTTTGGGTATAGATTCCATGAGATGACCAGTGACTTGACATGACTGTATATCTTGAAAATTGCGAAATTGTATGTTGTTCGTAAGTGATAATTGATATTGTATATATTCGGTCATTGGTGTATGCATGTTTATTATTGTTGTAATGACTTATATATGTTTCACCTATTGGGATAGCTATGTGATCCTGCTAGTACACTTTGGTTGTGTACTGATACTGCACTTGTTCTTTCTTTGTTGAGTACAGGGCATCTTCATGCGGCTACTGACAGACCTCGTTTAGAAGACTAGTGATCGACTCAAATTCAAGGTGAACCAATTCTTACAGGCTGCCATAAGTTCTCTTTTTTTGTTTATGTCCACATTTTCGGACTTAGGCTAGTTCTTTACATTTTCTTATGTTTAATTGGGTTGTGCCCATTTTCTTTAGACTTATGATCCTTGTTAGAGTTTTGATATATTGACTTTCAGGTTCTAAGCGTTATTTCCGCAATCGTTTGATTAGACTTTTGGAGTTTATGGAAACGTATTTTTGCTTTAGCATTTAAGCTTGCTTGCGTATCTTTAAATGCCTTAGTTTTTGGATGAGTTGTTTAGTTTGGGTTGTAGTAATGGTTCTCCCATCGAAGGATTAGTATTGGTGCCAATCACGACGATCTGGGTCGTGACAATTAAACATGTATCCTGATTTGTCAACTCCTTGGGTACATGTATCTGTCGAATTAAGATACATGTATCCAACCAAAGAAATGTGGTACAAAGAGTAATGTTGGCACCTATCGTGAATACTTGTAATTAGGACCTAAACTTGTGGAACTTATGATGTTTGCCCATTACTAAATTATTGTTGTGATTTTTAAAGTTATTATTTTAATAATTATTGGTGAATCTGGAAACGACCTACCAGATTACTAAATTATTGTTATGATTTCTATAACTATTATATTATGTATATTATTGTTATCTTATATTTAGATTATAATGTTATGTATTGTATTCTTAAATTAAAATATTCATCTTATTATTTAAATTTTGTAGATTATTTATAGTGAAAATAATAACAATTTATAATTATATCACTTAAAACGATGAAAATTAATAAAAAAAAAATTGAATAATTATTAATTTGGGTTTGAAAGTAGTATATATTAAATAATACATTTTTTTAAATGTTATATTAAATTAAAAAAGAATTACGAATATTAAAAAAATAAGTAATGGTCTTATGTGATTTATAATATGATAATTATAAATAGGGAAAAAGGACATATATACCCCAAACTATCGTAAATGGTATGCAGATACCCTCCGTCATACTTTTGGATATTGATGCCCCTGCCGACCAAAAACTAGATTATATATGTCCTTCACTCTAACGGAAGACTAAATAGGGACATGTGATGCAATCTTATCCGTCAATCCGATATTTAGGAAATGGCAGATCAGTGGATAAGATTATGACATGTGTATGTGCTTTAGTATAAAGGGCATATATTCTCTAGTTTTTTGACGATAGGGACACCAATGTCTCAAAAGTATGACGGAGGGTATCTGCATACCATTTACGATAGTTCTGGGGTATATTTGTCCTTTTTCCTTTATAAATATTATATAATAGAAATAATAATATAATAATCAAAAAATAAAATAGAGAGTAGAGAACTACTACTTACTTCGCTATAATTGGAGAATAGAGAGTGAAACAATGAGTGGTTGGAGAACTCATTCACTATTTTACTCTACAAATAGAGAGTAAAATAGAGAGTGATTATTTGTTAGTTATGTTCAAATCTTAGACATGTTGCCTGATCCATAGAGGTACATTTTGAGTATTATTAAGGTTTTGTCCTTATAATTATTCGAAGCATGAGTTTATTGACGTTAATCTTACATATATATAACATGCTGATTTTTCTTTAGTACAAGGTGAATTGCCAATGATGTTGTTATAGCATATGTGGTTTTCTGTTTTGTTTTGTCTAAATAGGGATGTGAGGTTATGCTTAGTTAATTTCAAATGCTTAGTTAGATTGCATTGTTGTTAAATCTTGTTACCTCCTCTATTTGAATATAGATCTTGTTCTAAATTGGTTTTGTTGAATATGTAGTTAAGTGTTGATTAGTGGTGGCAAATGGATAGGTTGAGTAAAATTTGGGCTGATTGAAAATGGGTCAATATAAAATGGGTAATAATTCAATTATATGGGTAAAAATGGGTTGGGTAAAATACAAATTTATCCATATTTATTCATATTTTCATGAGTAGATAAAATGTTTTAGCTTTTTTTTTAGATGAAAAATGTTGAAAATACTTGATTTAGTTTTATTGTATCATCAAAGTCAAAAAAAAAAATCCTATAACCTTTCAATATAAAATAAATTTATATAATAACAAGGAAAAAATATTTTTAATTTTCAATGTAAATGAATATTTACCTTTTTGGAGTAAAACGTGCTTAAGTCACTTTACGCAACATCAATACTAATACATGATTTGCTTACTTTACACTATTATTTGTTATCCAATATAAAATTAAACAAATAAAAAGTATAATTATAATTAACAAAAGAAATATATATATATATATATATATATATATATATTTGGGAGGGTCAAACACTTTACCTTCTCAATTATAGAGAGGAATAATTGAAAACTAAAAAAAGAGAGAAGTTACAACACTTTTTGTGATATCATGAATTTTGAGTGAATAAAAGTTGAAAGCTTAATCCATTTAGATAACTCATATTTTACCCTTATTTTATCTATGAATACTCATATTTCTATTGAGTTGAAAATAGGTATAAATCCATATTGTACCCATCTAAAAAATTACTCGCCCAACCCATTAAAATATAAGTGGTTATTATCTTTTGAATCATAGAAGATTGTTATCCATTTAATACTATAGTGTTGACCTGATTGTTGTTATAATAATGGCCCTCCTTTTGTGTTCTTAAATTTACACATATCAAATGGGTGGATTAAATTGAAATTAAAGATATAAAATGAGTTGGGTTTTGACCCGCTCATGTTGACTTTGGGCTCAAATGAGTTGGGCTCAAATGGGCTTAAAAATGGGTTGGGTCTTGACCCGCTTAATCTCAATAATCTTAATATATTGTTCTTTAAGTTTTATATTTGAATTTCAACAAAAGAAAATTTAAAAACAAAAGAATTATAAATTGATAGATAAATCCTAAAAGACATAAAATAAATAGTAACCCATACCTTCAATATAGGAATATACATTACATCAATGCAAATAAAGAGTCTTAAAACAGGTTGAAATTGGAGATTAAACTGGGCTCAATTGAGAATTCTCTTAAAACGGGTTGGGACTTGAATGGGTTGAGATTGAACCCAATTCAAATTATCTTGAACTCAACCCTTAAAATTATGGACCGATTGGGCGGATTACCTACATTCAGCTCAATTTTGATACCTCTACTCCTTAGTATAATAGGCAGTTTGCCCCCCTTTCTAATTTAGATCAAGTGTTTGTTTCTTCTTATGCATGCCTTTTTTTTTTTTTTTTTTTCTTGATGGATAAATATGATAATAAGTTTTTCTTTTTTTTTTTTTAAAATAAATTTTTTTTCAATTAAAATTGTGTCTCGATTGACTCCTCTTATTCATTTGCTACTTCTGTCCCTTTTATTTATTGTATGAACCATTGAATCGAGTCCATTGGACTCTTAAATCTTCTCCCTTTGCATTTCGAGTTGGGTCATGGAGGACTAAACTTATTCCGTTTTGGGTCTGCCTCATAGAAGATGGTCATTGGACTGATATACAAAGCAAGGGAAGCTCGAAGGATGAAAATGGACCGTATACAGTCTGATACACAAGGAAATAGGCTGATATACTTTTAATATATATATATGAGTATACACTCAGTGTATATACATTGATATAGGGACGGAAATGGCTATTAGAGCCCAAATGCAGCAGTTTGGCCCAAGTTGTTGGTCCCAGGGGTACAGGATACCAGACTTGGGACAAAAAATATTATTCTTTTATGTAATAATTAGGAAAAATTATTTAACTACACATCATTTATTATCATATTTTCTTATTTTCTCTGGCATTTCAAAAAAATATCAAAAATCCCTCTTTTGCTCCCATCATTCCCTTTTCTAGATACATTAATTTGAAATCTCATACCCGTGATTTTTTTTTTCATTTTTTCAAGCCACAAATCTCTCTAAAGTTACCTACATTAATCTATTTCCTCTTTTCAAATCTTTTCTCTTTCCAATTAATGATTTCAAGTTATTCAAGAGGTAGATTTCTTTCCATCACCTCAATTTTCAATTTCTTTTAATTTTCTTTTTTAGTTTTTTCATCTTAAATTATTGAATTTGTTACTCCCAGTCTCTTTACTGGAAGAGGGGTGGAAACTTTGCTAATGCAAAGAGTTCATCTTGAAGAGCATTTGGAATTGTTCCAGAAATTTCTAATGGCGGTCTTGATACATTTCATTCCATTGGTTCGATCTTTCAGTATTGGGCTTACCCAATTAGTCCGAGAAGGATACATCTTCGTTGCTTTCCATTGATTAGTTGTTGACTTTTTTTCGATCTTTTAGTTGTTCATCTTTTCTGATACATTTTAATGTATCTAGTTAGTTTTGTTTTTTAACCTAATGTATACTGTCTTCATTTCAATATTATGATACATTACAATTTTATCATGCACAATGTATCGTGTTCAAATATTAGTTTTGATACATAACCTTAATTAGTATTGATACTTGATACAAAAATTCTACCAAATGTATCATTTATCATGTTTCAGCCTTTTCATCTACAAATCCATATATATAATAAAGGAGGAACACAGAAAATGTGATGTGACACATCTCTATGGCTTCCATTTGCAATTATATTTTTTCTCCTTTTTTTTTTATTTTTTAAAAATATTTAAATTAATTATTGTATTGTAAAAATAAATCATTAAATTTATTAATATTTATTAATGGAGGAACATTTACAACAAAAACTCTTCATACTCTTTTTTTAAAAAAAAATTGTTTGTCTCACTTATAATAAAGGACATAACATAATTTATCTTTTTTCTCCTTTTTGTGTTTTTTTTTTTAATTCAAATTAATTGTTGTATTGTAAAGTACATTACTTAATTTATTACAAATAAATATTTTATTAATTGAGGAACATTTACAACAAAAATTCTCCACATTTTTTTTATTTGTTTGTTTCACTTCTAATCATGAATCATGAAATGATAATAATTTTTTTTATATTTTAAGTTTTTTTCTCTTTATTTTTTAATTTATTCACAAGGAGTTATTACCCATAACTTACCCCTCTTTAATTTTTACTTTTAATAATATTCATAACTCTCATAATTTTTATTTCCATAACCTCCAAACTTAAATTTGTAAATTTATAATGTCTTATGGTATTTCTCTATTTTGCCTATAAATTCATATTAGTTTCATGAAGATTCACATTCAAAGTTATCCTTTCTCTTCTTCATCATATTGGTTTGGTTTGTAACAAAAAAGAAGTACATGAAGGTAAGAAATATTTCATTCTCATGTCTTTATTTATTTAAGAAATATTTCATTCTCATGTCTTTATTTTTTTTCCTCTATTTGTCTACATAAATTCATAATTGCTTTGTGAATGAAACTAACATGTAACCAACAAAAAAAAAATACATGAAGTTAATAAATATTTCATTTTCAAGTCCTTATTTTTACATTTCCTCTATTTTTTCAATATAAATTCATATTTACTATCATGAAGATTCATATACAAAATTATCATTTCTCTCCTTCATTATACTTGTTTGTCAATTAACTAACATGCAACAAAAAAGAAGTACATGAAAGGTAAGATATATTTCATTCTCAAATCTTTCTTTTTATTTTTATGTACGTGGACATGCTAATATTTTATTTATGTTTGTATTGTCATTTATCAAGCAAGTATGATTTTAAAAAAATGTCTTTGTAATTCTTTGTGTTGTCCGTATGCAATTGTTCTTTCTAATAGTCAGTTTTTCAGATATAATATAGTTTGATAATACTATTTGTTAGATTTCAAGAAAGGTTTATTATTTAGTATTGTTAGTACTATTGAAAAAATAATATACAAATATATTACATATAGTTTAAATGTCTTTCTTTCTTTCTTTTGATATAATTATTTTTAATTGGTATATGATATCTTATTTATTCACTTTTTTATTCAATCAAATGCATATGATGAAGAGTTTGACATATAGAGCAAAATATGGTGGCGGATCTACTTGTAAAGGAAGATGATAGTGTCACGACCCAGACCATCGTGATTGACACCCACACTAACCCTCCGGTGGGAGAACCACTACTACAAGCCAAGCCAAGCAACTAAACCAAAAACTAAAGCATTTAAGTTACGGAAGCAAGACAAATAGCTAAAAACAAAAGTTCCCATAAACTTCCAAAAGATCTAACAACTAAACAATGCGGAAATAACACCTAGAACCTAAAAGTCAATGTACCAAAACATCTAACAAGATCCATAAGTCTAACAAGAAGGGTTCCAACCCCAAACTAAAGAACTAATAACTAACTAGAAAAGTCTAAGTCCGAAATGTGGACATAGACGAAAGGAGAACTCATGGCATCCTGGAAGAACTGGCTCACCCTTGAATTCGATCGACGATCACTGATCTTCTAAACGAGGTATGTCAAAAGCCACCTGAAGATACCCTGTACTCAACAAAGAAAGAGCAAGTGCAGAATCAGTACACAACCAGAGTGTACTGGTAGGATCACGCGTCTATCCCACTAAGTGCAACATACGTAAGCCCTTACAACAATATAATCACATGCATAATAACGAACATATACAAGATTATCAACATTTATGAACAAGGTACAGTTTCACTATTCTCAAGGTACACAATTACATCAAATCATTGGTCCTCTCATGAAACCCAAATCCAAACAATTAGCATACCGGAATGTGGTACCCGATCCAATAATTATGTTGGAACGTGGAAACCAATCCCATAATTATGCAGGAACGTGGCAACCGATCCAAGTTAGTGTGTCAGAACGCAACCCGATCCATTCAACAAGCCACAATCACAATCACAAATTACATTCTCATAATCATATAATCAAGTCATGATTCATGGCATTCATCATTCATCTATTCTCATTTACAATTAATGTGATTAATAATGCAACGTTCGCATACATACATGTATCATAATGAAGTAAGAACAAACATACATCACACAATCATAGAATCACAACCATCATCTACCTTGAAACAAGATTGAAACCCTAAGAAACTTGATTCTTCCCTTTCCAGATTCGTTCCGCTTGTTCTTGGTCTACAAAAAATCAACATAATACGGGAATCAATAAACAATCACTAATTACCCAGATTACTAACAAATCTAACAACCCTAGTTTATACCCATGATCCCAATACCCAAATTAGGGCTTTTTCCACCATAATTCTCACATCAAAACTCTCCCCCATCGATATTTACCCATTAGATTACGTTCTACGGATTGAAAAACATATTCGGGGAGTTAAAACCTTACCTTTAGCCTTAAAGATGGTGGAAAACTGCCAAGAATTGCTTGAGGTTAGTCTCCTTACTCTCAAAGTTGAAAAGTGCAGAATAAAGACGCTTTGGGGTTTATTTCCGACTTAAGTCACATCGGGCCTGCCACAGCGATCTCCACCCCGCTACAGTGGCCCCGCCCTGGAGACAAAAATCACCGCCAAAGCGGCTTGCACGAAACAGTGAGCTATTTTAATAATTCCAAGACCCCCATTTCACAACACACCTTCAACCAATGATACTCAGAAACTACCCGTTCACGCTAAGACCAATTTCGAGAGTTCTACTCATCCAAATTCAATTTCGTAAAGTCGTACGGATTCCTTAACGACTTATCTATCTACTCATATGATCAAATTCATAATTAAATCACCCAATTGTTATATGATTTCCTTAGACATTAATGACTCTGATTTCGTCCAAATCTAGACTAGATTGGGAAATCTCAAGATACTACGAAAATGTTTTTCGGCCTAAAATTTTTCCCCATTGGATTTTCTATAATGACAGAACCCGATCGTTAAAATAGATACCAATTTACACATCACTCGTCCCCGAGTGACAAAACTTAGGAAAAAGCAGGCTAAAAAAGAAATGAAGTAGTACCTGAATCGATGAACAATTGGGGATACTTGTCTCGCATGTCCTTCTCGGTTTCCTAAGTAGCTTCCTCAACTGGACGATGCTTTCATTGAACTTTTACGGACTTAATCTCCTTGGTCCTCAGCTTACGCACATCACGATCAAGAATTGCAATCAGTTCCTCCTCATATTGGAGGTCTTTGTCTAACACAATTGAGTCCCACTTAATGATATAATCTCTGTCACCATGATATATCTTCAACATGGACACATGAAATACCGGATAAACTCCCGATAGGTTATAAGGAGGTAAAGCCAATCTACAAGCCATTGGCCCTACACATTCAAGAATCTCAAAGGGACCAATGTATCACAAACTTAGCTTACCTTTCTTGTCAAGTCTCATCACCCCTTTCATGGGTGATACCTTAAGAAGAACATTCTCACCGGTTTGAAACATCATATATCTTACATTATGATCTGCATACTTCTTCTATCTACTTTGGGCGGCTAAAAGCTTAGCTTGAATACTTCTCACCTTATCTTGAGCATCCTCCACTAAATCAAACTCCAAAGGTTTCACATCTCCAACCTCGAACCATCCTATGGGTGATCTACATCCTCTCATATAGAGTGCCTCAAATGGTGCCATATCTATGATGGAGTGATAACTATTATTATAAGAGAACTCACACAAAAGGTAAGAACTTATCCCAATGTCCTCTAAAATCAATCACACATGCCCTCAACGTGTCTTCCTAACTCTTGAATTGTCCATTCGAACTGCATGTCCATCTGTGGATGGAAAGCGGTACTAAAAGTGAATTGTGTGCCTAATTTATCAAGTAATTTCTCTCAAAACTTGGAGGTAAACTAAGTACCATGATCTGAGATGATAGAAAGGGGCACCCATGCAACCTCACTATCTCTTTCACATACACCTTAACTAATTGTTCAACATTATAATCTATTCTTACCGGAATAAAATAGGCTAACTTAGTCAGTCTATCAACCACTACCCAAATAGAATCAAACTTTCATAAAGTCTTGGAAAGATCAACCACAAAATCCATGGCTATCATTTACCGCTTCCATTCCGGAATTGGCATTCTTTGAAGCGAACCTGCAGGCCTTTGGTGCTCATATTTCACTTGTTGACAATTTTGATACTTAGCCACAAACTCTGCTATATCCATCTTCATGCACGACCACCAATAAATTCATTTCAAGTCTCGGTACATCTTGGTCACACCCGAATGAATGGAATATCGCGAACCATGAGATTCTGTCAATAATTTCTGAATCAAATCATCAACTCGTGGAACACAAATCCTTCCTTTAAAGCTGAGCACACCTTCCGCATTAAGAGTGGTCTCTTGTGCCTTACCAATCACAATCTTCTTCTTGAGTTCATTCAAATTTTCATCCTCAAATTGTTTGGCCTTGATCTCTTCAATGAATATGGCCATCACTTCAATACTAGCTAACACCCACCTTTTTCTAAAATGTCTAATTGCATTAATTTAGATTCCAAGGTCTGAATTTCCTTAGCCAAGGGGTGCTTGGATACACTCAAGCAAGTTAAACTACCCATACTCATCGTTTTTCGACTCAAAATGTCCGCCACAACATTACCCTTACCTGCATGGTGTTAAATGGTCACATCATAATCTTTGAGTAACTCCATCCACCTTCGTTGTCTCAAATTCAGATCCTTTTGAATGAACACATGTTGCAAACTACGATGATCAGTAAATACCTCACACTTAACACCATAGAGGTAATGTTGCCATATCTTAAGAGCAAACACTACCGCTGCCAACTTCAAATCATGTGTTCGATAATTCCTCTCTTGCACCTTCAATTGACGCGATGCATAAGCTATAACATTCTTATCCTGCATCAACACAACACTCAAACCTTAATATGAAGCATCACAATAAATAATAAAATCCTTACCTTCAACCGATAATGCTAGAATAGGTGCGGTGGTCAAAATAGTCTTGAGCTTTTGAAAGCTTTCCTCACATTTTTAAGTCCATTCAAATGGTATCTCTTTGTTTGGTCAAATTAGTTAAGTGAGTGGCAATAGAAGCAAAGCTCTTCACAAATCGACGATAGTAGCTAGCGAGCCCCACAAAACTCCTAACTTCCGTCGCAGAGCTAGGCCGAACCCAATTCTTAACCGCCTCAATCTTTTGAGGATCTACCATTACCCCTTCTTTTGAAACAACATGCCCCAAAAATGCAACTGAAGTCAACCAAAATTCACACTTAGAGAATCTCACATATAACTTTTTGTTTCCCAAGAACACCCAGAACAATACGAAGATGGTCGGCATGCTCTTCCTCACTTTTCGAATAGACAAAAATGTCATCAATAAACACTATAACAAACGAGTCAAGAAATGGCTTGAACACCCAAATCATCAAACTTATGAAAGTTGCAGGCGCATTAATCAAACCAAAATACATAACTAGGAACTCATAGTGCCCATAGCGGATTCTAAACGCCGTCTTGGGCACATCCTCAGACCTAATTTTCAACTGATGTTAACCAGACCTTAAATCAATCTTGGAGAAAACTGATGCACCTTGCAATTGGTCAAAAAGATCATCTATTCAAGGTAAAGGATACTTGTTCCGAATAGTGACCCTATTCAATTGTCAGTAATCTATACATATTCTCATACTATCATTCTTTTTCTTAACAAACAAACTGGAGCACCCTATGGGGAAGCAATAGGATGAATAAATCTCTTATCAAGAAGCTCTTGGATTCGACCCTTAATGTAACACCCCAGAAAATTTTTGAACTAAGACTCGAACCATCTTTCGTTGTGAGTAGGATTTTACCAAGGAATTTAAAATTTCGTAAGTATTAAGGTCAGGTCACTAGATGTAGCACATTGAGTTCCAAAAAGAACTAAATTGGAAATAGCAAAATCTGGAATTTTGCAAGTTATGCTTAAGTTATGAGTTTTTGGTCAACTTCAAATGATCATAACTCTCAGTACATGATGAGTTAGATGGTCTACAAGATAGCTACTGAAAGGTCTTTGAATTATATTTCCAACGCCATAGAGTTTCCTAAATTTTGAGTTTGGGTGAGTGAGATATGCCCTTTTGAAGTTGAGCTGTCCAGTTAAGGAAAGTTGCCCAAAATTAGTAAGGGGTATTTTAGTATTTTCCTTACCAAATCAGATTTAATTAGTTTTTAGTAAGGTTTTAAAGGTATAATCCTATTAGGTTCAATTTTATAATCCTAATATACGCCTAGGGTTTTAGTTGAGAGTTCAAGAAGAGAAAAAAAGAGAAAAGAGGAGAAAAGAGGAGATGATTAAAACATTCGTCGAGAGTCTTCCGTTTTGTTGCGGATTTTCGCCATGGGTTTATTCCCTAAGAGGTATGTAAGCTTCCATAGTGTTGGGTTTGTTCACCCACACGCCAATCATGTTATTTTTAGCGAAATATCGTTCTATTTGAAAGATTAGAGTTCTTGTTGAGTTCTTGATAAGTGTTCTTGAAATTTCCTTATCGATTAGGTTTTGATATAAGATTCTACTTGGGTCAACATCAAATGACCATATCTCCTAGAATATAAAGAGTTATGTGCTACATAACCTATCCAATTAAAGGTATTTGAATCTACTTTCCAACGCCATCAATTTCAGGTCAATCCAATTTCTGAGTAAAAAGTTATGACTATTTTAGTAACCTATACAGTGTTACGAATTAGCCGATGGGAAAACATTTAAAAGGGTTGTTTTTATTTTTTTTACCTCCAAGAAAACTCTAATCGAATTTCTTGACTAATAAAAGGCTCAAAACAATCAGATTTTCATCTTCACTAATGAAAATCATAATTCTTGGCCATAGAGATTTCAAGAAACTAATTTCAACAATCTCAAAAAAGATTTTCTTGATCGTTTATCTTCAAGCTAGGGTTTCAAGACTTCTAATCAAGTTCTTCTTCAAGAACCTTATTCTTCCAGGTATGTAAGACTATCATAGTGTTGGACTTGTTCATCCTCATGCCCTACATATACTTTCAAATCAGTAAAAGAGAAATCTAGGATTCTACCCCTATATTTGAGTATTCTTGAGATAAGTTGATTTGAGTTCTTGAGTTCATGTTTCTTTTAAAAATTATATTCCTAATTATTGAGTTTTTATATTTTTATTGAGATCCTTGGGTTGATTGTTCATATCTATAATTCAGCATGAACCCTATTTTGAGTTATAAATCTTGAGAAGTTTTTCAAAGCCAACACTTGAGTTTTAAACAGAGTTTTGAGGAAGTAAGTATGAGAATGAGAAGAGTCGTATACACGAGTTTCATATTGGTATGTAGACCCTCGATTCAAGTCGTTCATGCCCATAATTCCGCATGAACTTTATAATTTGAGCATCTTTGAGAGGAGTAGTATCTTCAAGTTCTAAGTCTTGAGTATTGAGTTTCTAATCCCTTTTGAGATTTTATTCCTATTCATGGGACTATTACATATTACCCATGGATTCCATGAGTTAAGTTGTTCATGCCCAAAATTCCGCATGAACCTTATGAGTTGAACATTCTCGAGATGAGTAGTATCATGAAGTCCATGAGTTGAGTTGTTTATGCCCATAATTCCGCATGAACCCTCTAAGTTGAGCATTCTTGAAATAAGTTGTATCATTGAAGTTCTTGAGTTCTGAGTTGTTGAGTTTCGAGTATTGAGTTCTATGTATGGTTATTGAAAATCTTGAATTGAGTCGTTCACTTTTATAATTCAGCATGAACCTTATTTTAAGAGGTCTTTTTACAAACGTTTTAACTTTGTTTTAAGACTTAAGCTTTGAGTTGAGTTCACAGTTAGATTAAAGTTTATTTTCTTTAAAATGATATATGGGAACTAAGTATTCCCAAGAGTAAATGTTTTCACATTTAAGATAAGAGGAAACTGAGATTTTCAAAAAAGTTTTGAGCAGTTTGAGTACCATCTCTTTTAAGAGAAATATTTTTGAGTAATTATCTTATATAAAAGAAAGAGTTATGTTTTTAAACATATGAGCTGAGTATTTTGGGAGTAGTATTGAGCATCGATATGGAGACGAATTTGAGTTCAGATAACTCAAGTCTCCATAAACCATGTAGCCATCATAGGTAGAAAGTATCATACTTTTTAGATGATTCCTTAGTGCTTTTTAGCATAGACTAGTCGATCCACTTAGTTAAGCCGTCCGATATGATGGCAAAGTATATGACAGTTCTGGCAGCATGGGCAAGACGTTGTATCATCACTTAGGCTCATAGTGGTGGTTGTCGATTAGAGAAACTCCCATAGAATTATATTATATTTTGTTATATATATAATTGAGTTGTTATTGTATTCTTCAATATACTGAGTTGATTTCTACTATTTTTAAAAGCTTTCCATAAATTGCATGTGTATTGTTGCTTTATATTGAGTTGAGTACCCAGAGTCAAGTATCATATCTTTGAGTTGAGTATCTAATCTCTGAGTTGAGTATCTTATCCTTTAGTACTTCTGAGTTGAGTAAGTTTGAGTAGTTTTGAGTATCCTTGAGTATTAATGGAGTTGAGTAAGTTTGAAAAGAGGTAAGTATATTTCCTTTTTATCAAGTTCAAGCTTATGTTATGCTTTAGAATTTCCCTTACATGCTTGTACATTCCACGTATTGAGCCATTTGGCCTGCTTCCTTTCATGATGCAGATTCAGGTATTCGGAATCATCAACAAGAGCTTCGTTGATACCACATGGAGTTCGAGTTAGCTATGGTGAGTCTCCTTGGTTTCGAAGGATTTCATTTACTTTTCAATTTTGTCAGGATGTCGTGGGTTTCATCCCGACTTCCATCTTTGTCATTTAAAGGCTTCATAGATATACATTAGAGTTTGAGAAGTTTGTATCATTTATTTTGTTAAATATTTTAAAGACTTAAGTTGTCTATTTTATGGCGAGTTGAATATATTATTTTATTAAGAGTTTTTCATTTGAGTTAAAGCTTTGTATTTCAGTTTCATGAATTTTATTCAGTTTTTAAGCTTTGTATGCTTGAGTTAGTCTTCCACTTGTAGTCAGCCAGGATGAGGGTTCGCTTGGGGACCAGCAATAGTTCTTGAGTGTCGGCCACGTCCAGGGTGTAGGCTCGGGTCGTGATACTTAAGCTCTTTTAATTCTACCGGAGCCATGCGATATAGAGGGATAGAAATAGACGAGTACCAGGTTCTAAATCAATGCAGAAATCTATTTCTCTATCCGGAGGCATACCAGGCAAATCATTATAAAACATTTCTTTAAATTCTGACACCACGAAAATAGACTCAATAGATGGAGACTCAACCTCAATATCCCGAATATGAGCCAAATAAGCCAAACAACCCTATTCTACCAGTTTGCTAACCCAAATGGAGGATATGATTTTAGCTTGCTTAGGCTTGTACACCCCTTCCCACTCTAACTTTTCCCTTATCGGGATTTCTAGAGTTACAGACTTAGTATTACAATTAACCACAACGTAATAGGGGGATAACCAAGTCATGCCTAAGATTATATCAAAATCAGTTATATCCAAAATCACCAAATCAGCCCAAGTCTGAAAACCCTTAAACAAAATAGGACAAGCACGATAGACATGGGTGACTATGACAGAATTTCCAACTGGGATAGAAACATGGATGGTGGCATCAAGTATATCACAAATCATAGAAAATTTTGAGGCAAATCACACGAATACATAAGAATAAGTGGAACCCAGATCAAATAACACATTAGCCATCCGATCAAAGACAAGAATAGTACCTGTGATCGCCGCGTCAGACGCCTCTGCCTCATTCTTGCCCGGAAAGGCGTAACACTGAGATATCCTCATGTCAAGCAACTGCCCTGCATGGCTGCACGTTACCTCTGACTACATTACCATTTCCTCTACCTCCACGGCCTCGTTGATTACCTCCTCGCCCACCTTATGGGCACCCTCGACCATTAATACCATTTTTCGCTGGTACCACTTCTCTAGATGGCTGCTGTGCGGAATCCAACACTCGTGGGTAAGGACAATCTCTCCTCATATGCCTAGGTTCTCCACAGTTGTAACATGTACGATCAAAAGATGATCTGTTGTCCGCTGAAGGTGTGACTCCCTGGCTATCTTGAATCAAATTATGAGGTGGAGTTCCCGAGTAATTACCTGTAGAGGTGGGCATAGCGGACTGAATTGGCTTGGCTGCAAACATTGGCCTTCCAGACCCCCTGAAGTAAGAACCTTGAAAGTTACCCAAGTTCTTGGCCCTAGCCAATGCCTTAGCCTGACCGTCTCGCCTCACCCCCTCCACTTTCTTAACAAAGTCTGTTACCTCATTAAAGCTCCTCCCTGCAGAGGTCATATGAACAGATAATACCTGCAACTCTGAATTTAGTTCCCTAATAAATAAACGAATCCTCTCCTCCTCAGTAGTCACCAATTGAGTAGCATATCTAGACAAGGCATGGAACTTGGCCTCATAAGCAGCCACAGACATACCACCTTGCTCCAAAGCCATGAACTCATCCTTCTTGCGATCTCTCAAAGTCCTAGGCACATATTTCTCTAAAAACAGAGCATGAAACTGGGTCCAAGAGAGTGGGGGTAAAGTTGAAGATCTGCACTCCACATAAGCTCTCCACAACTGCTTAGCCTCACCTTGAAGTTGAAAAGTCACAAACTAAACCCCCTGCTGATGGACAATTCGCAACTTATGAAGTCTCTCGTAGCAGTCTAAGATAAACTCATAAGCATCCTCACTCTCAGAACCAAGAAATACAGGAGGCTTTATTTTCAAAAACTTAGTCAACATTTCATGCTCATTATCAGTCATAACAGAACCCAACAAAGGACGAAAGAAAGCATCATTACCTCTAGTCCCGCCACCTTCGGCGCAGTGATAACAACAATGGGATTAGTAGCAGCTTGAGTTGCTAGAACAGAGGGAAGCACTCTAGGACAAACCAACCCTTTCAAGAATGACATGATCTGCTGAGCTAACACTGGGTCCAAAGAAGGAATACCTGTAGTTTCAGCCTGTACCTCTTCCTCTTGTCCAACTTCCTCAACATTTTCAACTTCAACATTCTCTTCTATCTCTTCATGATGTATATGAGGGGCCTCATTTTTGGGAACATTTTCAACCGGTGCTCCATCCCTAGTAGACGCCAATATTCCTTGGCCTCTACCCCTACCTCGACCACGACATATAGCTGTAGATTCCTCAGATGGAGCAGTGACGGGAGCTACGAGCCTGATGTCGTTGAATTTAGTATCAATCATTTGCGGACAGAAAAGTGAAAGAGGCTAGATACCAATTGGAATCTCCAGATACAAATTGGAATCAAGTTATAGCACGAAAGGAGATAAGTGAAAACACAGAGATTTTCAAAGTCCAATAGCCTCTCGAAGAAAAGTATAGACGACTATGTACCGTTCCGCAAGACTCAACTAGACTCATTTTGGTACATCGAGATCAACAAACCTAGGCTCTGATACCAACTTTGTCACTACCCAGACCATCGTGATTGGCACCCACACTAACCCTTCGGCGGGAGAACCACTACTACAACCCAAACCAAGCAACTAAACCAAAAACTAAAACATTTAAGTTACAGAAGCAAGTCAAATAGCTAAAAAGTGAAGTTTCCATAAACTTCCAAAAGATCTAAGAACTAAACAATGCGGAAATAACACATATAACCTGAAAGTCAATGTACCAAAATATCTAACAAGATCCATAAGTTTAACAAGAAGGGTTACAACCCCAAACTAAAGAACTAATAACTAACTAGAAAAGTCTAAGTCCGAAATGTGGACATAGACAAAAAGAGAACTCATGTCAGCCTGGAAGAACTGGCTCACCCTTGAATTCGATCGGCAATCACTGACTGATCTTCAAATCAAGGTCTGTTAATAGCCGCCTGAAGATGCCCTGTACTCAACAAAGAAAGAGCAAGTGCAGAATCAGTACACAACCACAGTGTACTGGTAGGATCACGCGGCTATCCCATTAAATGCAATATACATAAGCCCTTACAATAATATAATCACATGCATAATATCGAACATATACAAGATTATCAATATTTATGAACAAGATACAGTTTCACGATTCTCAAGATACACAATTACCTCAAATCATTGGTTCTCTCATGGAACCCAAACTCAAACAGTTAGCATACCAAAACATGGTACCTGATCCAATGATTATGCTAGAACGTGGCAATCGATCACATAATTATGTCAAAATGTGGCAACCGATCCAAGTTAGTGTGTCGGAACGCAACACCCGATCCATTCAACAAACCACAATCACAAAGTACATTTTCATAATTATACAATCAAGTCATGATGGCGTTCAACATTCATCTATCCTCATTTACAGTTAATGTGATCAATAATGCAACGTTCGCGTATATGCATGTATCATAATGAAGCAAGAACAAACATACATCACACAATCATAGAATCCCAACCATCACCTACCTCGAAACAAGCTTGAAACCCTAAGAAACTTGATTCTTCCCTTTTCGAATTTGTTCCGCTTGTTCTTGGTCCACAAACAATCAATATAATACGGGAATCAATAAACAATCACTAATTACCCTTATTACTAACAATTCTAACAACCCTAGATTATACCCATGATCCCAATACCCAAATTAGGACTTTTTCCACCATAATTCTCATATCAAAACTCTCCCCCATCGATATTTACCCATTAGATTACGTTCTACGGATCAAAAAATGGATTCGAAGAGTTAAAACCTTACCTTTAGCCTTAAAGATGGTGGAAAACTGTCAAGAATCGTCTGGGATTCATCTCCTTACTCTCAAAGTCAAAAAGTGCAGAATAAAGACATTTTGGGGTTTATTTCCGACTTAAGTCGCGTCGGGCCCGCCACATCGATCCCCACCCCATTACAGCGGTCTCGCCCTGGTGACAGAAATCGCCGCCAAAGCTGTTTGTATGAAACAGTGAGCTATTTTAATAATTCCAAGACAACCATTTCACAACACACCTTCAACCAACGATACTCAGAAACTACCAGTTCAAGCTAAGACCAATTTCGGGAGTTCTACTCACCCGGATTTAATTTCGTAAAGTCATAAAGATTCCTTAACAACTTATCTATCTACTCATATGATCAAATTCATAATTAAATCATCCAATTGTTACCAGATTTCCCTAGACTTTTATGACTCCGATTTCGTCCAAATCTAGACTAGATTGGAAAATCTCAAGATATTACGAAAAAGTTTTTCGGCCCAAAAATTTTCCCCATTGGCTTTTCTATAACGACGGAACCCGGTCGTTACAAATAGAAGGGGGAAGAAATGAATTATAATTAGAGATTATGTTTGCTAGATTTTATTTTAGTTTTTACTTTGACTTGTATTAGTAACTTAGTTACTTTTGCTAGAGTTTTTTAAATTTTCGTTTGTATAAATAATTTAGCTAAATGTATTGTCAATGCTAATCATTTGATCCTTTACTATTTTACTTTTTCTTTGGTAGGAAGCTCAATTAATATAACTATCCCATTTCAACAACAACAACAAAATTATGATGATTAGGAGTTTCATTTTTATTATACTTGCAAAAAAGTAATTGAAAAATAAAATATTAGTTTCATGATGCCATTTCTTTTTTATATGTAACAATTTGTTTTTGTCACCGTTCTTTTTTGTTTGAAATGTAGTTATAACTTTTATACAGTCACCGATTATTGTATTTTTTTGTTCATTTTTTATATTTTTACCCATTACTTTCTTTTATTTATTTTACAAATAAAATCAATGCATAATTATTAATACATTTAATGTCTAATAAAATTATACATTTGAATTATTTATAACTCATGTCTCTTCATCTTGTAACTTCTAATATTAAATATTATTCATAACTTTTGTATGTTTCATTTTTCATATTTCTTATAAATATTCAATTTATGTTTAAAAAATTATAATAAGCAAATGTAATAATAAAGACATAATAATTTGTTTTTTTACAAAATCAGAGTTTGTATAGAAAATTAGTACTCCTACAAAAGATAGAGGAGATTAAAACATACAAAATATTTTCAACGTAATACAATATATTGTTATTTCAAAATATTACCTCTTATTCCATTTACTTCACTATGGTGAATATTTTTTTTTTACTATATACATTTGAATAGTTTGCAGTTAATAAAATGAAAAAAAAAATCTATTTTTTATGTTTTAAAAAAATGGAAAAGCATATGATATCGTAGATGAAGAGAAATATCAATATTATCTTATATATTCAATACTAACCTAAATATAAACATTAATATTATTAGCTTATAAATATTTCATATAGCTACGTGAAGCGCAGAAAATTTTCCTAGTTTATGAAACATATGGATTCTGCTCTCAAATAAAATAAGTTACATAAATAATAATGTATCATGCACTATTTTTTAGGCATAATACGTAAATTCAAATTTATACTAAAGGTATCTGATACATAACAATTATCAAATAGTAATGTATCAATCTCAAACCTAACATCTTATGGGCAATAATTTCTTATTTAATGTATCTAATAGAAATACAACACATATCAATTTAAACAAGATACATAAATAGTATTGATTTTGTTCCTTGAAATGCTTTTATGTGAATTTTTGTGATGGAAGAGGACAAAGGATTCAAATTTTGATCAAACAATAACAATTTCCCCACATCGCGTTAATATTATACTAATATAATTATAATTTTGGAGATGGTATATATATGTGTAGTAGCGACTTACAACAATGATTGTCAGCAATGACGATTAATTAGTCGATCGTGATTGTGGATATAATGATAATGAAAATTGTCCTCACCAAAATACCTATGAATAATATTAAAATTTTATTCAAAATCCTAATATTTAAAATCTAGGTAAAATTCCATTAAATACAAATAAATGAGGCCTAGCCAAAACACCTCTTAAAATTTAGGAGCATTAAACATCAATTACTTTGGACCGAAAGGAGTAATAATTATTGTTAGTTCTTTGTATTTTTCACGATTAACAATTTAACATGCACAATCTTTTGTGATTTGCATTCTGGCTTTTTTTTTGTTTTAATAATTTTTATTAAATTAGGTCTTAGGCCTAACTCACACCCCAAAAGTTAGCTCAAATGGAGGAGGATTGCCCAAGCCTTATAAGGAGTCCACCCATCTCATTAACACCAATGTGGGACTTTTGTCATTTTTTTAACACCCCACCTCACGCCCAGTGCTTAGCATCTGGTGCGGGGCATGCTTTGATACCATGTTAAATTAGGTCTTAGGCCTAACTCACACCCCAAAAGCTAGCTCAAAGAGAGGAGGATTGCCCAAGCCTTAAAAGAAGTCATCCACCCATCTCATTAACCACCAATGTGGGACTTTTGTCAATTTTTTTAACAATTTACACCTTAATAACCTAATTTATTATATAAAAAAAACTATATAAAAAATACATTTTTAACTATTTCACGAAGGCATAAGCATATACTAAATTATCATAAAGATTATGATAACGTGATAACTACTTCGTTATCTTCAAGTAGAGATCTAGTGTCCGAATCCAGCTGAATATAAAATCTTCTTTAATAGAAAAGACTTTACCCATATAGTAAAAAAAAAAATCGATCCTATGCAAATCTAAATTTGATAGGAAAGGCTTTACCCTACCTAAGTACGTTCGATTCACGAGATATATAGAAAATGTCCTATTTTTATTTTTAGTGGTCCTACTTTCAATTATAGTGGTCCTACTTTTATTTATAGTTGTCCTATTTTGTGAAACATGTGTTAAACATATGCTAGTATCTAACCACAACAGGCAATAATAAAGATAGAAGAAGGATTTACAAATAACTTGGGTGAGTAGATCTAACAGAGTTAGAACTTAAGATTAACTGATTCCGAACAGATATCAAATTCATTGTTCATCTTAGTTATTATATTCTCAATAAAATATTTATATATATATTTATGAATATTCTATACAACTATAAAGTCTAAGCAAAAACTAGTGGTATCATGAAAGATGATTGCGAAGAATAATAAATATCCAAACTATAACTTTTACTTTGAGGCCTATATATTGCCTTGCTATTTATTATAAAATAATATTTCCATTTCAATTTTTGTGACACTTTTTTCTGCTTGAGATTCAAGCTATATGAACTTTGAGGCTGTGGTACATTATAAATTATGTTTTTCTTCTTCAGAATATTAATATCACGATCAAGACCGTCGTAAGTGGCTCTCACACTAACCCTTCGATGGGAGAACCATTTACTAACCCCAACTAACCCATCAACCACTTTAAGAAGCAAAATAGAATATAGAACACTAAGAAATACAGTCTAAAAACAATAAGGGGGCAAGCTGCCATAAACTCAATCCATCATCAAAATCCACTGTGAGGAATCTGAAAGTCATAGTACCAAAACTCTAAGTAGCTGAATAAAGGGATGCAACCCCAACTAAGAAAACAATAAACTAAACTCTATGAAATATCTAAGTCCAAAAAGATGGACAAAGAAATGGAGAAGAGCCTATGGCAACCCGAAAGAGTAGCTCACCTTTGGATTCAAGGTCATGTGTCTCATATTAGCTGCTTGAATATGTCATGTACTCCACAAGAAAAGAGCAAGTGCAGAATCAGAACACAATCACCATGTACGGGTAGGATCATATGGCTAGTTCCAAGGATATAAATGTAAACAAGTAACCATGATATAGTAATATAGGTCAACACATATATCAACAATCACAACATAGATAGACTCTCATTCACAATATCCTGAATTAACCAATGCAAGAAACATGTCCCACATGATCACAACAATACAGATTTGGTCCTCTCATGGAACCTATACACAAACTGTCAGTGCATCAGCGCGGTACCCGAGCCAACCATTATTCATGCCAAGCATGGTATTCGAGCCAACTGTTAGTATCCTATATCGGCGTGATACCCGAGCCAACCAGTAATCACAAACATCATGCGCAATTACAATTAAAATCACACTTGAAACCAATAGTAAACAAACTTGTTCATACATACATTACATAACTAGAAAACACATAACTATAACCTACCTCAAATCAAACCTTGGAAACTCTAAAGAACCTGAGCTTTCCCTTTTTGTAATCCTTGACTTATTCTTGGTCGAAATAATAAATAAAACACAATAATCACTCAATAATGGCCTAACAATACCGAATTATAAACAAATCCTAAACCTTAGGCCATTCCCATGATCATCTTACCCAAAAAGGGTTCTGTCCACCATTCATGCAAGTTAAAACCCTTCATCAAGACTAACAACCTAGATTATAAGTCTTACAAATAAAAATACAAGTTGAAGAAGTAATTGACTTACCTTCACCAAAAATATTGGTGGGAAAAAAACTAAAAGAAACTGCCCTAAATTATCTTTCTTTCTCCCAAGGATGAAGTTGTAGAAAATAAGAGATTTTCGGACTTTTCTGAATTAAATTCTGACTTACCCTTCTATAGAAGCTCAATTCGCTATAGCGAGAATTTACTCATCCTGTTATAGTGGTCAACCCTCACTATAGAGGCGCAAGACCCCCTTTAGGGACTTTAATGGGATGGAAACTCAGAAATCTTTTCAAAAGTGCCTATTTAACAATGCACCTTCGAACCTTGGTATTCTAAACTAACCCCTTCATGCCAATTTTGATATCGAGAGTTTTACTTATCCGAATTTGATTCTGAAAAGCCCTACGAATTCCTTAATGTCTTAGATATTAGGAAATGTGACCAACTCATTCCCTGATCATCGTAGACCTCAACTGACTCAGATTTCGTCTAAGACTAGCCTAGCCTAAGAATTTTAATGTCACTACTTAGAAAGTTTTCTAACCCAAATCTTTCACCAATGGTATACCCATAACGATTCGGAAGGGTCATTACAATAGATACCAATTTATCCATCGCTCGACCCCGAGAGATCAAACAAGAAACTTGGCTAAGTCAGAAAAATATAGTACCTGAAGGCTCAAACAAGTGAGGACACTTGTCCCACATGTCCCTCTTTGTTTTCCATGTAGCTTCCTCAACTGGATGACGCTTCTACTAAACCTTCACTAATTTGATCACTTTGGTTCTCAGCTTCCAGATAACCCGAACAATAATCATAATAGGTTCCTCTTCATACTGCAAGTCCTTGTCCAGTACTATCGAATCCCACTTGATGATATAATCTCCATCCCCATGGTACTTCTTCAACATAGACATATGAAAAATTGGATGAACCCCAGACAAGTTGGGTGACAGTGTTAACATGTAAGCCACTGTCCCCACACTATCAAAAACCTCAAATGGACCAATGTAACGAGGGATAAGTTTGTCTTTCTTGCCAAACCTCATGACTCCCTTCATTAGTGACACTTGTAACAAAACTTGTTCACCGGTTTGGAAAGCCATAAAAGAGAGTTAAATCAATTTGGTACTTGGGCCTTCCCTTTTTGGTAAGTCTCTGATCCCACACAATCTAATCAAATAAAGAATCTCAATAAGAAAACATGAACAACAACACCTATAAAGCTGATTTTGAAAATCGGGTACAAATCGACCTAAAACTCATTCACGAGGGCTAGGATTAAATCTGGAATTTTGTATAAAATCAAAATACTCAATGCATTTGGGATTCATAAGTAAAAATGAATTGAAAATGAGTTGAAACCATTGTTGAAACTCCAATTTGTTCAAAACATAACTTAATGAAAAATGCCCTAAAAACTTGAGTTCAAATTAATGATTTGATGCTAAAATAATGAAGAAGTAAATGGGTAATGAAGGGTTTAATATTAAAATCACGCACCCAACTAATTAACCTGAAGAATTTTCTCTTTAAAATCACCTCCCAAGAGTTCTCAAAGTCCAAAAATGATGAAATGGGAAAGAAACCCCGATTTTTAAAGTCATTAAAATGCCAGGTAAACTGGTCTCCGCTAACCCGTTTCCCTTCCATAATTGCAGAGTCCACACAAGTTAACCCTTCGCGAACGCGTCCTTAACTCTCCGAACGCGAAGGTCTACACTTCGACCCTTTGCAATCGCGCCCAAGCCTTCGCGAATGCGGAGGTCAGTACCCTCAACCCTCCGCAATTGTGGCGAAAGCTTTGCAAACGCAGAGGCCGCAACACGTAACCCTTTGCAAATGCAGCCAAGCCCACGAATGAAGGAGGCACCAGATGACAGGTACAACAAACACCAAAGCACAAAAACATTCACTGAAAGTACCTTGAGATTCCTTCAGAATCTCATGCACACAAACCAGATATGCTTCCCCACTAAATTCAACATTCCAGACTCAATGTAACCATTAGAATATGGATTCAAGGTCTCATTTACGCAAAACCTATTAAATTAAACTAAATTGCACTCAAAAAATACCAAACTGCCCCCAGCACATCTGAAAATTTGGCCAAGACCTCACATAAGCCTAAAATCATCACTTGAATGCAATGGTGTCGTCGGAATTACAATTCGAGCATCCAAACTCCGAAAGTTGACCAAAGTCAACTCTTGTCATAAATACACGTAAACTTCCAACTCAATAGCTCAAATCCACATAAAGACCTTGAAAATGAAAACGACAACACTCCTAGACCAAATTATGCATTCCCGAGTTGATGGAACTAACAGAGTCTCATTCCAAGACTCGTAGCTCTCGTAGTTGACAAAAACCCACTTTTCACAACTTAAGGTCTTCAAAACTCTAAAACTTCCTAAAATCACAATTTTTTATCTGATTTCTAAACCAAATTCGTAAACTACCAAACATGACTCGGGACAACTATTCGAAGGGGTGGTAATTTTCCAAAATTTTCCAGTTATGACCTCCAGGGTCATTACAACCTCCCTCGAGGTTTCGTGCTATAGCACTCACCTCATCTGTGGCTTATGATATTATGTGTATCTCCCTTATTTTGATTTTTTTTTGTAGCCATTCTTTAAGCGTATTTAAAATAAATATAAATTAATTATGAGTATTACAGAGCGAAACCTGAAGGGAGGTCTCTGAAATTATCCCTTTGAAATATCAATTTAAATTTTGAAAATATTAAGTTGATCTAACCCAATTTATTAAATTCCAAAATTAGCCAAATTATCTATCGATAATTAAAAAATGTTGCATAAATTGAGATGGACAGAGTACATATTTTTATTTTACAATTATTATTTTATAATCTAATTAAGTTGTGTGGATTTTTGGATGAAAAATACAATCAAATTAAACTATTGTACATATGATTCACTCCTCTGTAGCACCGCAGAAGATCAATTTCAACCATTCAAATTTGAACACATTTTTTTATAGCTAGAAATATTAGCTTCAAAGGACATATGATACGCCATTTCAAAGTACATTCAATTCCTGAATTGAATGTATTAATGCAAAATAAATTCACTGTCTTTAATATATTTTCTGTATCATTAGTTGAAGTGATGGATAATTATAGTTAGTTTAATAAAGAAAGGATTGTTATAAGTTAACAAATTTGTAATTGATTTTAAAGTCTTAAATATAGGGACTTTTAATATAGTTCAAATAAAAAAAGATTTATGAAGAAAAATATTAATTTTGAACAAGTTCATGTGTATGGATAAAACTCCGTGAAGTATAAGGATAGGGATGACAAACTGAACTATTAGTCTGTTTCAAAATGAATGACCCCTTTCCCTTTTTGGCAATATTTTAACTTCAACTTTTCACGTGGCATGTTTAAGGCCACAAGATTAAAGGGTATTTTGGTACATTTGACATAGCTTTAATTTAGAACCACAAGATTAAAAAGTTTCTTTCTTTTTCTTAAACTCTGTTCCAAATCAAATTAAAACATTCTTTTTGAAACGGAGGGAGTATTATAATATATGTTTCCTCTATAAATAGTTTTGTCTGAGGGCCTTTTTTTTTCACATCAAGCAAATAACAAGTATCCTATTGAAAGTGCAAATTAACTATGGCATTGAAAGTTGTATTGTTTTTATTCCTTGCAATGCTTTTGTTTGCACAAAATAATGCTGTGACCCTTGAAGACTATTTCACATGCATGTTACCCAGATTGTATTAAGTCGTGCCAGGGAAACTATTACTGCACTCAAGAATGCCCTAGCCACTGCCCAGGGTCACCCAGGGGCACCCAGGGGCACCCATGCTGAAATCGGAAATCACATTTGTAATGTTGGATGTTCTCTGGCAGAGGCGGATCTAGAATTTAGAGGTCGTGGGTGCCACATTGCCCAAGTAAGATAAACGGGTCGGTTCCTTTAATTTTGGGTTACAATTTAGATTATTTATCTTTTTCGATTTTTATAAAACAGATTGATTAAACGTGCATGTTAGTAATATTTTCTTTTAGTTATTCTAAGATTAGAGATAACTAAACAATTCAACTTTTGTTTTTTGGATTTAGAGGCATTCTCTAAAACTTTGAAGAAAAAAAGATTTTCCACATTAAAAATTCAAATTTGTATAAACCATCTAATAGTGTTAACTTAATATATTCATATTTCATTGTCTTTATGTGTTGTTGCATATATATAGTAGAGAAAAAATTAAAATTGGTTTCAACCCAACCATCTTACTTATCAAGAATGTGAAGATCGGAATAACCTTAAAATTAAAAGAACTCTTTTTGTGGTAACCAATGTAAATTACCATTAACAAACAAAAACCAAATACACCTAAAGAGCACTCAATCCCCTAATCACCCTCTAAGAAAGGTATTAAGAGAGTGAAGCCTCATATAGAACTCTAATTACACAAATCTCTCCAACAACCAACTATACGTATTCGCCTTTTTAGACCGTTTAACTACCTCAAGTCTATCTACAAATTCCTTCTTAGTTTGTGTCACAGACGTATCTGTATTTATAGTGATGCCTTTAAACAATTTCCAGTTCCTTGCTCTCCAAACCTGGTATATCATTGCTCTGCACAATGCAACAATAAGTTCCTTGTGAAACTGTTTCCAATTCTTCCTTCTAAGTCTATTTAGAATATGTTTGACAATTCCAGCAGGATTAAGTGTCCCAGACCAATGTTGCATTTCAGTTTGGACTCTCACTATCCATTCACAAGTAGAGAACAGGTGAATATTGTCTCCTCTACTGATTTCTCACACAAACAGCATGTGTCATCTTCCATAGCAAATCTAGCCCAGATTAAGTCAGCAACTCTAAGTCTAGCATGTTGCCCCAATAGTGTATTATAACTCTGTGTGAGTGAGTACTTTCCCTCGAGAGTGAGCAAGTAAGCACTAGATGAATACCAAATCTGCATCTCTGCTTTCAAGGCATTAACCTTCTTCCAGTACCAACTTGAGTCCAATGGTGGAGTATGTATCCATATGTTTTTAAAAGAACTCTAACATAATAATATTCATCATTTTTTAAAATTTATGTTTTTCTTAAAATAACAATTATATATTCGTAGTAATATTTATTTAACTTTCATAATACAATACTCATTAATTAATAAAGAATAAACACATAATATTCATATCAAGAGATCAATAATTAGTGACAAAGAAAATTAAAAAAAAAATAAGAACTAATCACAAAAAAAGGAGTCGATTTGAATTGTAATAAAGAATAGTAGTAAATAAATAAGAACCAATCGAAAAAAAAAAAAAAGACAAGAAAAAACAGGGAAAAAAAAGAAAAGAAAAGAGCTTAGAAAGCCTTCAGTTCATACAAGAATCCAAAATATAATGTTGAGAGTGAGAATCGAACTTGCATTGCGGGTGCGGGAATTTGTGTCTTTTGCCAACGGCACCAATCACCAATTCATTCAGTGGGTGGCAAATTTTATTTATAACGATTTCTTAAACACACACACACACACACACATACACACACACACACACACACACACATATATATATGAAGTTTTAAATGGGATCACTGGGTGCCGTGGCACCCCCACACATACATATAGATCCGCCCCTGTTCTCTGGGCCATTGTTACAAATTTCTCGTAACAAATTATGGTATAGTAACAAACACTCCTTGTACTCTTGCTAAATACGCAGTTGTATATTAATATTAATATATACTCCCTCTGTCCAACAATACTCCTTAGTCCAAATTATTACTCATTAATTTTGCAGATAATGAGAAGTTTGAAAATTGCATGACAAGCTGTAGTGAGAAGTATTGCATTGGTGGCAATACTTCTCTAAAGAAAGCTTAAGAAGAAGCATTGCCACAAAAGTATGTATATAGGACACTAAATAATTGATTTTGTGGTTGTAATCCCTTTTCTAAATTATGTAATTGTTCTCTCTATTGAATAAAATTCTAGTTCTTTAATATTCCTAGATAGATATTAAAGCACGAGAAATGTTGTAGTTCCTCTTGGTATTCTATTTTTATATAAGTCTTTGTGAGTTTAACAGTTCATGGATTCAACCATATTGCAACTATTGAGTAGTGTTCAATATAATGGAAGTATATCGAAGATTGAAAGTCATTGAGTGGTGAGACTTTCAATCAAAGAGTTTCAATTGACGCCCTTTGAACGAGGGTAGTTCTGTCACTAGTTGAATGGAGATTCTCCATTACATTTTAAATTTTATGTTATTTTTACATATAAGAAATTTTAATAATAATACAAGAAAAAACTGAAAAGTTCTTTTTTATATATTGAAAATTAGAGAGAAGTATATAAAACAACCTTATATTAGTTTCATCTTCGAACTACTAACAATCTTAAAAACATCCTTCTACTTGACAAACTAAGCATAAAAGCATCCCTAAACTATATGTGAATTATTAGTTTCGTTCACGAGGGTCATTACACACAGAAATTTAGATGAAAGAAACATTATTTTATACTCCATAGACCATAAATAGCAAGGCAATAAATAGGCCTCAGTAGCTATATTTTATTTTTTCATCAAAGGTCCATCTAACTGATGGAAGAGTTTAGGCAAGACTCCTAACCTATATATTTACCAAAGTATTAATTAATCGGAGGAGGACATAAACCTTAACCTCAATAACATTGTGAAGGTTGATTAAATTAACCTTTAAAGACATTTGAGTACAACAAAAAAGAGTATTCTGGTGAGTATCATGGCTACTGATGGTATGAGACTCATCTAAGTAGTTGGGTACTATATACCAATTGCTGAGTTAATATCCCAAAAGATCACTCAACTTTAAAAAATTATCTGGCAAAGTCACTAAACTTTATTTTATATCAATAAAATCACTCAACTTAGATTTTTATATCAATAAAATTATTCAATCAATTCCTTATTAAAAACAATTCACACCACAAATAAATTATTTTTTTATATTATGTTCATGATTAAACTACTAAATACATGACTCAAAATTACTACTATTTCATTATAAAATAATAAAAATTCAAAATAAAAGATAAATTTATCAAACTTTGAACCTAAAATTCTCCAAACTAGCGTCATGATACATGGAACTTCACTTTTATTTTTATTTTTTAAATGAAAAAAGAGATTCAGACAAACAAGAAATTGATTAAACCATCATAGCAAGTGTGGTTACCGTCAAATGAAGCAGTAGTAGATAAATTATCGAAATTGATTAAACTACCAGAGCAAGTTTGGCAGCCGTCATTGCAATGAAGCAGTAGTAATCTACCAAATGAAATTGATAAAATTATCTTTTATTATTTTATTTTATAATATATAATAAAGTAGTGATTTTAAGCTATCTATTTATTATTTTAATTGTGATCAGATATCTAAAAGAAAATATTTTATTTTTTTAATGATAAATTTGGTTGAGTGATTTTATTGATAAAATGCTTAAGTTGAGTGATTTTATTGATACAAAATAAAATTTAGTGACTTTTCTAAATAAATTTTTAAAGTTGAGTGAGCTTTTAAGATATTAACTCACCAATTGCTAATCACCAAAAAAGGCTCATAGTAATCGGTGGACATCAATAGTGAATTTGTTGTTCTTCTTCTTAAATCTGAAATTTGGGAGTCCATCAAATTCAATATCCAACGAAGCTCTAACCTTTAAAGGTAGGAAAGTAGTTTCAGTGAAAATAAAAAAAAGTTTTAGATTCTTCTCCCATGTTAGCAAGGAGGTCAGCAATAGAGTTTTCTTCTCTAAAAATATGCTTAAAAACAAAGTTTCCACCCCGTGACAATAACTATTTGCTCTGTAATCTACTTGATTTGCAGTGTGGCTCAAGTTTCCCATTGAGAATGTCAACAATAAGGAGAGAACAGGATTCAACTATAACATTAGTAAATTCAGCCTCCAAACAAATGTTCACCCCTTTCAACATGGCATTGGCATCAGCCATATTGTTACTACAATGCCCATAGTAATCAACAAAAGCCTGAATCATGGTCCCTGTATGATCCCTGAGTATACCATCTCTACCTGCTGATCCTGGATTTTCCTTACTACAACCATCCACATTGAGTTTTATCCAAAAATAAAGAGAAGGTTTAATCCAAAAAAACAACCTTAGAATGAATGATTGGTTTCACCTTATCTGTCATTTAACATTTTCCAATCCAAGAATTAGGGAGAGTTAACTCGGGAAATTGATTTTTAAGTATCAAAGAGATGAGGTTGTTAACTTGCTGAATAATGTACCAAGATGACATCCTTTTATCATCAAATCTGGCATTACATCTATTTTTCCAAATTTCCCAACATATAGCAATTGGAAGGCAATTTAGTATGCAGTCATGAACCTCATTTTTACCTTTCGCATCACTAGTTAACAGCGTACATCCTAAGTTTGGATGCTTATTATTCAGAGCAATCATCTGTAAGGATCCTATTAGTTTTTTCTTAGACTTTGCATTCATATTAGAATATGCATTGAATATGTATAAAATATTTTATTGGAAATATAATAGCTAAGATGAACAATGAATTTGCTATTAGTTCAAAATCAATAAATCTTAAATTCTAACTCTGTCATATTTACACACCCAAGTATTTTTGTTATTTGTAAATCCTTCATTCCTTCTGTCACAATCCAGACCGTCGTGATTGGCACCCACACTAACCCTCCGGTGGGAGAACCACTACTACAACCCAAACCAAGCAACTAAACAAAAAGCTAACCATTCAAGGATACAAAAAAAGGAATAATAGCTAAAACTAAAGTTTCTATAAACTTCAAACAAAAGATCTAACAACTAACAATGCGGAAAATATACCTAGAACCTGAAAGTCAATGTACCAAAACATCTAAAGTTCAACAAGTCTAAACAAGAAGGGATGCAACCTCAATCTAATGAACTAATCAGCTAACTAGAACATAGTCTAAATCCGGAAATGGTGGACATAAACAAAAGAGAACTCATGGCATCCCGGAAGAATTGGCTCACCTTTGAATTCGAACGATCACTGATCTCCTAAGCGAGGTCTGTCAGTAGCCGCTTGAAGATGCCCTGTACTCAACAAAAATAAGAGCAAGTGCAGAATCAGTACACAACCATAGTGTACTGGTAGGATCATGCGGCTATCCAAGTAAGTGCAACATAAGCAAGTCAATACAACAATATAATCACATGCATATATCGAACATATACAATGTCATCAACATTTACGAACAACGAACAACGTCACATGTCTCAAAATACACAATTATGACAAGTCATTGACCCTCTCATGGAACCCAAACCCAAACAGTTAGCATACCGGAACGTGGTACCTGATCCAATGATTATGCCAAAACGTGGCAATCGATCCCATAATTATGCAACCGATCCATTCCACACACCACAATCACAATCACAAGTATATCCTCAAGATCATACAATTAAGTCATGATTTCATGGTAACCATCATTCATCTATCTCATTTACAACAAGTGTGATCAATAATACAACATTCATATACATACATGTATCATAATGAAGCAAGAACAAACATACATCACACAATCATAGAATCACAACCATCATCTACTTCGAAACAAGCTTGAAACCCTAAGAAACTTGATCCTTCCATTTCCAGATTCGTTCCGCTTGTTCTTGGTCTACACACAATCAATATAATACGGGAATCAATAAACAATCACTAATTACCTAGATTACTAACAATTTTAACAACCCTAGATTATACCCATGATCCCAAGTATCAAAAATAGGGTTGTTTAATTTCCACCATAGAATCTAGATCAAAACCCTCCCCCATCATTAATTACCCATTCTATTACGTTATACGGATCGAAAAACGGATTCGGGGAGTGAAAAACTTACCTTTAGCCTCAAGAATGGTGGAAAACTGTTAGGAGTCGCATGGGGTTCGTTCTTTTCTCTAAAAGTCAAAAAGTGCCAAATAAGGTCGTTTAGGGGTTTATTAACGACCTTAAGTCGCGTCAAGCCCACCACAGCGGCCCCACCAAAGCAACCAAAATCTCCGCCAAAGTGGGTTGCACAAAACAGGGAGCTATTTAAAGAATTCTAAAATTCCCACGTCACAACACACCTCTAACCCACGATACTCAGAAAATACCCTTCACTCTAAGATCGATTTCGGGAGTTCTACTCGCCCGAATTCAATTCTGTAAAGTCGTACGGGTTCCTTAACGAGTTATCTAACTACTCATGCAATCAAAATCATAATTAACTCACCCGGTTGCTACCAGATTTTCCTACACCTTAAAGACTCCGATTTCGTCCAAATCTAGACTAGGTTATTTTCGGCTCCAAATTTTCCCCCGTTGGCATTTCTATAATGACGGGAACAGATCGTTACGCCTTCTTATATCTTTATTATTGGTTTCTGTTAGATACGAACATGTTTAACATATGTCCACAAAATAGGACCACTACAAATGAAAATAGGATCACGTTAAATGAAACAAACTAAAAGAAATTTGAAATTATTGTTGATTAGAGTACTTTTCTGCATATTTGTTTTACATATATATATATATATATATATATATATATATATGATTTGCCTTTATTTTATCATGTGTTTACTTATATATATTTTGACTTTTTTAATAATTGTTTTTGACTCCGCTACTATATGATAATAAATATTATTTCAATTTGCAAATTAACTTATTTGATTCTCAAAATTCAATCGGGTCTGAGAGAGTATCACAACTTGGGAATATGTTAGATGGTAAGCTTTCATCCTTAAAGCTTTATGGTAGGATAAAGAAGATGTTTTTTTAGCAAGCTTGAAGTACTTTTACACCCTCCAACTTGAGGGGAGTGCGAAAACATTTAGCCTTAGGGTATTTTTTACGCCACCTCCCCCTTCCCCAGTCCACCCCCGCCAATTTATTTTCTTTTAAAAATTGTTTTGGGAAAATATTTCAATTGTCAAAAATTTCATTTTTATGCCACCTCCACCCCTATCCCATCCCCCCCACACCCCGTTAAAAAAGAAAATTAAAAAAAAAATTATTTTTGAAAAATATTTGTAACTATATCAAAATGTATAGTCAGTATAGTTCATGTATAGGTAAGCTATATTCAATTTTTTAGTATATCATAATGTTTAAACAATATATACTAACTATGACTTTGGAGTATTTTTTATTTCAACAAAAATATGACTATATTTGTTGTAAACTAATTACATTATTGTATATATTTAAAATTATCTCATAAATAAAACTTTTTTTTCTGAGAGTTTAGAAACAAATATGACTCATTTTCATTATGAACAGATACATTTCATTTTAACTCATTCAAATTCAATTGAAGCCATCCATTTGACCTACTAAGCTCAATTCTTATTGTCACCCTTCCTCTTCCATTTCCTTGATCTCCCTATGTTAGACAAAACTTAGGCATCATGTATTAAGGGTTATATGAGTCACCAAACACGAACATACAAGGGAAAGTGATGTGCCATAATTATTAGTAGATCTACATTCAATTATTCTCTTTGTTGGAATATGACTTAGCAAGAACTCTGAGCATAAGTGATAAAGAAAGGTTGTGGAAGCTAGTACGCATGACACAACCAAAAATTGGCCTTACAAGTATTACTTTTATTCACCGCAAACTATTTGTGATAGCATATGCTTGAAATTGAGAGGTGCTATCCTAGAACTTGTGAGAATATTCTCTCTCCCATGTGTGTGCCTACAAAATTTATGTCCTTGTTTTTCGCTTTTTGAACTAAGACATTTATGCATGTGCGTTCATTTTTACTTATTTACTAGTTCGACTAAAAATAATTGTTTAATAATAGTCCAATTTAAAAAATCAAGAGATAATTGACTTTTTTTGTGTCTATGTTACCATTGTTATTAAATATTATTTAATATCTAATACAATACTGAAACCATTAAATCTAATATTTCAAAGGATAATATAGTAATATTGTTGGATGTATATACTGATTTTAAAGAGGGGGAGTAATGTCCTCCATCACATGCACATCCATAATTTAATTAGTTAATTCAGATGCTAATGCATTCCTTATTCCTTATGCAATGTATATTAATTTGTTGGATAAATTCTACTAATCTTCATTTAGATTTAACTTCATTACTGTTAGGATTGAAATAATCATGGGGTTGTCCGAAGGTAATAATTACAAATCTTCACGATGACAAATCAAATAACCAAGAAAATTATACTAAAAAAATCGTGTATTTTAATATAGTTTGAGCAATTGGTTTATATGAGAAAACTAATATAAAAGAACAATTGAGGAGGAAAATCTCCGCCCTAAACAAAACTCTTTTAGAGAGAATCTTCAATTTTTAAAAATTCACTTTTTCTCCAAATATCATTAATAAAATATGGAAGAGATATTTTCCAATAAGCTCCTATTTGTCTATCTCTAACCATATGTAACAAATTTAATTTTATATCCTCCAACTCCAACAAATCACCAAGATTTATGGGGATAGGAGTGGCGGTTCGTGAGTGGGATGGTCAATGGATAGAATTCAGTGACATTGGATGAGTGAGGAAGAGACAATGAGCTTAAAATGTTGCTTATGAAACTTATCTTCTTTATTTTTATTAGAAAAGTCATTTCTTCATATATTTTTGAGGAAGTTTTCCTAAAAATAAATTCAAAATATTTTGCCCAAGCAAACGTAAATAAATTAAAAAATATTTTCTGTAAAAAGCTGCCAAATCTTTTTCAAGATTGGTTTACACTCTCTCAACTACTCACCAAGATTTATCAGATTTGTATCGCAACTTCCAAATCTCCATGTTGATTTACTTGCAATTAATCTGAACAAAAAGACACTTTTTTTGCCCAATAATTGGACCTGGCCTCCACAGTTTTGACACGTCCCCATGCTTCAAAGCTTTCCACTTTGAGCTTAGTACAATTACAACAATAAGAGTTTGTTTGGCTTAACCTAAAAATTATAAAAATAAAAACTAGTTTTTAAAAATTTAAACTTAAGTAATTTTTAAGTTAAAATAAATTAAAAAGCAAAGGAGTACCTACTTTTAACTTTGTTAAACACTCTCAAAAATTAAAAATAACTTGAACTTTTAAGTCAATCCAAACAGGCTCTAAATCCATTCAGATTATAAGACCTACATCTTGTGAACCGAAAGTTCAGTGCTCTGAGGCTAATTCAATTTCTTCTTACCATGAAACAAAACATTGTTGAAGAGAAATCTACTTTTAATGCTAATTTTGAGTTATTTAGTCTTAATTTTACTTTTGTTTCTACGACTTATGCTATATCTCATAAAATTTTATCTTCTTAGCTAGAGTCAGATCAATCAAAACAAAAGTGGACCAAGTAGTTTCATAGGAATTGTATACAGCATGTATATTTCCTATGAAACTACTTGATACAATACTATAGTAGGCCGTATATAGTATGTATCTTTCCTAAATCCTGTACATAATCGGTGCTTAGCACACTATTTTATACTGTCCTTTGGCTTTCTAAATTTTCACTTTATTAATAAAAGTTCGATTCGTATTTTCTTTTTTTCAAAAAAAAAAAAAAGTTTAAGAGAAGCCAATAGGGCCTCACATATTGAAGGTCATCCAAGGAAGCAATAGAGGCCCTACATGTGTATGGTGAAAATAGTTGCCACCAAGGCTCAAATTCATCTAACCTCTAATTAGTACCTCTTAATCACTTTTTCAAGATCTACTTATTAGTAACAACCACATGAGCAATCCACATAATTATATATTATAAATATAAAGTCTCTTATTGCTCCTAGAATATTAACAAGACAACTATCCCTCATTTCATTTCCTGGTTATCTCAGATTCTGCTCGTGTCTTATTACCACATTTTTGTCATCATATTCTATTAAAACTTTATATTATAACCAAAAACAGGAATCTTTGGTACATTAGAGACAGCACAGATAGATTTCTTCTGCGTTGTCCATTTGACTACAAATCTTGTCTCAAACACTCAACATACCACTTTCTTTATAGTATAGTAAAGTAATTAAATATATTCCACCATAACATGCAGGTGACCTAGCTTTCTTATTATTTTTCTCATCAAAATATCCAATTTAACAACTTCACATCCATTATATATACATAAAAAAAATATACTAACTTTGTTCAAATATATTATGTCAGGCACTTATTCAAAGGCTCTTCAAGACTACAAATGAGACTACTACTTCTATAAGCAACAAACAAACTGTCAATAGTAAGTCTTATAATTACCTTATAAGCGATCTGATAGAAGTTAAACTCTGTTTTTTTGTTTATTAACTCTGTTTTTTTTTGTTTATTAACTCTTTTTTTTTTCAGATAAAAAGGCGAAATCGAAAGAGATTGTGTTGTTTGGGATCTGTCGTGGGAAAAGCAAGAACTTTGAGTTATTCAATAGTATATTGTGCAGGAAGGATATTGGAAAAGAGTATTTTTACAGCACAATTCAGTTAAGGGGAGTAGGAAGTTATAATAGAAGGCAACAATTCGAATATTGTATGAAGATGAAAAAAGAGAACCTCAAAGTCACTCACAAAGCAGATTCAACAGTAACTGGAAATCATGTAGGAATTATTACCCAAATTTTGCCGATTACACATGATTCGACGAACGATCATAAAGATGGTGGAGAAAAGAAAGAAAAAGTTAAGGGAGAAAAAGCCAAGATGAGCATCTCTAAGATGAAAGAGTTACTAAGATGGGCTGCTGCTGCAAAAACTGATAAGGGAACAAGCTTCATAACCAGAAAGGTGAACATTTCTACTTCTATTTAGATCTTTCAACAACTATAGATAGATATTTATAAAGTTCATTTCTTATATGATCGCTTAACTAATAATCAGAAGAAAGATTACTTTTTGAGATAATAACTATTAGTTGAGTTATTAGAGAAATCAGCCGATATTTATATACTATAGTCATGATCCGCATGTACTTGAGGGGTATTAACTGACACTGTTCATCAGAAAATTACACTGTGTAGCTAGGCAAAAACTTTTTCATATATATATATATATATATTAGAGAGAAGTATTGAAAACACCCTTGAACTTGGCGTAGATTATTAGTTTCATTCTCGAACTATTGAAAGTCTTAAAAACACTTCTCTTCTTGATTAAGTACTAAACTTAGATACACTCGTGATTTGTCACATGATATAGCAAGTGGTTTCAAACTATTGTAGTTTAGTTAGTCAAGTAAAGGGTGTTTTTAAGGCTGTCAATAGTTTGAGATTGAAACTACTGATTCATAACGAATTTAGGGGTATTTTCAATACTTCTCTATATATTACATATTGACAGCCCTTGACTTCTTCTATTTGAATTTATTTTTTTATATTTTAACACTTTTTATTGAAAAAAAAAATTGACTCCGCCACTATAATCGCGATCCAATATATATATAGTATGAACATTTACTAGGAAATTAGTGGTGATTTACATGGTATGTAATTGCAGGTATTCAACTTTAGGAACAGAGCAACATTGAAAGCAGTTGCAGATGATGATCAACTAAGTAATGATTCCCCCAAAATTAGCTTTAGATGGGATGCTGAAAGTTGCTCCACAACTTACTCAGCTATGTCAATGCCTAATTCATCAACAACAAAGAATCATGAACAATCCATTCAAATCAACTTTGCTTCTGTAAACTCAACTCCAATTCACATTGATCGTTGCCCTAAATTGAACTGGATTACCACTGATTCTGAATGTAAGACTCCTTAACCCTTATAATTAGCTCTTTTTTGTGATTTTAGTATATGATTATTGGACTTCCATTAATTCATCAATCTGATTGCTTCATGTTTTCTTGTTTAAACAGTTGTGGTGCTAGAGCTATGAAGACTATAAATCTGGCATGTGCAGTAATTGATGAGTAGCTAGAAATTTGATTTTATCAGATGTAATCTTTAAGAATTTTAGAAGGCAGATTAATGTAACATTAATTTACAATTATGTGAAGTTTCTCTATTCATCTTCTAATCTAACCAATGTTTTTACTCTTTAATTTCAATTGATACTCCATCCATTTATTTTTTTAGTTGTCCACCTTCTATTTTACACGTCTCTTAAAAAATAAAGATTAATATGAGTATTTTATTATAATATTTATATTAATTGATGTATAATTTTAGATTTTGAAAATAATCATGAAATAAGTAATTAATGTTGATGATAAAACTGAAAAAGAATAACTGTATTTTTTTGATATGTTAAAAATGACAACTAAAAGCGGAAATTTATTTTTAAAATAATAAACAGAGAGTATTAAGGAAACAAAATTATAGGATACTCCCATCATCTCAAACATTTGTAGTCCTTACTGAAAATAAATATCTCAAAATACTTGTCAAGATAAAATTAATTATTTTTTTCATTTTATCTCCTTAATAGAAATTGTTTCTAAGACTACAAATACTTTATTCATAACACATACCTCTGAATTAATCTTAAGACGTAATAAAAATAAAATAATCAGGCATACCTCTGAATTAATATTTTTTTAAGATACATATAAATAAAAAACATAACAAGTATTTTGAGACGGAAGGAGAACATTAAACACATTTATTTTCAGAATACTTTACAAATTAAAATTTTAGAAGTATTTTAAATGGTCATTAGATCTTCATGTTGGGTACGACAAGCAATACATTGCGACACGGGAATTATATTGTTATGATGGAATGATGGAATGGATAGAATTCCATCATTTTTTATCAGAACTCTTCAATTCTGAATCTTGAATATTAAAAAAATCTTATTAGAAAATATTTTCTCCTTAAATAAGCCTTACGCGAAGCAAATAAATACAAATGGTATCCAAACAACAAGTATATCAATAAAAAAAAAATATGATAGGCAAAAACTAATCATATTCAAGAGACACCAAAATTTACTAAAATATTCTTCAATGTGAAGAGTAACAACATACCTCAACCATCACCCTAGTATTCTCTTCTTTTTCTTGTGGCAAAAAAGTGTTTGTCCTTGAATTAGTAATCCAACAAATACTGTAATTTTGGTCTTTCTTTTTTTATTCTCCCTCTAAGAATTTGAAAAATGAAACAATTGTTGTTCAAACATCAATATTCATAAGTCCAATATAACAATTGTTCATACAGATTTGTCTGAACTATATATAATATATAGTTAGAATGTAAAAATATATAGGTATTAAGGGTGTATTTGGCAGAAAAGAAAATATTTTCTTGGAAAACAAGTGGATTTATAACTTATTTTCGTGAGTAGAAAATATTTTTTAATGTTTGGTTGGTAAATGAAAAACATTTCCAAAAAATATTTTTTATTTTTGGCTTGAGACTAAAAAATACTTTTTAGGAAAATACTTCATGATCCGAAAATTAACCCGATAATTAATGTAGGCCCCAGCCCCGATACTCAAATTGGGATAAGATCCCGATAACTATTTGAAAATCCGACCTTGAGATTTGACCCAGAAATTTTTTTTTCAAAAGCAAATTTTTTTTTTAAAAAAAATTGACGGGTCGTGCGGCGGTGAGGAGGGGGGATGGCATAAAAAATGAAAATTTTAAACTTTGAAATATATTTCAAATTTTTTCTTAAAAATTTTGTTAACTGTATGGCCTAAAAATGAAATTTTTTAAAATTTGAAATATCTTTTAAAAATAATTTTTTCTTAAAATTTTTTTTTTTATGGAAATAGCCTGGGTGGGGTTTGAGGGACGGGGGGGAGGGGAGCCCACATTCTTGCGTCCACAGAGGATCTCCATTGCAACAATTCCAATTTGTTTTTTCTGTAATGAATGGGGTGATGGGGTGGGGGTAGAGGGTGGTCTAAAAATGAAAAAAATTTAAATTTGAAAGATTTTTTATAAATAATATTTTTTTTAAAAAAAAAGAAAAGAAAAATTGACAGGGATGGTCTGGGTGGGGGTGACTAGGGATGGGGATGACATAAAAAATGAAATTCTTTAAAATTTGAAATAATTTTTCAAAAAAAAATTTTTTTAAAAAAAAATTAACGATGGTGGCCTAGGTGGGATAGGGATGGCGTAAAAATGAAAAAAAAAATGAAATATTTTCCAAAGTTATTTTAAAAAAAAATTGACAGGGTGGCGGGGGATGGAGTGGCTTGGGCGGGGTTGGCCTTGTTGAAGGGGGGTGCGGGGGTTGCGCGGGGAGTGGCGTAAAAAATTAAAAAATTAAATTTGAAATATTTTTCGAAAGCAATTTTTTTTCGGGGTGGGGGGTGGGGGTGGGGGTAAGGAGTAGGGTTGGGTGAGGAAAAATATCTTAAAATTTGAAACGTTTTTCAAAAATAATTTTTTAATTTTTTTTTTTTGTAGGTTGGTTTGGTGGTAGGGATAAAAATATATTTGAAATTTAAAAAATAAAAAATTAAAAAATTAAAAATTTCAATTTTCATTTTTTAAATGGGGCGGGTCGGGAACAGAGTATGGATAGGGTAAGAAAATTAAAAAATAAAGTATAGTTTTGGAAGATGTTTCCTAAATTTTGGAAGAGAAGTCATTTTCGTTAAATTTGAGGAAAATGAGTTGATTTGGAAAACATTTTCTAAACATTTAAGCCAACCAAATATAAAAAATTAGAAAATTAAAAACTATTTTCCGATAAATATTTTCCTCCATACCAAACACACCCTAAAATATGAAATATGCAAGGTCAAACCTATGAGACCGAAGGTATTATAAAAATATGGGATGATTCCAGATGTGAGCATATGAGAAATATAATTTTTTTGGATTAATTTGAGAAATGAGAAAAAAAATTGTTAAATCAAACATATGGGATTTGTAAAAAAATTATAGACTAGGTTCATATAAATATGCCTGATAAACTATGTATTAAAACTAGATCCGTGAGTCCGTGCCAGCACGAGTTCAACATATATTACTTATTGAGAAAATTACGCGGTTAAATAAATTTATATTACTTAATTACTAATCATAGTCATAGTTTGCTAATTACCATTCGCGACTAACATTATACATTAATTAGAGATCCATTAATTACATGAGCTGACTTCAAATTTGTATAATTAGCCACATTTGCATAATTCGCAACTAACAATTCTTCGTTTGATTTGTATTTGTATACGATGATTTGTATTTGTATATGACGATGATTTCCTTTGGTTTTTCAGTTTTGTCACCATATACGTTCAATCTTTTTGTGTATAACTTTTTAAAGTTTGTATAAATATGTAGTTTTCGAATTTTGTATAATAAAATTTATATAATGTAATTTGTATAATATATTTTGTAAAATTGTTTAAAGTTCATATATTTATGTTTGTATCAATTCGTTATTTCAAGTTTTATCACATTGAATAATTTTAGACTTTATATTACTTAATGATACAAAAACATGTGAATTATACAAACGTACCTACGAATTATACAAACGAGATGCGAATAATACAAATTATTGCCCTCCTTCGCTCACATCTCTCCTCCCTCTTCCAATCTCGCTTTCTAGATATACAAATACATATGTATAATATACAATTATCTAATGACATACATATACAATTGACCTCTCTCCCACTCTCTGCCCTCTCTCGCTCGCCACTCTCCTCCCTATAACATGTAGCTACGAATCATAATTAACAAACTATAGCTACGGAGCGTAATTAGGCTATTTTTGAGTGGCTATATGCGAAAATTCCTCTTACTTATTTCCTCGTAATTTATGTGGCACAGATGAAATTTGGAGAGTTGCACAATTTTTTAATATATATTTTCTAAAAAAATTAAGTGGTTAATTATTGTGACTTATAAAATTAACATAATTATTAAATAATATGTTATTCTCTCTGTCTCAATTTATGTGGCACAAATAAAATTTGAAGAGTCTTATTTGTGGCACTTTTAATTTTTTAAATTCAATGAGATATGTTCTTTTCTACTAATAATATTGATGATGTAGCATTAACATTAGAAATAAAAAGTGATTTACACATAAAAAGATGGAGAAATAAAATAATTAAACGGATTACTTACTAAGTAGTACCTATTTGGTATGAAATTTACGTAATACGAAATATTCCTTTTTAATTAACACTAAATTTGATAAATAATGAAACATACATTTTAATTAATGAGAACACATTAAAAAAAGGACAGGATTAAATTGGGCCTCACCAAAAAGCTATAAATGAGTAAATTGCTAAATTAAAAATTCAAGATTAAAAAGCATGGTGGCCTAGGTTCCAACCTGCAACCTTTTCCATGGAATGGGTTGTTGTAACCAACAAGCCAAGCAACCGTATATGAGGAGAAGCACACATGTTGACAATCGGCTGTGTGCTTCTAGCCTTTTATGCTACCTAGAATACTATATAGAAATGTGAAAATTAATGCAAGCTCATACGTAAGAGACAGAATATATCAAGAAATTATGAGTTAATTTCAGAGGTGTGTACTTGAGAAATATATATTTTGGATTAATTTGAAAAATAAGAAAAAATTGCTATTCTGGGCCTATCTGACTGAAGTTTGTACAAACATATAGGTTAGATTTATTAGATTTAAAATTTAGGTATTAAAATTCGTAAACAATAAAATCGTAGGGGTTCAAAGAGAAAAACACTTATTTTGAATATTAAAGAACAAAGTTCTTTTTTTCACCCTTTTAAATACTAAAGTGGATATTCGTGCAAAATAAAACACACAACGGGTATTAGTTAAATGAGACGATAAAAATATGAGTAAATTTTAGGTTTAGCAAACATAAAAATCATATTTGTATGCTATAACTATAGTTTGTATAATTGCTCTTCATAACAAACTTTATGTTTGCTATGACTATTAATCTGTATATTTCGATATATATATACATAAAAAAAAAAATATGTATTTTGGTCTATTTGTATATTTCGGTATACAAATGAGTCTTGCATTTGTATATTTCGGTATACAAATGAGTCATGTATTTGTATAGTTCGGTCTATTTGTATATTTTGGTATACAAATGGGATGACAAAAAACATGGAATGTTTGCTGCGAATTACAAATAAAAAAAAACTATGACTATAACATTTAATTTGAATTAATAGTTTGTTATTTCATATAATTTTCCCTAAAAATAGTTTGTATCAATTGTGTATTTGTTGTCTCTCCCTCCTCATCCCTCTCTCTCCCCTTTTCCTTCTCCCTCTATAGCTTTTTTTGGTATTTTGCTTATGTATTTGCATCAATTGTATATTTATTCTCTCTCGCTCCCTCTCCATCTATATCCTTTCTTTTTTGTAATTTACTTTGTATGTTTGTATCAATCGTATATTGTCTCTCATTTAAGCCTTTTCTTTCTTTACTTTGATATACATTTCCACATTTGATAAATATGTCTTCTACTTATTTGTTTTCTGGGAAATTTGAGTGGGTAGTTTTCAAGATATACATAAGTGTATCTATATATCTATGACAAATTAGTGGGCTTCTTTGAGTAGATACATATGTGTATCTATGTATCTTTGTATTTATGGCAGATGAGAGTATTTTTGAGGAGATACATATATGTATCTATGGATTTATGTATATTTGTATATATGGAATATGAGTGGACAACTTCGAAAAGCATGTGTATCTATGTTTATGTGTATCTATGTATATGTATATGTATATGTATATGTATATCAATGTACCTGTGCATCTATTGCAGACGAGTGAGCAACTTTTAGGAGTATGTATATCTATGTATGTGTATCTAGGCATCTATGTATGTATATCTACGTATCTATGGCAAGTGAGTGGGGAACTTTGAAGAGATACATATGTGTATCTGTGTATCTAGCATGTATTATATGCAACTTTGAATACAAGTGATACTAGAGCGAACAAATACAAGTGATATGAGAATGAATAAATACACATGATATAAGAGCTTTGAATACAATTGATACAAGAGAGAATTAATACAAGTGATACATGGGCTTTGAATATAATTGATGCAAGAACAAATGAATACAAGTGATATATGAGTGAGAGAGGTGAAAATACATAAAACTTATACTAAGCACCTCAAGAACTATAAAAAAACATAAAAAGAGGTTAAAATACATAATATAGTGGGAGAGGGGTGGGGGTGGGGATGAGAGAGGGACAAAGAGAGATGATACAATCTAAAAGCACATATGAATAAAATAAATATAGTAGCCTAACACCTGAAGAACTATAAAAGTAGAGAGAGAGCAACGTAAATATAAAATACAAAGAGAGATACAATCTAAATGCACATATGAAAATAATAAATACAATTGCCTAATATCTCAAAAAATGTAGAAATACAAACAACGAGGGGTGGAAACATATATATATATAGAGGAAAAGAAGAAGAAAGAGAAAAAGAGAGGGTAGAGAGAGATAGAGAGGACAAGAGAGCGAGAGAGAAAGGGCAGAAAAAAAAAGGAGAGAGACAAATGAGACAGAGGAGAGAAAAAATATTTACTATAATTTTTTGCTTAGCATCTCAAACATTAGCTATGAATTATAAATCTCCAAATTATAGCTATAATTTTTTAATTATGCTTAAACGAATTTCTCATAATTAAAAGTTATTGGGCTATAATTTTTCCAAATTTTTACAGTCGGCCCAAAACTTTTAAAATATTTTAATCCATGTGATGCATGCTGTAGTTAAGGGGTTAGCTTATTTGGTTACCTTCTTCCTTCCTCTCTTCTTCTCTTACACACACTCACACAGAAGCAGAAAGGGTTTTAGGGTTTTACAATGGATAGATACCAAAAAGTGGTAAAACCGAAGCCAGAATCACCCATAAATGAGTACGAGATTCGAATCACTTCACAGGGTTTGGTTCGAAACTACATCAACTATGCTAATACTCTTCTTCAGGTAACTCGCCATTTTCCCATTCTTCATTTTTGCCTGTTTCACTTTGTTTTTGCCATAATCAAGTATCCGATACTGAATTCCTTTGGCTATTAAGGACTAGCTATTTCTTCATGTGAATTTTCAGTTATTGTGCTTAACTCCGGCTATATAAAAAGTATTATTAACAGTCCTAAGCCGCAATAAAGAGAGAGCGTTGGCATAAGTTGATAGTCAATGTAAAAAAATATTTGATTTGAGATGAATCTGGCTGAACGAATGGATACACAGTATTATGCTTCAAATTCCGGATAATTTAGACGATTGCAAAGGATTATTCATGTTATTGCTGTTAATGTAGACCTATTGCAAATGCAATATTCTGATTATTGCTGTTTGGATCATTACTGTGCTTATGATATCTATTTGAATGGGATGTGGAGCTTACACAGATATAATGTAGTTTATGTTACTGCATTTACCTTTCAATTTTAACCTTAATTCAATAGGATTTGTTATAGATTTCGGATTTAATGGAAGTACATTCTGGGCAAAATTAACATTCGATAAAAGAAAAAAAAAATAATGTGATTGAGGGTGACATAGGATGGAGAAGTGAAAAGCTCTGCAAGTTTTATAGTGGCTGCTTGTGTACATTTATGTACAAGGCGATTTGCACCATGTGAAACATCTATGAGTGAATTTCTCACGGCCATAAAATGATTAAGTGGATGTTTTGACATATGTGACAAATGTGACTCTGCTTTGCAATGTGAAATACGAGGGTAACTTTTGCGTTACTAGCAGTCTACTTGCCTAATTTGACGCATATCAAGGTCAAATGGATGTTAATATCCTACGGTGCAGCAAATAAAAAATGAAGAGGTAGACGAAAAGGAAAATGAAGTTTCTTTTATTGCTGGATGTTTTTTCAGATGCAGATTAGAATACTGCTGGTTTCTTCTAAACCTTTGAGAATTTCCCAGTATATCCTGTGTTGGACTGCTTCTTAACGAAAGTTAGGAGGTTTAAAGTTTTCTGCTAATTCAAAATACGTCTCTTGAATCAAGCTGCAATAAACTGTTTGACAGAAGTTTGCTGGTCTCACAAACCTTATTTTCAACAACAACGATACACCCAATGTAGTCCCATAAGTGGGGTCCGGGTAGGGTGGGGTGTACGCAAACCTTACCCCTACCTTTGTGGGGTAGAGATGTTGTTTCCGATAGACCATCGGCTCAAGAAACTCACAAACCTTATTGTCTGATAAAATTTAACTTTCAACTTCACTATCAGTCTTTCACTTGCCTAAAATATGACTGTGGTAAGTACTAACATGAGTGGTTGTAACAAATCAATCGATCAACTACACTTGAATTCTAGATTAGTTGTAGTGGCTATATGAATTTCCCTATATTCATTTCACTCTATTCAAGTCATTTCATTCCAATATTTAGTAGTTTTTCTTTTAAGAAAAATGAACTTTCTAAATCAAAGTCTTTATGAGTTTTACACTTATCCCTACATTAACAAAAAAGTCGACCATGAAAAGACTCCCAGTCAACTTTGGATCTAATGCAAGTATAACACCAATATCATAACTTTAACCTCATGATATCACCTATATATATTCTTATGTCCATTGTGTCATGTTCTTAGCTAAATAAGCATGGAATTGTGAGAGATATTGTATTTTTCTAGACTCTTCTCCATAACCTCTTTTAACTCTTTTAATCATCATAATGTCACATCTAGGCATGTGTATTTGGGGTCTAATTAGAACATCACAAACCATTTTAGATGGTGTTCTAATCTCGTATGATTTTGCGTGTCCACACGACAGTTTTAACATCCATATCTTTGCAGCACTCATCTTGTGGATATGTGGTGCTTCTAAGGCTCAATATTTACTCTTATATGACATTGTTAGTTTCTGAAATTTAGACATAGCATTCATATAACTCCCTTTATGGAATTTCACCATTAATATAATTTGTTAGCTCATCTGTACTAGTCTAAACAAGTACAGGATTTAAGGAGTGGTTATATGTAGATCAAATTTTCTTTCTCCCTCTGCCTTTGGTGGGATGATTTTCTTCGATAATTGAACCTTTGCAATGATAAAACCAGCCCTTTTCTGTTAGTTGCAAATACAAAGTTCTAATCATAATTGTCTGTTCAGGAGAGGCATGGGAAAGAGATTGTCTTGAAAGCAATGGGTCAGGCAATTAGCAAAGCAGTTGCTATAGCAGAGATCATCAAGGTAGCTTTCTCTGGTCTAGATGGCTTTCTTCCTCTACTTCTTCTATTCTTTCTCCTACTCAATGATCTTAATCTTTTGCAGAGAAGAATGCCTATACTTCATCAAGACACTGCTATCAGCTCAGTAAGCATAACAGATGTATGGGAGCCTATTGAAGAGGGTCTTTTGCTGTAAGTTTCACCCCTGATCTACTCTCATAATGTTTTCTTCTCGCACTGTGTATATCCCTAAGCATGACTAGCATTCATGTGGTACTAATTTCTGGAAATTGGTTTTCTTTGCAATATAGTGTGGAGCAGACCCGCCATGTTTCAGTGATTTCAATCACGTTGTCAACACAAAAGCTGAACAAAAATTCCGCCGGGTAACTCTCTGCCTTCGTCTGCTTCTCTATGTATGCTGCTCCTGTTGTTTGACATGGCAGCCTGTTAACCATTCAATGATCGTTATTTGAATTGTTTTTCTGATGGTAGTTAATGTATTTTTTTAGTGTTTTCTCACTGAAAATATGTGGTCTTAACTGATTATCTTACTCTTCATGGCCCAAAATGCAACTTAATTTTCATAGGTATCAAGCTCCTTCTGAGGTTGAACAGATGAAGCCACGGTATAATCATTACCAGCCCCAGCTGCAGCAACAATCTTCAAGACAAACACGTGCAGTCTATTATGCTGCTAATGAAGGTAATGAGGCACCAGGCAAAATCACTAAACAAAATGATTTGCAGAATTGAATCGACTTAAGTGGAAATTTGTGTAACGTCTTGAATACACTACAACTTCATTTTAGATTCATATGGGCGAGGACGAGGTCGTGGTATAGGGAGGGGACGTGGTTGGAGCAGAGGTGGATATGGAAACTACCAAGGTATTCTTCTGTTACTTAAGATCTCAGTGAAGTAATGTGCTCATTAATGTATCGATGATGTAAATGTGGTAATTTTGTTTTAATAGAAAATGGTGGTTACTCAAACTGGGGTCGAGAAAATGGTGGTTACTCAAACTGGGGTGGAGAAAATGGTGGTTACTCAAACCGGGGTCGAGAAAATGGTGGTTACTCAAACAGGGACCGAGGAAATGGTGGTTACTCAAACAGGGGCCGAGGAAATGGTGGTTACTCAAACAGGGGCCGAGGAAATGGTGGTTACTCAAACTGGGGGGAAGAAAATGGTGGTTACTCAAACCGGGGCAGAGAAAATGGTGGTTACTCAAACAGGGGCCGAGGAAATGGTGGTTACTCAAACTGGGGCGGAGAAAATGGTGGTTACTCAAACAGGGGCCGAGGAAATGGTGGTTACTCAAACTGGGGCCGAGGTGGGGGCCGCAGTGGATGGGAATATCGTGGTAAGTATACTTCCTTGAGTTTGCATTTTGTACTGCCTGCACAGATACTTTCTTGTATTCTTTTAAAACTATCATATTCCTCAGAATTTTTCTATTGTATTTCTGTTAAACCCTTGTTTTATAGACATAAACACAGGCCCTGGATATGGAGGAGGCAGAGGTTATGGACGTGGACGTGGACGCATGGACCTTCGTCCTCGAGGTGGTGGTAACCAGGCTTAGTAGGGGATTGGCACATTTGTGTTTTTGCACAGATGCCTTGGCTTAGTGGTTATTCTATCCAAAGTAGGTCTAAAGAAAGAAAAGCATGAAATTGTGGGTTGTTGTTTCATATGCAGTGATTTTGTTGTTTTTGAGCATCGTGGAATGTGGAAAAAGCTTATATCCTGTATTTGCTTTTAATGAAGCCAAAGTCAAGTAGCCAATTTCTCAGTCGTTGCATATTATCGTTGCTGTATATGTATATCTTAATTTTTTTTCCCTTTTGTCTTTTTCTGAGATTTTGGTTCTTTTTTTTTTTTTTTTACCTTTGGTACTGTACTGGTGTAGGGATGGGGTGAGGTGGGGCGGGGTGGTTTGAGCTTTAACGCCGGGATTTTTAACCCGCCCCGCTCTACATTAGTTTAGAAGATAGACTGAATAAAATGCCAAAACTCCCATTCCATGTTTTGGTCAAGTTAATTATCTTGCATAACACGACCAGGTTCACAACTCCTTGAAGGGACAAATTGGTAAAAAACATGAAATGCTGCTGACATGTGGAAATGAACAACGTATCATATTTTTAGCTTTTCACAAACTAATTTAATGAATAAGTAACCAATGAGTATATATTATATCCCCGTTGACGTGTTATATTGGTTCCTATTGAATGTGTGTTTATTAGTAAAAGGCATTCCAATTCTAAGGCAACTTGTTTTGAATTTGGAGGAAGGATGTGCCGGGAAATGGGATAAGGAAAATACTTTTTCACTCTCATGTAGTTTTTATACCATATTAATAGATTAAGACATTCAATTTATGGAAAAGGGCTAAATATATCTATCTACTGCTCAAAATAATTTAAATATACGATCGTTATATTTTTGGTCAAATATATTCTTTCCATTATACTTTGACACTGATTTGCCCTTATAACTGACAGATGGACATGTGGATGACGAGGATTAAAAGAACCCACCCAATAATTCGTACATATTTAATTGAATCATACATAACTAATACCCATTTTACAAATATATGCATAACTCTATCCAGCTACTAAATGATCTCAAGTCCATGACAAAGACTTGACTGAGCAGGAATGAGGAGCTGTGTTTGGGTTAGCCTACAATTGAGACCTGGATATAGTTTAAATTGGATGAGTTCTTTTAATCTTGGCTGTCCATGTATCCGTTAGTTCTAAGGGCAAATCTGTGTCAAAATATAATAGAAGAGGTATATTTAGCCATAAATTATAACAAGTATATTTAAACTATCCGTACAAATGTATATTTGACCCTTTTCTGTTCAATTTTATCTCATAAAATTATATAATTATTGTAAGTTGATATAGCTGAGGTAAACACTAGATGCCGTAGTTTTTATTAAATGTTTCTCTTGTTTTTTTTTTTTTTATATGAAGACCATCGCTATTGCGTACTTAATAAACCTTGAATTTTTCAATAGGACACCCTTACAGGCACTATGGCATATATATATAAAATAAATGAAAGGAATTAGAAGATAAGGAAAGTAAAAGCAGTGGGGCATGTATGTTTGTACTAAAAAGAAATACAGTTATGTAATAGAGACGGATATTCGTCCAGGTTCAACCAATTATTCATGAATTTGTCTATCTTCAAATTCAACTGAATCTTCTCTTCAAATTTTAATATTCATCTTATATATATATATATATATATATATATTAGAGTATATGATACTAGCTAACAACTTTTATAATTAGAAAGATTTGCATTTATAAAGAGAGAATAATGAAGAAGGAAGTATTGTTTCACGTTGTTCATAAGGTTCCTTCAGGTGATGGACCTTATGTTAGGGCCAAATATGCTCAGGTAAATTCACTTTTTAATTTCCCAAATTCACTCATTTCGAATTAATTCATCTACTCTAAATCTTAGATCTCAATTAGTAACTCTAAAATTATATGATTAGATCAACTTCTTTTGCTCCGCTTTCGTGATTAATTGAAAGTTAAATACAATAGCATATAAGTCCAATGTTGGTTACGAAATTACCCTGAGTAAAATCGATTCAAACATATGGACATGCATGTATTCCAGATAGTTGAGAAGGAGCCAGAAGCAGCAATAGTATGGTTTTGGAAGGCAATAAATGGAGGAGATAGAGTGGATAGCGCCCTTAAAGATATGGCTATAGTCATGAAACAACTTGATAGAAGTGAAGAGGCTATTGAAGCTATCAATTCTTTTAGATGTCTCTGCTCCAAACAGGCACAAGAATCCCTTAATAATGTTCTTCTAGATCTTTTCAAGGTATGGATATGATCATTACTATTTCTCTTCATCCCCCCCCTAATGATGTGTGAAAATAAGTTTTGACCCTAATTCAACTTGATAAGTTAGCTTCAAAATTTGAAGTTTATAAATTCTAAATTCTAATATTTGTAAGTTATTTAGTTCTTAATTAATAATCTGTATATATTCAATAGATTTTCAAGACATGTATAGAGTTTAACTCAAAGGATTTGAATAAATTCGTAGCCAACACTCTGCCCCTCCTATTTCATGTTAGTTCTGTTTTTAATATGGCGTATATGTTACATTATTATTATTATTATTATTATTATTATTATTATTATTATTATTATTATTATTATTATTATTATTATTATTATTATTATTATTATTATTATTATTATTATTATTATTTATTATTATTTATTGTCTCATTTTGGATACTTGACAATAAAACGAAAAAAGGAAATTACATAGGAAAAAGGTCACATATGGAGATTGAACATTTTACTAACATGGTGCAACTTTGGACGGTACACAAAGTTTGGTGTGAGGGATAAGAATAAATAGTCCTGGGATTCCGAGAATAAATTTTGGTTTCTTGTTTGGTTGCCATGTTTGGGATAACTTATCCCACCATTTAAATGATAGTGATGGGATAAGTTATCACATATACATGGTGGGATAAGTTATCCCTAATATGTGCTTCATCCAACCCCTATCACTATTTCACTTACACTATATTGTCGACGCATCATATAGTGATATTTGAAATGAATACATATTATAAGTATATGTGCAAAAGTTTGATGACTAAGTAAATGTTTTAATAACCATCTTTGTTAATTAACGTGCATATTTATTGCTGCTAAAAGTTATTTTTGTTGCGGTGAAAGAAAAAAATTCATGTGACAATTGGTGGATTTTACTCATAGATATGTATAAGATGATACTATAACAATTACCTACATACGTGTACCATAACTATTAATTATGTGGACTAATTATAATGTATTTTACATGTATGTAGAAATGTGGAAAAGTCGATGAACAAATAGCATTGTTAAAACAAAAGTTGAGACAAATATACCAAGGGCAGGTTTTCAATGGTAAACCTTCAAAAACTGCTCGTTCACATGGCAAGAAGTTTCAAGTTTCTGTTAGGCAAGAAACAGCAAGAATTCTGGTAAATAATCACACCTATTATTATCTTATTTAATATTACGATATTTGCTTATACATAATCAACCCTTTAATCTTGTTAGGATATATATTTTCCATTTAGACGTACACTCAAACCAATTAATGTTTCAATATATTGAATACCTCAACTCTCAATAAAATGTTTCAATTCGACATATTAACCGCATAAAATATATCATTTTCTTTAATTATACGCATTCGTCTCAATAAGTCATACATTTTCAAGTGATGATACAAGTATCATATAAAATACAAATGTCACATAATGAAATTACAATGGCATGTATACACTATATTTTGCTTGTGCGTATACATAATGTATTCCTCTACATTTCGTAAATACATAAATTATCGCTATGTTTCGTAATTAGGGGCTACAAAAATTTAGACTGTACAATTGTTACAGGGAAATTTGGGCTGGGCCTATACGCAAAAGGGAAATTTTATGGCAGCGGAAGTTGTGTATAAGAAAGCCCAAATAATTGATGCAGACAGCAACAAGGCATGTAATTTGACCCATTGTTTAATAAGGCAAGCTCGATACGATGAGGCTCGTAATATTCTTGAAAATGTTTGGAGAGGTAATTATGTGGGTTCTGAAGATCCGAAAACAAGGAATCGTGTGGAAGAATTGTTAGTGGAACTAGACTCGAGACAACCACCACCATTTTTGCAAAACCTTCCGGGCCTAAATTTGGATGATGACTTTATGAATGGGCTTGAACAACTTATAAATGAATGGGCTCCTCCAAAATCAAGAAGACTACCAATATTTGAGGAGATATCTAATTTCAAAGATCAATTGGCTTGTTGATTGTTGTCAAGCAGTTAGTGATATGTGGGTATTGGATAGATAGGTGTGAAATATGTGGGTCATTCAAATTAGGTGAAAATAAATAAATAAATAAATAAAAGTTTGTGAACTATGTAAATTATGATGTAGATGAGATCTTGTGGCAAAGTTTGGAAATAATTTTTTTTTGCTGGTTTAACCTTCTATTATCTGAACTCTATTAGTTTGATCGATTTATATTTTTATTGAATACATCTTTTTCAAAGAGGATAATGTTGTTCAAAGGAAGTATGTTCTTTTTTTAATACTTTGTTTCAATTTGTTTGATGGACAGTCCACGGGTCAAGGATCACTTCTTTCCTATATATCCATTACCAAATACGCTGCGTGTCTGCTGATTTGAGTATATATTTCATTGGAGTACTCATGTGCCCAAGGGCACCCCTACCAGATAAAATAATTATGATATCCCATTAACATCTAGCTCTGAGAGGATACTATTCATTTTCTCTTCACATTGTTGCTTTCTTTGGAGACTAAACAATGGAAATAATACGTAAGATTTAGCCAAGTAACTATAATAAGAATAGGGTATAACTGTTTGATCCCCGATCAAAATCATCTGACATCAAATTGTATAAGACCTTAGTGATTAATGCAACCCAACTCGAACTTTCTATCACATTTTAGTTGAAATATTACCATTAGATACCTCAAATATGCTCCCTGATAACCTATGCCGCCTCCTATCAAATAAGAGAAATTGCCCAATTTCATGGGCAACCAAACTCAGGTTTCAGGAAAGAGAAAAAAAGTGCTAAGATAATAGAACGAATATAAAATTGACAGAAAAAATAATTGATTCAAACACAATTACTTCGCGCGGCCTAGTTTTCTAGTTGATAAATATGTAGGAACGAGTATCATCCTTCAGAGTACCTTTCACGACACTAACATGAGTCCGACACATGGATCTTGTCTTTGTTTTCATCTAACCAAGGAATAATACAAGCAGAATGAAACCTATGATCGTAAGCATTAAGTATCGTCACACCACATGTATCCTCTTCTTCAATTTTTTTTAAAGCAGATACAACAATCACCGTTTATGCCTTCAATTCTAATTGGCTCGGACCTTGTTCCTTCCTCATCATCAAAAGTATATATCACTACTTCGATAGCTGATTCTTCCATTGGACATGGGTTACCCGAACTCTTTTAGTTGCCACAATTCGTAAGACATCATCTGAAGAATGCAAATGCAGTGATCGTAGATAAATATATATCAATAACATTAGGATGAAAAATAAGAATATGACTTGAGAGAATCAGAGCAACACAAGGATCAATTTGCATCATTTCAATATTATTTTCCATGCAAATTAAAAATTTATATGAAAAAACACTAATTTCAGAAGTGTCAAGCAAGAGCTTTGAATATAGAAAGAAAGACAAGACAAGGTTTTATAATTAAAGGTTTTGATTTAGAAACCTATTAGGATTAGGATTAAGGGAAGCATATAATAAAATCATGTATTATTATTTTATTAAATATTTTTTATTTCGGTGACAAACCTAAAATTAGACAACTTTTTAGATTTGCCACCAAATTTTTTGAGTTTTCCCACCCAAACCTCTTTATATTTCACAAAATCACCCTTTTGGGAAAACCCTTCTTCTTTAGAGAGAGAGAGAGAGGTGACTCATCAGCTTCAATGGTGATTTGTTGCTGGATGAACTAGACTCTAAGCTTTCACCTTTGTTCTTGTTCAACGCGCTCACTGTTACGAGATCTAGAGAAATCGACAAGTACATCCTTTTCTCTTTCTGTGCCATCCTCTTCCTCCTAGATTTTGGGGTTGGTTTCTTATTTCTATTAAGTTCTAGTTATCAACTGATTGATTGATATATAATTAGAAAGATAACATTAATACAGAAAGTTACAAGGGTAAATATGAGTCCAAAGAAATTGAGAAAACTAATATTGCACCCTGCAATTAACCAATTCCAAGGCCTCCTCAAGTGTAGCAAAATCACTCTGTTATCGAAAGGGAAGTATAAACTTACAAGGTCCCTTTTCCTTCAATTTCTTCCCTTTTTAGCTCCTTCATGGGACACTACTTGTGTGTAATGTTGCTGCAATGGAGGTAACATGTCTTTCTTATTCACTTTACCATGTATAAAAAGGGACTACATTACCAACTAGAAATGAAAATTTAGACTGTACAATTGTTTACAGGGCAATTGGGGCTGGGTGTGTACACAAAAGGGGAACTTTATGGTAGCCGAAGTTGTGTATAATAAAGCCCAAATAATTGATGCAGACAACAACAAGGCTTGTAATTTAACCCATTGTTTAAATGGGTAAATCACTAACGTGTGGACTATTTAAAAAATATTTACAACATTTGGCAATATTATTCTTTTAATCATATATAGAAATTTGGTTGAATTAAATTGACTTCATCCTTATTTTTTCCATCTTTCTCTCCCAACGATTCTCTCGCGGCTTCTCACTGGCAATTTTCTCTCAAGGCTTCTCACTGGCGATTTTTTCTCGCCGCTTCTTACTCACAATTTTCTCCACAATTACGATTATACTTACCTTTACCGATGTGTATTCAATGATCAATTTCGAGCAGAGAGTTTGAAGTTTTGAAAGCTTCAAAGGTTTGAATTCGATTGCGTGTCATTAGTTACTTGTTTAATTCATGCTTAATTCTCTTTCTTCTGATTCAACTTTAGTTTGTGTAATACCCCTTTAAAATAGAAGTTTAATTCATTTTGAAGTTTGTTAGGTTGATTTGTTACTATTGAATTACTTGTTTAATTCATAATAGATATAAGTTTAATTCAGTCTACAGACCACTCTCTGGTCTTTTTATTAGTTACTTGTTTAAATTCTTTCTTAATTCACTCTTTTGATTTAACTTTAATATTGTATAATATACTTTTAATACAAGTTTAATTCATGTTGCAGTTTGTTGGTTGATTTGTTATGATTGAATTACTTGCTTAATTCATAATAGATACAAGTTTTATTCAATCTATAGATCACTCTCTGGTCTTTTCATTAGTTACTTGTTTAAATGCTTCCATAATTCTCTCTTTTGATTCAACTTTAATATTGTGTAATACACTTTTAATACAAGTTTAATTTATTTTGCAGTTTGTTTATTGATTTGTTATGATTGGATTACTTGTTTAATTCGTAATAGATACAAGTTAAATTTTATCTATAGACTGCTCTTTGATCTTTTCATTAGTTACTTGTTTAATTAATGCTTAATTCTCTTTTTACAAATTCAACTTGTGTAATACATTTTTAATAATGTGCAAGAAAATATATGACTAATCTCGCTGTGCTGCTTTACTTCAATGAATGATGGGATTCTAGCAACAAATTTATTAATTACTTGGTAGATCGTGTGTTGATAAATACGGAATCAACGTTTGCTACCCTCGTTTCTTTGATTGTTGCTTAATTGTCAATAAACACGTCAACAAGTAAAGTTGAAATCAAATATAAAATTAATGAACGGTCTTCTCCATTTCATATTCATAGTGATATGGGGGAAAAAGTATATGTTGAAACCAAAAAGGAACATTGGAGATTGATTTCGCCCTCGTTCACTACTATGTTCAGACACTTCAGAAGATATGAGGGTTATACACAATTTGTACTTCTCTAATATATTTAATGGTATTGATGATGCAATAGGGTTAATTAGCTTTGGATCATGTGAGAAACTTGATGAGTTAGAAGAATTATAACTAGACATCATTGTTACTCCCAATCACTCTTTATTTGAGAAAGATCAAGTGTATAAGAATAAATATGTCATCACCCGTGCACTAAAAAGACATTTCATTCTTAAACATTTTCAATTCAAGACATCAAGATCAAGCTCAACTAGGTAAGACTTAAATTCAATACTTAAAATTATTAGTTGTATATTAATTTTTTTTCCAATAGCTATTTGATACAGTGCCTAGGAGAAAACTGTAGTTGGAGTTTACAAGCTTCAAGCTTGAAAAAATCTCAAATGTTCAAGATTAGGGATTTTGAAAGCGAACACACATGTTTGTTGCTACATAATTCATTATCGAAAAGATAAGCAACCAAGAGTGTTGTTGGGAGTATTATTGTGGGTAAATATATTGAACCAAATGCTATTTACACACCAAAAGATATACAAAATGACATGTTAGATGAATATGGTGTGCGACTCACATATATGCAAGCTTTGAGAGCTAAAGAAGTATCTCTTGAATTAGTTCGAGGTGATCCAATTCAATCATAAGCAAAGTTGCCAAGCTTCTTTCACATACTAGAGGCAACTTACCTTGGTTCTCATATAAGATTGCACAAATCAGACCATATCCTATATGCGTTTGTAGCTTTGTTTACATCGATAAAAGGATGGGAATATTGTAGACCAATGGTAGTTGTTGATGGAACTTTCTTAAAAGGAGCATACAAAGGGACACTACTAACAACTAATACCTTAGATGTAGCATGTGAGACTTTTGAATATGATACTAGTGCTTTTTATATTGAATTTCTGCACTATGTATTAAAATGAATTTATTTGTGCAATCTTATATGAGAACCAGGGTAAGTTGCCTCTAGTATGTGAAAGTAGCTTGGCAACTTTGCATATGATTGACTTGGATCAATCCAAACTAATTCAAGACCTGCTTCTTTAGCTCTCCAAGTTTCCATATATGTGAGTCGCACACTATATTCAACTAACATGTCATTTTGTATATCGTTTGGTGTGTAAATAACGTCTGATTCAACACATTTACCCACAATAATACTCCCAACAATACTCGTGGTTGCTTGTCTTTCCAATAGTGAATTATGTAGCAACAAAAATGTGTGTTCGCTTTCAAAATCTCTAATAAGCTCGTAAACTCAAACTACAATTTTCTTTTGGGCACTGTATCAAATAGCTGTTGGAAAAAAATTAATATACAATCAATAATTTAAAGTAACTTGAATTTAGGTCTTACCTGGTTGATCTTGATGTCTTGGATTGAAAATGGTGAAGAATGAAGTGTCTTTTTAGTGCACATGTGAGGACATATTTATTCTTATACACTTGATCTTTCTCAAATAAAGAGTGACTGGGATTAACAATATGTCTGGTTCTAATTCTTCTAGCTCATCAACTTCGTCACATAATCCAAAGTCAATTAACTCTATTGCATCACCAATATCATTAAATGTATTAGAGAAGTATGGATTGTGTATAACTTCATATCTTTTGAAGTGTCTGGACATAATAGTGGAACGAGGGTAGAATTAATCTCCAAATTGATTGATTCAGTTGTTGTGATACACAAAGGCTATCTTGTCATATCTCGATGTTCCTTTTTGGTTTCAACATATACTTTTACCCTCATATCATTATGAATATGAAATGGAGGAGACTGCTCATTAATTTTATATTTGATTTCAATTCACTTGTTGATGTGTCTATTGACAATTGAGCAACAATCATAGAAATGAGGGTGACAAACATTGATTATTTATTTATCAACACACCATCTACAAAATAATTAATATATTTGTTGCTAGAATCCCATCGTCTATTGAAGTAAAGCAGCACCGCCAAATTAGTCATATTTTTTCTTGCACATTATTAAAAATGTATTGCACAAGTTAAATTTTTAAAAAGAGAATTAAACAAGTAACTAATGAAAAAACCACAGAGCAGTCTATAGACAAAATTAAACTTGTATCTATTTTGAATCAAACAAGTAATCCAATCAACAAGTAATCCAATCAACAAACAAACTGCAACATGAATCAAACTTGTATTACACAATATTAAAGTTGAATAAGAAGAGATAATTAAGAAAGAATTTAAACAAGTAACTAATGAAAAGACCAAAGAGTGATTTATAGATGGAATTAAACTTATATCTATTATGAATTAAGCAAGTAATCCAATCATAACAAATTAACCAACAAATTGCAAAATGAATCAAACTTGTATTAAAAGTGTATTACACAATATTAAAGTTGAATTAAAAAAGAGTTTAAACAAGTTACTAATGAAAAGAAGAGAGAGTGATATATAAATTGAATTAAACTTGTATCTATTATGAATTAAGCAAGTAATTTACTCATCCTTTCCCGACTCAAGAGAGGGAGCAACAATTGACCTCCGACAATAGGTAGATGGGGTGGGCTATGATGGATACAGTGAAATCAATCCTTATTCCACAAAGCCACTTGATTGTAAGGAAAGGGGCATGTATCTTTTTTTTTTTTCTTAAAGAAAGAGGGGAATCTTAACAAATCAACCAACAAACTGCGAAATGAATTAAACTTGTATTAAAAGTGTATTACACAATATTAAAGTTGAATCAGAAGAGTAGATTAAAAAAGAATTTAAACAAGGAACTAATGAAACCAACGATCTATAGATTGAATTAAACTTGTATCTATTATTAATTAAGCAAGTAATGCAATAGTAACAAATCAACCAACAAACTGCAAAAATGAATTAAATTTCTGTTTAAAAGGTGTATTACACAAATTTGAGTTTATTTCGTTCTTTTCCTCATTTATTTTTTGAATGTCGAATCTGCCTTTTGATGTTTACACAGCCTTCAAGTATCAGTTGTTCTTCATTTAGTTTGTTATTGTTGATGTTGTTATTGATATAGGTCTAATATTTCAAAATCAACTGATATGGTAAATTGTATGTGGTGTGATTGCATTTTCATTCCAATGGTTTAGCTTTTCTCTGTTTCTTAAGTTTTTTTTTTGTTGTCTTACTGCCTTGAATGACATGTGAGCCATTTTCATGCCTTTATTTTGCCTACTTCTCGAGATTCAGATTTTCTTGGCTACCTATGTTACATTTTGAATCTAATGACACCATTTCCAACTAGTGTAGTGCCTATGCTCATTTGGCCTCTTCTATGCATTTATTAGAATGTATCCATTCATTATATGTTTATGTTACTTAATGTGAATATGATTAGGGTGGGTTTGGATGGAGTGATAATCGTTTAAGATTAATATTAATTAATTAGCCTCGACATGATTGCTTTGAATGGTCTCAGTTAGTATTAAAAGAGTTATTTGTTGAATCTTAAGTTTGGTTGACATCGTTTCTAGTCGTTGGGTTGCTTTACTGTTTGCCTAGTTCAGCTTGTGCGCTTGTTTTCCTTTACTTACCTTGTTAAGTTGAGGAATCGTCATTCTCACACCTATTTGTGATACATGGGAACCTCATCCTTTATCTTTTAATAAGTTTTGATAGTTTGAAAGCATGTAGAATTGTGAACGTGTGAGTGTCCATCTAGCTTTGGTTTCTTCCTCTATTTCAACATGTTTCCATAGTTGTTAAGAGTAGTATTGTCACTCCCCAAGCCTACACTCTGGTGTGGTCGGCACTTGAGAACCATCACTGGTTCCGAAGCGAGCCCTTGCCTGGCTCAATACTCGGCTTAAGACTCACTCAACAACATAGGAACTCAAATGCATAGATATACTTAATTGTCTCAAAACAAATAACCCAGAAAGTTTAAAAATATTCAACTAGCCAAAATGAGGCAACTCAAGTCTTAAAACATTAACAAGGAAAATAAAAAGACTCCTCAAAATACTATTGTCTATGAAGCCTCTAAATACGATGATGAAAGTCAGGACAAGACCCACAACGTCCTAACAAACTGAAAAGTAAATGTGGAAGCCTCTTGAAAACAAGGAGGCTCACCAAAGCTAACGGGAACTGCAAGTGGTATCAACAAAGCGCCAGTTGATAACCCTAAACACTTGTATCTGCATCATGAAACGATGCAGGCCAAATGGCGTTAGTACATTAAATGTAAGAGCATGTAAGGGGAAAACTGAAACATTAATATAAGCTTGAAATGATAAAAAAAAAAAAAAGACATATGTAACATCCCGCCTTAGAAAGAGCTTAATATAGAAAGAATTAATTTGGAAAGAGCCAATTTTGAGTTTTGTTCAAGTTAAGCTTATGATGTGAGTTTTGGGTCAACTTCAAACAATTATAACTTTCAGTATATGATGAGTTAGGTGGCTCATAAGATATCAAATGAAAGGTCTTGGAATCCTCTTTCCAACGCCACCGAGTTTGCTAAATTTTAAGCTCGTATGAGGGAGATATGCCCATTTGAAGTTAGCATGTCCAGTTAAGGAAAGTTACCTAAAAATATTAGGGGTATTTTAGTCTTTTCCTTACCCAATTAGACTAAAATCGTTTTTGGTATTATTTTGGGGTCAAATCTAATTTGGATCAGTTTTACAAATCCCATATACGCTTAGGGTTTTGGGAAGAGTTCAAGAAGAGGAGAAAAGGAATAAAGTCAAGGCGTTCATTAAGTTTTCTTGCGAATCAAATGTTGTTTCGCCAAGGGTTTAATTCCTAAGAGATATATGAGTTGTCATAGTGTTGGATTCGTTCACCCACACGCCAATTATGTTATTTTCAGTGCAATTTCGTTCTTGAAGGTGAAGAATTTGAGTTCTTGATGAGTTTTCTTGAAGTTTTATTCGCAATCTTGATTGTTGAGGTTTTGATGGATTCTTTAGATAAGTGTTAGCAGTTTTAAGGGTTGTTTTGTGTAGATTATCGTGTACTAATATTGGGTATTCGAATCTAAGTGAGTTGAGAAGAAACCATTCTATTCTAGGCGAATTAGGGTTAGAAAGTGAGAAAGTTAATTCGTCGGGTTTTCTGGGCAAGGGTTGGCGCGCCGCAACAGCAGTGCGCCGCAAAAGTTGCTATGTAGTTTTGGTCCTGGGGTGCCGCGCCACTCAGTGTGCCCTAAACCCCTTTCAGTAGTTCAGGGCTTGGCGCCCCGCGCCACTGAGTGTGCCAGGGTCGCCAGGTCCCCTACTCTTTCGTCCTTCTTTTCGTATGAGTTCCCTCGAATCGTACCCATGTATTCTAATTGATCTCTACACTCTAAATTACATCTAAACATCGAGACATCATCCATAAAATGAGATCATAACCCTTGAATCCATAATCAAATTCAAGGTAGAGTAAAGAGTGAAGTCTTAAGAGTTTCTTCGAGTCTTTTGAGAAGTCTTTTGCAAAACCTTTTGAGTTATATTGTATTTTCTAATATATTGAGTTATTATCTATTGTTTTAAAAGTTTTTCTTTATAATGCATCTTTACTACTGCTTTATATTGAAATGAGTTGAGTAAGTTTGAGTATCCATAAGTTGAGTTGAGACAATGTAAGTTGTTTCTTTAGTTCCAATTTAAGCTTATGTCTTGTTTAGATTTCCCCTTGCATGCTTGTACATTCCATGTACTGAAGCTATTTGGCCTGCATCTTTTATGATGCAGATATAGGTAATCAGGATCATCAATCGGTGCTCCGTTGATCTAGTCGTGTTCTAGAATTGTTTGGTGAGCCTCCTTGCTTTTGGAGGATCCCTTGTCTATTTCTAGTTATTTCAATTTTATTAGGATAATCAGGGGTCTTGTCCTGACATCCCTCATCGTATTAGAGGCTTCATAGATAGATAGACAGTAGTTTATGAGTCTTTTCATTTTCAGTTGTTTATGTTGAGACTTGAGTTGCCACTTTAGCTAGTGAATGTTTTACTTCTAAAATATTCTGAGTTTATCTTTGAGGCAATTGAGTAAAGCTTCCAATTGACTTTATTGTTTTATGAGTTAGTTTTCTGCTAAGAGTTAAGCTAGGCCAAGGGTTTGCTTGGGGCCAGCAATGGTTCTTGAGTGCCAGTTGCGTCTAGGGTGTAGGTTCGAGGCGTGACCAACTTGGTATCAGAGCCCAGAGTTCAAGAGTCCTAAAGTGTCTATGAAGCCGTGTCTGTAGAGTCCTAGTTATCGGTGTGAAGCGCGCCACATCTATAATTAGGAGGCTGCAGCATTTAGGAACTATCTCACTTTTTTCATACTCTTTTTGTGCTATAGAGTTCATCTCTATAAGTTTATCTCTAATTCGTTGTGCGTATCTTTTAGATCATGCCTCCACGAAGAGTTGTCTGAGGTCGTCCCGCTAGGAGGAATGTTGAACCACAGGATCAAGGGGTACCCAATGCACTAGAAGTGCAACCCCAAGGAGAGGTCACTAATGCTGAGTTTCGGGATGCTATCTGGATGTTGAGTCAAGTGGTGACCAACCAAGCTGGGCAACAGAGAGAGGCTCAACATGATGTTGCTGATAAATCCAGAATTCGAGAATTTTTTAGGATGAAATCTCTAGACTTCACCGATTCAAGTGTCACTAAGGAAATAGAGAATTTTATGGAACAGTTGCGGAAAGCGTTTGAGGTGATGTATGTGATAGATGCTGAGCGAGTGGAACTAGTTGCATACTAATTGAAGGGTGTTACTAGAGTGTGATTTGACCAATGGAAGAAGGGTAGAGCTGAGGATGCACCAATTGTGAGTTGGGCAGTGTTTGAGGAGGCCTTCTTGGGGCGTTTCTTTCCCCGTGAGATAAGAGAGGCAAATGTAAAAGAATTTCTCACTCTTAAGCAGAAATCTATAAGAGTACATGAGTACAACCTTAAGTTCACCCAACTATCCCGTTATGCTCCGGATATGGTTGCTGACATGAAGAGCAGGATAAGTCTGTTTGTTGCTGTCAAGTAAGGAGGGCAAGACAACTATGCTGATAGGATATATGGACATAGCAAGGTTGATGATCCATGTGCAACAGTTTGAGGAAGATAAGCTGAGAGATAGAGAAGAGTTCTGAAACAAGAAAGCTAAGACTGCAGGAAATGAGTCCGGACAGCAGAAGAGTAATGTAAACCGATCATCCTTCCAACAAAAGCAAAAGGGACCTGTTCCATCATCTACTAGTGCACCTGCACCAAAGAACAGAGGTGAGTTTAAAAATCAAAGTTCACATAATTTCAAAGCTAGACATGCACAGTCTCAATGTAGTGTGGCATAAGGAGGTAATGAGACTCCTGTATGTGCTAAGTGTGGTAGGAACCACTCAGGAGTGTGTCGTGATGGCTCCACTATTTGCTTCAAGTGGGGTCAGAATGGTCACTTCATGAAAGAGTGCCCTAAGAACAGGCAGGGCGGTGGTAATGGGGACAATAGAGCCCAATCTTCTTCAGTGGCTCCGCCAGACAAATTGCACCTAGAGGAGCTACTTCAGGGACATGCGTATATAAGCACCGCTTACTTCAAGAGAGCAAGAGAGAGAGAGATGTGTTGATATGTATGATGTCTTGATTTCAAAGTCTTTATTTTTTGATGCTAGATCCTAGATCGAGAGAGTCTCTCTCTTCTTTTCTCTATATATATATTTGTTGAATTAGTGACTCTCTTCTTGAACCCTTTCTGTTTCCACACTGTGGTGAGTGAGGTGAGTCTAGAGAGAGAGTTTTAGTGTATCAATGTCAAAAAAAAAAACACAAAGACACCACAGCTGACTTAGTCGAATTAGACATGGTAGATTTTGTATGATCACTGGTCTATTATCTCTTTTCCATGTATCCGATTTTGCGATACAAAAAATAGGATTCTCTAGTTTCTAGGCTTGTTTTTCTTTAAATACATTTGTTATTTGTAGTTGTAGCATGTAGTAGATATCGTTTCACTTAGCTGTTGCATTTAAGCAAAGATCAATAGTTGTGAATTGTTTCCTTTTTCTTTGAAATTATCTTTCTGGTTATTCACATCTTCCAGTTAGTGTTGCCTCCTCTATGTTTCTTTCTTTCTCCTTTGCAAATTTTGGGTTTATTAATTTCAACTTACAATGATCTACATGTTCTTTGAGTGTTGTATTGGATCCTGTTTTGGATACATATTAGTTCACTGTTGTTGGAAATTATTTGGGGTCATATATATATTAGCGAAAATTGGTGTGGTTATTTTGTTACTCTTATTGTAAGTAAGTGCTAATGTTTATCATTTATGCTCATTTTTGCATGAAATCTGCCCGAGTTCATAATGAACTCCTATCTCCTATCCTTGCCTCTTGAGTTGAGTCGAAACTCAACATTTCTCTTATATCGAATCAGCCGGGTCAATAAAACCGATGAACAGGGCAGTGAAGGCAGTATACAAGGCTAGAAAGCTGAAATACAGGGCAAGCGAAAAAATGCAGGAAATCGAGCAGATACATGTTGTATACATCCGTATACATTTGAAAAATAGGCAGTATACACTGATGTACAATAACTGTATACAACGGATACATGGACAAAAATGGGTCAGGCCCAAAACAAAGTGCAGCAACAGTTTTAAAAGATTGAATTATTTAGATTACGACAGATTGAAGGAAATTGGGCCTGCCAGCCCAACAGTTTGAAACTTGGGCAAGGGCCCAAGTTTATGATCTCCTTTCCCCTTGATTGTGTTTGATTTATTTCTTGTTTAACTAACTTCATTTGTTTTTTAATTAACTCCCCAAAAAATAATATTTTTTATGTTAATTGAAATAATTAAGTTCTTATTATTTACTTACTTTGTTATTTATAAAATTGTTTCCCTAAAAAATATTTTTTTTTAATACATTTTCTTTCAAAATATATTTTAAAATGGGTTTTTCTTAGTTAATTTTCAAAATTAGTCAAATATTTAGTCAAGTTATAGGTCAACTGCACGTTAGCAGATATTTCAAGGGCCTAACACTTTCTTAAAGTGTAAATTGAACCCCGAACCTCCTTTGATAGTTTCGAATGATTATTTTGCTTAATTTTCTTTCAAAAAATTAAGTGGCGATTCTCTTTTAAAATCGATTTTTCTTTACAAGTTAAGTTGCATCGATTTTTATAAAACTAAGTCTTTTTATTTCTTTTTTCGATAAAACAGACTGAATTGAACTTGTATCTATTATGAATTAAACAATTAATTTAATAGTAACAAATCAACTAACAAACTTCAAAATAAGTTAATCTTCTATTTTAAAGGTGTATTACACAAATACTAGAGTTGAATCAAAATAAAGAGAATTAAGCATGAATTAAACAAGTAACTAATGACATGCAATCGAATTCAAACCTTTGAACCTTCCAAAACTTCAAACTCTCTGCTCGAAATTAATCACTGAATACACATCGTTGAAGGTAAGTATAATTGTAATTGTGACGAAAATTGCGAGTGAGAAGTGGCGAGAGAAAATCGCCATGGAGAAGCTGCGAGAGAAATGTTGGGAGGGAAAGATTGAAAAAATACAGATGAAGTCAATTTAATTCAACCAAATTGCATATATGGTTAAAAGAATAATGTTGTCAAATGTTGTAAATATTTTTTAAATAGTGCACACGTAAGTGATTTACCCATAAATGAATGGGCTCCTCCAAAATCAAGAAGACTACCAATATTTGAGTAGATATCTACTTTCAAAGACCAATTGGCTTGTTGATTGTTGTCAAGTAGTTAGTAATAGGTGGGTATTGGATAGATAGGTGTGAAATATGAGTCATTTGAATTAGGTGAAAATCAATAAATAAAAGCCTGTGAACTATGTAAATTATGATGTAGATGAGATTTTGTGGCAAAGTTTGGGAAATGAACTACTCTATTTTTTGGTTGTTGTTGATTTAGCCTTCTATTATTTGAAATCTTTAAGTTTGATTAATTCAAAGTTGTGTTGAATACATCTTTTTTAAAGAAGATAAATCATTTCCTACCCACAAAAAACCGACAAATTCAATCTAATCGACCCCCCCACCCCTCCCACAATATTTTTTTAAAAGTTTGATTTGACTTCTAAAATTAAAAACCTATTAAATTTGGTTTGATTTTGATTGAAGTAGAAAAGTGAATCAAATAAGTGTCAAAAACACATCTAAACCGTTTCTCTTTTTGAGTTTCATTTCTAAACTATTGGGAAACCATTTCTAAATTATCAGTCATTAGTTTGAGAAACACACTTAGACAACAACACAGTGTTAGATACGACCATACGTTCCTATCAACACCATACATTCCATCCAAATAGAACCTTAACTCCTGAGCACAACTATGTTCTTCATGTTCTGATCAAATCACTCATTTTCAATGAATCAACCCTTATATTACAGGGGTTACACATGATCTACATGATAACATTAACGATGATAGAGATATTGTATTCTTGATTCTTTTTTACAAGAGTTACTTATATTACAAGGGGTCATCAACTAAATACCTTTTCTGTTTACCATCGACCACAATATGATGGCTAGCCTGAAATGGTTAACATGTGCTTAGAGACATACTTAAGGTGTTTTTGTGCGGAAGACACTTTTAATTCGTCTGATTATTTATCAATGACAAAATATTGATATAACACATTTTACTATAGTGCAATTCAGACAACACCGACCCTTTATGGAATATCCCCCTAAATTTTGCCCGATTTATCATATCATAGCAAGGAATTTTTGACCAAACAAATTCATTATTTAAACCAATTCACCAAAATAATATGTTTTGTTAAATTTTTTACAAAATTAGTATAAACGTATTTAGTGGTAACGTTTTAGGGCATACTTTCTTTTTAAAAAATTCAATTGTGTTAAATATTGTGGCTGGCGGCGTTAGGTAAACGTTACTATGAGTAACTTTTTAAGCCAAATAGGTTACTCTGAGGTACATTTTACACCTAAAACGTTACTCACAATTAGAGCTGTCAATATGGGCTGGCCCACCCCATCCGGGCCAATCCATACAGGCCAGAAAATGGTAGATTCAGCCCACAAGTATGTGGGCTACATGCTTTTCCGGGTCAGCCCTCTTTTCTTAAAAGTATAGTTTTTATAATTTTTTAAATTAAATTATAATTTAAAAATATAATTATAAATATCGACAAGACAATATTACATGGTGTTAGTGTTAGTATTTGTTAATCAAATACACAAATAAAATTATCTTTATAAAATTTATTAAATTTGATTTCAAGTAAAAGTATAAATAGCTAAATAGAAATATTAACCTAATTGTTTTTCAATGATCATAATAAAATACAAAAACTATGACAATATTCTATAGGCTATGACCTATGTAATGATTCCCTAGAAATTTTAGGGAATATTTATTTTATGTCATACATATTTTATAAACATAATTTGCATTTAAATTGTAATATTTCAAACTTTAAACAGATATTGAGTTTAGACTCTTGTTATTTTTAGTTAATACTCTATTTTATTTTTATTTTTTAATTAATTTTATCTGGTCCACGGGCCGGCCCTATTCATATTGTCAAGCCCTACAAATCGGCAGACTTATTCAGGCCGGGCTAAAAAACTCTTTTTTTAAATGGGCTCCAAAAATTGTAGCCCAGCCCTATCAAATCACGGGTTAGGCCAGGCCGGCCCAACGGGCCTATCCCATATTGACGGCTCTACTCACAATAACGTTTCTTACGAATCCAATCACAGGCCATCAAATCCTACAACGTTGCAAATTTAGCTATAAAACGATACTATCAGTAACGTTTTGACTTAAAAACGTGACCGTCAGTTACGACACTATGTTAAAGTCACATTCCTCCATTTTCCAAACTAACCACATATGATTATAAAATAAATTTTGTTATAAGGAATGTTTTGCATATTCCAACAATATTCAGCAAAGTTTTTACTAGTGTAGCCCATTGTTGAAATAATATTCACAAAACTTCATCAGGTATGAATTAAATAAGTCAATTTAATATATCATACTATGTTAATTAAGTTCTTATTATAGCTTTATTTTTATTTATTTATTAATATTATTTAAAAAAATGTCTTATTTTTACGTGTAGGATAAAAATGACAAATTTTGAACATAATGTCATAGTTGTTTTGTATTGGAGTGGTTAAATAATTACTGATATGAACATATTCAGGTATACTGAATGTGCTATAGCGATTATTAGCATGTCTACCTCAACTAATTATGTTGAATTGATCAGATTATTGCATAAGAAAATGGGAACAAATAGTGAAAATATTCAAATGGATATTTCTGGAAGATATCCATGTTCAATTCAAGGTAACAATATAAGGTTCATTGAGTTTAAAATTGAGAATGATCAATCTTTGTTACAATTCCTTTTTATACCTAAAAAGTTTGCGGGATTGATATACACTACTAAAAAATTGCCAAAAAGAGACGGATAAAAGCGACACAGACGAAAACACGACGCAATCACTTCCGTCGCTTTTTAGCTCGATGCTTTTCCAAAAGTGACGGATTGCGTTGCAATAAGAGACGGACAGAACCACGTTGTCCGTCGCAATTTTGGGTTTTTAAAATAATTAAAACCCAGAAACGCGACGGACAAAACCACGTTGTCCGTCGCTTTTTCTTCAATTATTTTGACAGCAAAAACTGACAGTTTCTATTGCCCACCTGCAAATTCAATTCAATTCTATACTATTCAGCCCAATCAAACACACACAATTATAAACAATCTACACAAAACATAAAACAAGAAACTTAAAATAACATTCAAAGTATCTAAATCAAAAGATAAAGACTAATAAAGTCTTTCAAAATTTGGTTCAAAATTTGTTTCAAAATTTCAAAAAATTCATAAATGTCCAGAGATCTAAACTAGAGTGGGTTCTACACAATCATCCTCATCATCAGTACTGTTGTCGTCGGTTTCCTCAGGAGTCGAAGTAGTAGGTCGACTAGCGAGATTCATTACTTGTTTTTTGATTTGCTGAACGGTCTTGCTCATGCTTTATTGTTCAGCTACTCTTCTCCGTTTCGACTCTTCCAGTGCCGATGTAAGTTGTGCTATTTGAGCCAACATAGCAGCAATCTGAACACTGTCAAGTGCCTCGACTTGACGTGATGATCCAATATCTTCCAAGCCTGACTGGAGTCGTCTTACATCGTTTCGAGATCCTAGACCATAGCATCTACCCTTGTGTGTCCCTCCTACCACTTTTTATTTCCAAATCTGGGTGAACAATTCAAGTGTCAATTGGACCGAACTATCTAGATTCTCAGCGACGTACTGATGAAAGTCATTCTGCATATTAAATATAAAAATTGACATCAATATATATACATATCATAAATATATTCATTATTAATATATATTATTCAATTAAATAACTTACAAAAGTTCGTTCGACTCTTTCCTTCACCCACACATCCGGATCCGACTCATTTTCTTTCTTCCTAACATGAGTCTTCTTGAAAACCTTCGGTTTAATGGGAGTGCGTCCCAATTTTTTTTCCTATAAATAAAAACGAAAATTTATAACGATATATATGAATCAACTAATTATTTATTTAAAAGTTTGAGCTAGAACTTACCATCTCTCTTGCAATTGTTCCAACGGATTTTGCACCTCCGGTGTGCAATGAGCCACCCTTAAGACTTCCTCTAGCCTTTTTGGCTTGATCTGATATTGCCTTACACTTGTCTGTGTTCCAATACATACCTAGTTCATAAAAAACATGAGGCAAGATCCAATCCAGACGTTCAGCACTATCCCGAACTTTCTTTAGCCAAGCAGACAGTCTGGCGGATGCCTTCTTCTCAAATGTGGTCGTAATGACATGATTGTGCCTCGGCTTCCAAGTACACATAGTCTAAATAAAAAAATTGAATAACGTTAATTAGATCGATAGTAAAAAAAAGTAATGTATACTAAACTTAACTAAACAATATATACCTGAAAGTTATTAAACATCGCCTGGCGTATACTGTTTAGGATCTCGCTCCAAGAGTGATAAGCTTGTGTATAGAGTCTTCTAACACAGTCTTTTAAACCACGGGCAGCATTCTTTGCCGGATGCCACCTGCAAAACACATAATAAATATGTTAGTTCATGAATAATATATTAAAGTATAAGAAATAAATAAAATAAACTAATAAATAGATAACAAAACAAACTTACGATGATCAATCCGGCTCAATCATGACTCTACCAAGTCTGTCCTTCTGGCCAAGAACTAGATGAGGCATCTCATCGTCTGGAGTAGCACTAGGTGTAGCTGTAGTTGAGGGTGATACATCAGGATGCACATAATGCTGAGTCAATGAAGGCGTACCGGCTATAACATCTGATTGCTCGCTACTAGAATCTCTAATCCTCATGGCAGATAACTAAGGAGATATACCTGCGGGAGATGGAGTACCTGCAGATAAGGGTTGTGCTCGACGAATAACCTGTTAAGGTAGTGAAGGCAATGCCTGTGAAGTAGAGGAAGCACCGACTGGTCGACAGTAATTAGGATAATATTGCTGAGGATTCGTCATACCAAATGGAACAACAAGTATATGAGTATCATGGTTGATGCGCTCTAGCGCATAAGAAGTAGATCCTGCAATATCCTCAGGATCTATGGGTTTCCTAGACTTCTTCTTTATAGCATGTTTAGTCTGGCTAACTCGAAGGTGCGCGCGATGTCAGTCACCGTCACCGCCTGATGACATCTGTATGCAAATTTACATGTATAATATATATGAAAACCATAAATTCAATAAAATTAGCAAAATACACTAACTTACATATATATACTAGCTAGCTTTCATTCTACACTATTCCTCCTCGTTTGTTTCAATTCCATCATTCTCCCATTCTGCCTCCTCAGTTGTTTCATTTACATTATAGTCCCATTCTTCGTCATCAAATGATTTATTTTCCTCATTCTCGGATATTTCTTCCTCAACATTCAGTATCTCATCATATATTTCTTCTAATATGTGTTGAGGATGTTCTAGTATGGGTTCAATTCAACATCAACTTGTTGTTGAACAATTGCAACATCAGTTTGATATGCCACATCTAAGACATTGTCAATTTCAATTCTTCCCACAGACTTACTTTTTATAACAACCCACCAATCAGCTTTGTCTCTACGCAATGGATATGGAGCGTAATACACTTGTTTAACATTTTGTGCAATGATAAAAGGATCATAACTTATGTATTTCCTGGTGTGCTTAATTAACTTCAATTATATTATGTTGATGGTCCACCTTTGTGCCTCTATGTGATGGGTCAAACCACTCACACCAAAATAATACAATCTTCTTCTTAGGCCAACCTAAATACCTCACTTCAATAATCTCATGAATGACACCATAATATTTTATAGTTTGGTCAGTACCATCAGCATCACCTTGTATGTAGACACCGTTATTATTTGTTTTCTTGTTCCTAGAAACTTCTTCAGTTTGAAACTTAAACCCATTGACATGATACTTATTCATTGTCAGTACTTGAAATTCCGGTTCAAGTGCTACTTCTTTCACTAATTACAAATGTTGGATACTTGAATATTCATTGTAAACCTACGTGATTGTTATTTCAAGTAATATAATTTAGTATAACACGAATATATTATTAAATACTTAGTGATTGCACACTTACATAGTTGTATAGTTATATGGAAAATTCTGTATAGATGGCTTCATTACCCCATGTGTTTACGAACAAGCTGATCATTTTACATTCAAGTATTTCATTAGTTAATGAACACTTATTAGTATGTAATTTGATAACATATTTTTAACACTTACTTGAGATATGGTTGAAGCTTTGGACAATTAAGCAAAATATGTGTCACAGTCGATTGCATTTCCATATCAGTGAAGCCTCACTTTTCATGCTTTTTAGATCCTCGACCATTTTGGTTAAAAATTGATATAGGTGGAAATGAATGATCAATATCACCTTCATCATTGCGATTGGGCCTGTTTCTCCTACATGCCACATCATCACCAAAGTAATAAGAATAAAAATCACTAGTTTCTCTCCTAATATGACCTTGAACAATGATCCTTCGATCTTTCCCCTTTGCTTAATTGTTTGCTTGGATCTGCCAATTTTTATGCATGTATATATGTATATATATGTTAATAAAAGACTTGGCAAATATATATAACTTAGTGAATATTTCAAATGGATACCTCTCAAATGGATACATATATATATAACTTAGTGAATATTTCAAATGGATACCTCTCAAATGGATACATCCATCTTGTTTGAACCGGACCTCCGAGTCGGGCCTCTTGTACAATGTGAATTGGAAGATGCTCCATCACATCAAAGAAACCACATGGAAATATCTTCTCCAACTTAGTAGTAATAACAACAATATTTTCCTCCATCCTGTCTAAACTACTTTCCAACAACTTTCCAGAACACAAGTCTTTAGAAAAAAGACTTACATCTGTGATTGGTTTCCATATCCTTTCTGGTAGATGGCTAAAAGTGATAGGAATTAATGTTTCCATGAACACATGACAATCATGACTTTTCATATATATCAATTTTTCTTCATTCATATTTGCCCGCTTTCCTAAATTCGAAACATAGCCCTCCTGCATCCTCAAATTTTTAACTCACTCACAAATTTCATGTTTCTCATCCAATGTGAATGAAAAGCTGGCTTTGGGCTTAACTATTCTACCATTAGGTAATTCCTCCAGCCATAACTCTTTTCTCCTACAATATTCCTTTAAGTCCATTCTGGCTTTTGGATTATCTTTTGTCTTACCCTTAACATCCATCACTGTGTTAAACAAATTGTCAAAATAATTTTTTTCAATGTGCATCACATCAAGATTATTCGTAGCAGATTGTCCTTCCAATATGGCAACTCCTAAAATATGCTTTGTTTGGTCCAATTATGTTCAACACCATATCCAGGAAGTCTAAAAGGTGAAGCTTTTGTAACTTTAGGTAATTGAGAAACTCTCTCCCAAATTTGATGCATGTGAGTAATGGAGGTGGGAGGTCACTTTCAACCTTATTTTTCCTAAATGCATTTTTCATCTTTCTAAACTCATGGTCCATTGGCAAGAACTGGCGATGACAATCAAACCATGTATTTTTTCTGCCATGCTTTAAAGTGAATGTCTTACTATTTTCCATGCAATACGGACACGCTAGCTTTCCAGCTGTCATCCAACCAGAAAACATCCCGTATGCAGGAAAATCATTAATAGTCCATATTAAAGAAGCACGCATAACAAAATTATGTTTAGTTGATATATCATAAGTCAAAACGCCTTTAAACCACAATTGTTTGAGCTAATCTATCAATGGTTGTAGATAGACATCAATCAAACCTTTTGGATTACAGGGACCTGAAATAACACAACTTAGAAAGATGTAGGGACTGGTCATGCACATTTCAGGAGGAAGATTATACGGAGTAAGAAATACCGGCCATCATGAATAAGTGGAAGCTGCATTAGAGAATGGTGTAAAGCCATCTGAACACAACCCTAATCTAACATCTCTTAGTTCACTAACAAAATCAGGATATATATTATCAAAATGTTTCCATGCTTCACCATCAGATGGATGAGACAAGACACCCGGCTGCCTTCTATATTCACGATGCCATCTCATATGTGGGGCAGACCTCATCGATGCATACAACCTCTTTGACCTAGGAATGAGAGGTAGATAATGCATCGCCTGAACTGGGACCATCTTTCCAGCCAGAGTCCTCTTATAAAGAGCATGTCCACAAAACTTGCAATTTTCTAATCACTATCAGTCTTATAAAACAACATGCAACCATTAACACAACAATGAATTCTATCATACGTCAATCCTAACTTGGACAACAAACGTTTTGCCTGATAGAAGTTCTTTGGTATGTTAAACTCCGAATTAACTAGTTCACCCAAAAGATCAACCCTTGACTCCATAGCCGCATTAGGAACATTCCAATTTGATTTAATATTCATTAATCTATCCGCAACTAATAAGGCAGAATGCAGACTCCCTTCACATAGTAGACGACTAGACTTTTCTAATTGATCATAGAAACGTATTGCTTCTTCATTAGGAGCTTCATCAAAATATTGTTCTGGTTTCATCCCACCTTGAACCCCAAAAGTATCATTGATCATTTCATAAACCCTATCATGTTCAACCCTAATTTGGCCATGTGGTGCAACCATATTATATACATCCACATGCATCGAATTATAAAGCATACCATCCAATCCATCACTTTCTCCATGATCAATCGATACAAAATATCTAGGCTTAAATCCATTACGGTACAAATGAACCATAATTGTATCTGATTTAAAAAATTTAAGCACTTACATGCACTACAAGGACACCTAACCAATCTATTATTCTTGAAAATGTCAAGTGTCATTGTATGTTCAATAAAATTTCTAACACTGTCAATAAACTCAGGTTTCAAACCAACACCAGTTTCATAATGCATATTATACATCCACAAACGATGATCCATCTACAAAAATATAGGTATTCAATTATATTATAAATAAAATTTAATAATAATTTTACTACATTAATTCATCGTTAATATATATTTATAATAATTACTTAAAATCCCAAATTCAAACTAGTAGTAGTCCTAAAACTAGTTTAGTATTGACTTAACCACATTATTTATTTTAACTTATTAAAGCAATTTAACAACTTTAACTAGTTTAGTTTTGACTTAATACAACAACCAAATCCACCAACTAAATCACATTATTTAATTTAACTTATTTAAACAACTTAACAACTTTATAACTTTAACTAGTTTAGTATTGACTTAATTCCAACAACTAAATCCACCAACTAAATCACATTATTTATTTTAACTTATTTAAACAACATAACAACTTTAACTAGTTTAGTTTTGACTTAATACATCAACTAAATCCACCAACTAAATCACATTATTTAATTTAACTTATTTAAACAACTTAACAACTTTTTAACTTTAACTAGTTTAATTTTGACTTAATTCCAACAACTAAATCCATTAACAAAACCACATTATTTAATTTAACTTATTTAAACAACTTTATAACTTTAACTAGTTTAGTATTGACTTAATTCCAACAACTAAATCCACCTACTAAATCACATTATTTATTTTGACTTATTTAAACAACATAACAACTTTAACTAGTTTAGTTTTGACTTAATACAACAACTAAATCCACCAACTAAACCACATTATTTATTTTAAGTTATTTAAACAACTTAACAACTTTTTAAAGCTAAGTGTCAACACTAGATGGACACAAATCGATCTTGCAAGAAAATCAATTTTGTCATCAATAGGATCAACTAGTGGTTGTACTTATGCTTAACAAATATATTATTTCTAAATTTAAAGCTAAGTGTCAACACTAGATGGACACAAATCGATCTTGCAAGAAAAATCAATTTTGTCATCAATAGGATCAACTAGTGTTGGTACTTATGCTAAACAAACACATTATTCCTAAATTAAAGCTTAATATCAACACTAGATGGACACAAATCGATCTTGCAAGAAAATCAATTTTGTTATCAATAGGATCAACTAGTGTTGGTACTTATGCTTAACAAACACTCGATGGACACAAAAAAATATCACAAAATTAAAGCTAAGTATCAATACTAGATCGATGGACACAAACACATTATTGAAAACAATTGTACTTGAACTTTAGAAATTTAGAAGCACCAACCTTATCTCCTACTTGGATGAAAGAAGTCTTGTATTAACTTTTTTGGATGTTGAGCTTCCTCAGTTGCCTAGCACGAAAAGTTCTAAAATTAGTTAAATATAAACTTCAAATCCAAGAATATTAGTTATATATATATATTCACTTTTTAATAAGTTCAAGTTTTCAATTCAAGTTCATATATATCTAATTTCTAAACTTAATTAGTTATATATTCAAGTTAATTAGTTTCAAGTTCAAGTTCTAATTTCAAGTTCAAGTCTAAGTTCAACTTCAAATTCTAAGTGCAAGTTCTAAGTTCAAGTTCTAATTTCGAGTTCAAGTTCAAGTTCAAATTCAAATTTGATTCTAAGTTCAAGTTCTAATTTCAAGTTCAAGTCTAAGTTCAACTTCAAAATATGCTTTGTTGGTCTAATTAATTAAGTTCAATTAGTTCAAGATCTACAAAGTTAAAGCTTAATTAATTAATTAATTAATCAATACTAATTAATTAAGTTCAAATTAAGTTTAAGTTCTAGTTAATTAGTTGATCAAAATTAAGTTTATATTAATTCCTAATTAAGTTTTCAAGTTACTATAAATTAATTAAGTTTAATATTGTTCTAATTATTTTATATTAAGTTCAAATTAATTAAGGTCAATAAGATTTTCAAGTACTACAAAATTCTAATTAAGTTCAAATAAAATTCAAGTTCTAATAAGAATAAAAATTAAGTTCTAATAAATTAAAGTCAACAACATTTCAAGTTCATATTCCTAATTAAGTTCAATTTATTGTAAATTCAAGTTATAATTTCAAATTCAAACTAGTCTTAAAATCACAAATTCAGTTAGTTAGATATAACCTTCAAGTTCTAAGTTCAATTAGTTCAAGTTCTAAATTCAAGTTAATTCATATCTAATTTCTAACTTAATTATATATAAACTTCTAATCCATGAATGGTTATATTCAAGTTCAAGTTCATATGAAAGTTCTAAAATTACTTAAATATAAACTTCAAATCCAAGAATATTAGTTTTATATATATATATTTAAGTTTTAATAAGTTCAAATTTTCAATTCAAGTTCATATCTAATATCTAAACTTAATTAGTTATATATTCAAGCTAATTAGTTCCAAGTTCAAGTTCAAGTTAATTCCTAATTAATTCAAGTTCATATCTCTAATCTATAAAATTAGTCATATATACACTTCTAATCCAAAAATTAGTTATATATATATATATATATATATATATATATATATTCAAGTTCATATCCAATTTCTAGAATTTCTAATAAGTTCAAGAATTTCTAAATAAGTTCAAGAATATAATTCAATTAACCAAAATTTCAACTATCAATGTTAAACTAATCTAACTTCTAACTTCTAATTATTTGTTAGTTCTAACTTCTAATACTTAGTTTACAATCAGATTTAAAAATCCCCAATTTAAAAGAAAATTAACCCTAAAATCTAAAATCCTCAATTCTCTCCCTAACTAACAATAATCAAATGTACAATTAACAATTCAATAACACAATTCAACAAACTAAAACAATATACAAACTAAGAATTACTAGAATTTAAAAAAGAAAATAAAAATTAAACCCTAACCTTATAACAAGAAGGAGGGGCAGTTGGGGAATTCTTTTGGGCGGGGTGGTAGATGGGGTTGGGCGGCGACGGGGGGAGGATGATGGTGCTGGCAACGGTCGGTGGTGGTGGTGACAATCGGTGGTTCGGCGACGGGGTGAGAAGGGAGAGAGAGAGAGAAAAGAGAGAAAAGAGAGAAAGAGAATGGAAAATTTGGGGGAAAACCCGTCACTGCTGTAACATAATTAAATGAAAAGCAACGGACAACGTCTCTTTGTCCGTCGCTTTTTTAAAAATGTTTGACCTACATTTTGACCAAAAAGCGACAGACTAAACGACAGTGCCCGTCGCTTATTTAAAGTGTTGACCATTTATTATTGACCAAGAAGCCACGGACGACGTCGCTATACATATCAAATAAATGATTATTAATTATATGTATATTTGGAGCAAAATTCCATGAAAAAAAAAAGCGACGGACTAAGAGATGCCGTCCGTCGCTTTTTGTAAAATAATTTTATAAATAATTATTTTTATTAAAAAGCGACGGACAGCGTGACAAATAGCGTTGCTTTTTGGAGCGACGCCGTCCGTTGTTTTTTCACAGTTTTTTAGTAGTGATAAATGCTTTGGAGATGTTTGTAAAGACCAAATCAACAAATCAAAATGTAGTATTTCAAGTTAGTGGTCATCATGTTATCAAATGAATCCATTGGCTCAAAATTATGGATTTGTCACGGTTAGTCAACCTCATTTTGCAGAATCGATTGTTCAACCATCATTTCAAGACTTGTTGATGCATGACCATTGATCATTTGATGAAGGCTCAAGTAGCCAAATGTATATTGATTATAGTCACAGGGAATATAAGGTCATGTAAAACAACAAATCTATATTGAAGAAATAACCTTTTAGATTACAAATTACTGTTTTTAAAACAATCTTCTATATTCAAAATCTTGCTAAAATTTAACAAATGTATTTTTTTATAGAGATAATGAGACCAACATTGATCAATATAATGATGTAAATGTTGAAATTAGTAGTGAAAGTTCGTACGAAGATGAACCTTTAGAAGATGGTGATGAGAGTGAATTTGATGAAAATATCGATTATATTAGAGATGTTTCTCAAAATGATACTAGTGTAAATCTTCATAATCATGAACATGGTGTGTCACAAATGCAAAAATCATATTTTACCCTATTTCAAGACATTGGAGAATGAGGAAGACATATCATGTCTACATGGGAATCTGAGTTGGAAAATTGTTCAGTTTGGTTTGAGGAAGCCAAAAAGATTTTAAAAAGGTTTGTTTTTTTAGTAGTAAAGAAAAGTTGAAACGGGCTATAACGACTTGGGGTTTACACAAAAATAAAGAGTTCAAGGTGGTAACGTCAACCAAGAGTCTATGGGTTGTGAGATGTAAGTTTTATAATATTGGGTTGCTTGTGGTTTCTTCTAGGGCGAAAAGTTGGAGATAAACTTTGGAATATTGGAAAATATATTGAAAATTATAAATGTGAGACTGAAGGGATTTCTAGAGGCCACACCAACCTAAATAAATAAATTTAAAAAAATCCTAACTACTTGGTGGTAGATGTCATTTCAAAGGTTTATGAAAAATTTGTCCATCAAGTGACATATAGAAAAGCGTGCTTGGATGTCAACGCACATTTGAATTGGTGTATGGTGACTTTGAGAAATCATTTAGTGATATGTCATGCTTGTAAAGATAGTGACTCCCTTACAAGTGATAACACTCAAATTACCCTTAAAATAAGTTAAAAGAGTAAGCGGTCGTTAGAAATAAAAATACCGAACTAAGAGTCACGATTAAATTCCACAAGAAACAATTTATCGACAATTGAAAAGACAGAGAATTACAAGCTATTAGCTTGAATCTAAACTTAAGAATACATAATTATAAAAAAATATACCAACATGGGCTGTGGTGCACTGGTCAGAGTGCTTTACCCTTAACCAGAGGTCTAGGGTTCGAGCCCTAGGGATGGAGAAAATCTTGTTGGGAGCTCCAATGTGGGCTTTGGACACCGTGTGGAAAACCAATTTTTTTTTCATAACAAATATGATGGTTTAGTAACACAAATTAAGATTTTAGGCAAAGAGCTAATCAAGCAAGGGATAATTGAGAATTGGAAAATTCAGAACTCAACACTCATTCAACGATCTACTCAATCTCAACACATGTTAATTCAATCATAGGTAGGCCAGGTCATCTTTAACAACACTAATCTCCTTTTGGTCTCAAAGTGCTATACCATAGAATATTCTTTCGGTCTCAATCATGTAATTCAACACAACAACCTAATACCTTATTTTAGACCTCTCTTTCGAGCTAGTCTTGCATTCAACAATGAAAACCTAAATCTTCTCCTTTCGGTCTTAAACTCAAGATTCAAAGCTAAAATGTAGTTATTAATTTAATTCTCCACTTCACGAATTCTCTTTAGAGCAACCCACAAATATAGGAAGCTAGATCTGAGCGTGTTCTTAAATCATAAATTCAAACATGAGAATTAGAATAAACTCAATTTCATGAATAATAAGTATGGAATCAAATACAAAAGCAATATAATGAGAAATCAAAGACCCAAAGAATTTATCTATTTCTAGCACAAACTCCAATCTCAATTAGCAATTACACCCACAATTATATTCATGCAATACAAAGCAAGGGAGAGAAGAGAGAATAAGAAATATTATTGTTAGAAACACAATCTCCAATCTAAAGGATGAATTATGATGCAACTTGCCTTCAAATTCTCAATCCAAAAATAAACTCTAAGATAATCTTCAATATTCAATGATGGTATCCTCCCCTGAATAATGACTGCTAGTGAGTGTAAAAAGATTTTTGAGATCAATTTGGTGAAATTTCCAATCTGCCCAGGTGTCAGGCGATTTCTTTATCGCAGTCGCGATAACTTACTCAAGCTATCTCGATGAGTAGTGTCATAAGATCATGTGTTCGCGAACATTGACCACGTGGTCACAAAGTCTGAATTTCTTGACCTATGCGATCGCGACCTCTGTTTCACGTAATCGCGATGAATTATCTATTGCCAGTTCCACTTTCTTCCAATTAACCTCTTCTTGCTTCAATTCCAATTGGTTTCTTCAAACATTTTCTAAATCAACTCTTCATTTCATTTTCCAGCAAATATGAAGAAAACCACATTAAAAGCACCAATTCTAAACTAAACTAAGCCAAAATAACTAGAAAAAGAGCCTCAAATGAGTGAAAATCCACCACTCATCAACAAGCAAGGGTAATTTTCAATTATTCAACTAAAAAGTGAAGAAGTTATGTCAAAAAATAACATTAAGATGTTAAAAGTAACAGTCCCACAATGCTTAGGAAAAATCTTAAGTTTCTCCTTCACTGTTGGTTCACCACCTTCGCTTGCATTGTCCATTTCATCATTGGAATCATACAACTCATTACCTTATATATCAATGTTAGAGTCCTCTAAAATATTGACAACATCAGAGGTCTCAATGGACATTGGCAGCACAGGTAATGAGGTAAAGTTAGGGGCATTCTCAAAATGTTGAGGCCAAGAACCACCAAATACATTATCAAGTGATGAAAGACTTGTATTCCTTGATATTTGTGACATTGTGTATGAAACAATTTCAGTATTTATTGGTTGATATGTCATGCCTGATGCTCCGGGAGTGACTTCCTGAGTGTGGCTCCTTAAAATGGAACCAATATCACAAGTTGCGTGATCATCTTCCGAGACTAATTCGTCCATTTCAACAGGGACTCGTCCTTTCTCAATAGCACGAGCCCTCCTACCAGCATCACCACCTTTTCCTTGCCTACGAACGTGGGGATGTAAATGATCAGGATGTACCTCATCTCTTTTCTAATCAGCTAGTACATTAATCCTAGCAGCCTCGTGCATATATGTCAAACATATTTCTCCTTCATTCCGCACTATTGCTCGATATATATATAAATCCTCTATTGATGACTGATTACCAAGTGCTTTTGCTTTATCAACCATGGAATGAATATGACGCACATGTGCAAAGTGGTCTTAGTGAATATAAGATGTACATTTTTATATAGGGAGCAAACTAAAAGATCCTAGTGAAGCTTAAAAAAACATTACATTATCTGTATACGAAAGTTAAAATCTTTTGTTAAAGCTATGCAACAATAATATTAAGACTAGAATGAACACATAGTCAATAACTGGTTAATGTTACTGAAAAATGAAAAGCAAACAGAATCCTTCTGTCTTCAAGAATGGAAACAAAAGAATGAAAAATTTTACATTCTTAAAGTTTCCATTCTTTTTTATAACAGATGCTCAAATAAAGACCAAAAGCACTTGTGTAATATATTCCAAGAAAAAGCATATGTAACAATTTTCCAAGTCAAAATTTTCAAGAACAAGTAATATTCACCTTGCCATTGGTATATCCCCAAAAGATAAATCACGAACACATAGGATCTAATAGATATCATTGTTTCATATGCCGTTGAATTCGACACATAACAATCAAGTGCATCCCTAAAATCTTTCAACATATGCATGGTGGTATCGGTCCAACAAAAATGTGCAAACAATCTAGTAGCACGTGGACCTCTAGGTAAACCAACAAGAAAAATATTTTGATGTCCCTTTGTGCTATTACATGAGGTTTGAAGACAGTAACTCTCTCCAATGCCCAAATCTAAACATAACATATAAATGTATAATTAGGAGATTATAAACTAGAAGAAATATTAATATATAATTGATGTAGTTATTAAGTATACCTAGAGTAGTGATATACATTCATCTATCTCATTTTGGTTATCCTACCGAGAAAGCGATACAAGCACGCTAAGGTCGCACTACCCCAACTATAAGATCTAATTTCATTGATGTCCTCGAGCATATGAAGGTACATAAGCTTTAAATAATTAGATCTTATTAGGTTGTTGTTAATTTGATTGACCATATCTTGTGTTGCCAAGTCAGGTAATTGTAGTTGCTCTAGCATGTGCACATTAAGTGTGGTTACCTTTAGGCAACTACAGTTGAAGTCTTTAGGACGTGAAATAAAACCTAATAAATCTAATAGGATATAATTACATTGACGTCCTCGAGCATATGAAGGTACATAAGTTTTAAATAATTGTCGGATGTATCAGCCATCATCATACCAACAATCATCCAAAGCATGTAACATCTAGCTATTTGATTGACCATATCTTGTGTTGCCAAGTCAGGTAATTGTAGTTTCTCTAGCATGTGTGCATTAAGTGTGGTTACCTTTAGGCAATTACAGTTGCAGTCTTTAGGACATGGAATAAAATCTAATAATCTTTGACAAATACTAGTAAAATTGCCCGCGCTTGCGTGAGAATTTAATATTACAGAATTTATGAAATAATACTTAAAATATATCTGTCATTAAAACTAAAACACTATATTATCTGACATACAAGATTACGTAGTAACAAACATTAATTATGTAAAGGAAAATGAAAGTTATTACATCTTATCGTTTATCCTTAATAACATAAGCATAAATTAATGACTCTAAAAATACATACCAGGATCTGTAACATAAGCAAGGGTGTCAGTGAGCAACTCAACAGGAGCAAAGTACACAAATATTTAATTGTGAAGAAGAAGAAGATGTTCAGAATTTTCGTTGTTTTAAAATGAGAGGAAATCCATCTATTTATAGATAACAAAGGGTAGTGTGATCAAATGTTTATTGTGCCTTATCGGAAATGTTACAACTATTTGGAAAAGTTGCAACCCTTTGGACAAGTCACAACCTTTCGGAAAGGTAACAACCTTTCATAAAAGTCACAACTTTTCATAAAAGTCACAATTCTTCATTCTCGTGACTTTTCATAAAAGTCACAACTCTTCATTAAAGTCGTAACTTTTCATAAAAGTCACAATTTTTCATAAAAGTCACAATTTTTCATAAAAGTCACAACTCTTTATTAAAGTCACAACTTTTCATTAATGTCACAACTTTTCATGAAAGGGGAAGACTAGTTTTGAAAATAAACAAATTAAAAGGGAATTCTGATTTGTGGTGGCGCCACGTAGGCGGGCTTAAGGTTTTCTTTTATTTATATATATATATGGTATATGATTTTGTCAATCCCCTATGGTTCTCGTCGATTCATTACCAAGTACTAGATCACCATTCACAGGTAAGTCATACAACACTTCTACAACTTGCAAGGTGATTGTTGCCTCACTTGTCCTAAAGTGAAACATATGAGTCTCAAGACGCATCTCTCTACTAGTGAAGTGTTCAAGCTACTATCAACAATAGACCGGTTTGATCTATAAACATCATATAATCTTGATAATTTAATCAATTCTAAGACTCATGGATGGATGGGATACTTCTTTACAAGGTTCCAAAATTTTTCATCACACCTCATCGTATATAAAATCATATTAACACTTTCATCTCATATATCCTGTGACCTATGGGTAAGTTGTTGAGTTAATACAGATGGTTCAAGTGGATCGGAATTCAGTTGGTATGCACTATAACCAGTCATATAAGTACCTAGTAAAAATAAAAAACACATAGACAAAATCCTACGATCATGGTGAAAGTAAACTTAAATATTAACCTAATGTTAATCCAAAAAATTACAACCAAATCAAAATAAAGTTATTAAATTGACAACATTCTACAACATAATATACATGTCACCTGTATTTATTGTGTGTGTTTTTTAACTTACAGATTTTGTTTAGCATATGACTAGGTAAGTGATACATTGTGACTAAGACTTCAACGTTCAGATTCTTGTACTAGAAATTTTAGTTGTTGCAATCTACTCCCTCCATTCCAAATTAAGTTAATTTTTTATGTATTTTACATCCTTTAAGAAAAGTAAATTAAGACATAAATTGAACCTAATTTTTTATTTTTACCCTTATTAATTATTGTCAAATTTATGATTAAAATAACTAAATATTAATTAATCACTAATTCCAATACTAACTAATGAAGGGCAAAATTGAAATAACACTCTAAAAGTAGTCTTGAATACTGAACAATTAAATTAATTTGAAAAATGAAAAATGCCTCAAAAATTAACTTAAAATGAAATGGAGGAAGTATTAGATAGTGTCACATATATAAGTTATATATGTTCTTGTGTACTTCAAATTTACAGAATCACAAATCTAATGTCACCTCATGTTCCATTAAAATTTTGGAAAAAAAATTCAATTTTACTTTATTTTGTCATTTGTTTTTCAATATTACGTCAATTTTCAAGATTCTTTTTTGTTCTCCTCCCACTTACCATTTAAACTTAAAATATTAGGATCAATATATATATTTTTAGAGAAGAGTAGAAGGAGCTTAATACAAGACACTCGCACTTACAGTAATAGAAACTTGTTTTTCACTTCTTCTTTTTTTTTTAAAAAAAAAAAAATAGAAACAAGAAACAGTGATTAGCTAGCTAGTAGAGCCTGGTTGTAGGTCAACCTCATAGTGATAGTCTTCCCTTCCATTTTTTTTGTAAATATATTTTTTCATTGTTTCTCTTTTCATTATTTCTCTTTGCATCAACAACATCATGCATGAATCCTCTAAATGAATACATAACATACAAGAATCAGAATTGTTTGACTGAATCTATTTAGCATTATTCTACAAAAATGATATAAATACGAAAAGATAGAAATTCTAAAATCCAAGTATTCCTTCTACTATTTTTAAGAAAAGAAAAACATACCTCAAAAATAAAAAAAACTAATTTGGTTCCAAGCTTTTCCGAAGATTTATAACCGTAATTTATTGTGAAACTTGTTAAAAGAAGAAAGCCCCAAAATTGATTTTAAAGTATAAGAGCTATCGTTATCCACGAAATGAGGTTATGACCCATTCATTGTGTTTTTGTTCTTTCACACCTTCACTTCATCCACCAATTATCGGTTATGATTGGGAACAAAATTGTGAGGGCTGAGAAATTTTTGCGCAGGGCTTGAGTTTTAGAGCAGTAGATTTGAAAGGGTTTTATATAAGTAGGTTCGAAAGGTAATGAAATATTGAAGGTAATAAAAACTAAATGGCATTGTTTGGTTGAGAGATGTGGACTTTTGTTATTTTAATCTAAAATCGCTACTGATAGTAACCTATATTCATTTAACGCCATTAATTTATCTTTTAATCAAATAAAGCCTAAAATGCTACTATGAATTTCGTTTATATTAGTTTTATAAAAATTTTAAAAAATGTATCATTTTGGTGAATTAGTTTAAATAATAACTTATTTTGATAAAAAAAATCATATGCAAGTCACCTTATTATAATCAGAAATAATTTAATTTTAAATTCTACTTTTATCTTTGATAAAATAATTTATAATTTTTATAAATATCTAAAAATTATTTTAAACCATAACTATTTTTTTTTTTTAATTTTCTTAAATATCGCGTAAAATTAGACTTGTCAATTGAGACGGAGGGAGTATTTTGTAGCCGCCAGCACATCCCACCTTCTTATTGGTCTCTCTATCATATTTTCCCCAAAGTTGTCCTTTTTAGTGAAGTTGACAACTTGACATTGTCAAATATCGGAAAAAAGTTATCCGCACGGGGGTAATTTTTATTATTATTATTATGTAATTTAATAAAGTAGAAAACATGTTAATTAATTAAAATTAAGTAAAATGAACTGTAAATTTAAACACATGACATGCATGTATTAGATTAATGTATACATTCGATGCGAGTAAGTTTTACCCTCAACTATTCTTAAAAATCAAATTATATGAATTTTGACTAAAAGTTTTAAATGTATTTTGTCATCATATAAACAGAAAAAAATTATAATTTATAATTTTTTTATATAATTTTTAAATATCTAAAATTTTATTTTAAAATTTCAAAATAAATTTTAATTTAATTTTAAAAATTAATCAAATTAATTTTGAAAGAATATAGATGGAATAGGTCGTAAGGATGAAGAGATAGTAAAACTCCTACTGGCGGCTGACCAGAGAGGAATTGGAGCTAATCGAAAATGGCAGCTAAAGAAGCAATTATCATCACAGACAAGGATGAGATGAGAAAATGGACAAGAGGTATGAGAGCCCAAGGCAATACAATTGGCTTTGTACCCACCATGGGCTATCTCCATCAAGGTCACCTTTCTCTAGTCCAAGATGCACACAATCAAGCTGACCTTATAGTTGTCTCCATCTATGTTAATCCAGGTCAATTCTCACCCAATGAAGATCTTTCAACATACCCATCTGATTTTCAAGGCGATATCGAGAAACTCAACTCTGTACCTGGTGGGGTTGATGTTGTATTCAACCCCAAAAATCTGTATGACTATGGGAATTCTCAAATTGGAAATGGGTCTGAGAGGAATTTAGAAGAGAGTGGGGGAATGGTGGTATCTTGTGTTGAAGAAAAGGGGATGGGGCATGAAACTTGGGTTAGAGTTGAAAAATTGGAAAAGGGATTGTGTGGGAATAGTAGACCTGTTTTCTTTAGAGGGGTTGCTACTGTTGTTACCAAGTTGTTTAATATAGTTGAGCCTGATGTTGTAGTCTTTGGTAAGAAGGATTATCAGCAATGGAGGATTATTCAGAGAATGGTAAGATTTGCTAAAAACTTGCTCTTGTTTTTTCTGTTGAAATGTTGGATGATTTTATTTGTGCTAGCTGTTTGGATGGAGGTATTATAAGTAATCAATCCCGAGATAAGTTATTCCACCAGGGATAACTTATCCCATTACTGAGGTATGCCTTATACGTCCAACCAAACGCATACATTTTATCCCTGAGATTATTATGCGTTATACCTCACACCAAGCGATTCCTAAGTGGTAAATTTTATAGTAAAAGATAGATGTTATCTCATTAATATATTTTGATTATGGACTCCCAAAAGATAGCCACAACAATCCCTTCGCTGTATCTAAGAATTCTTCGGATTTAGCATTTCTATGTGGTCAATTTTGTTTTTTGTTTTTTTTTTAATTAGCTATAAGCACTGTGGTCCAATTTATTTGATTTCTTGAAAATCCAATCATTCAATGAAGGTGTATATCTAGTAAGGAACAGAATGCATAAGTGAATGAAGGGAGTGAGGTGATGGAGTTTGTTCAGATTTGCGATGCTCATCAAAGTTTAACTTTTGCATTACTACTATTTATTGATTTCTTCAACTTTGGTAAGTATTTGTCACCCAAAACTTCAATTTTCCGCCTGTGGCAACAATTTCTTTATCTCCTCTGTTGACTTTGGGGGTTATATTACCTCCTCTCTGTTGCTGATGGTGCAGCGAATGGGGGTGTTGTGTGAGAGTGGAGTGATGAATGATGAGTTTGATGTTGGTAGTTGATCTTGAAGTGTGGATGGTGGTAATGAGATGGATGTAATAGAAAGTGATGGTGGTGGCGAATTTAGCAGCAGTCGCTGCTTTCACCGCCGAAGAGGTGATTATGTTTTTAGTGGTTGGAGTTTTCTATTTTGTTTTCGTAATTGAAATACACGACTTGAGGAAAGAGAAGAACCTTTTTTCTACTGTTTATGTGCCTGTCATTTCTTGGTCACATTTTTATATCAGAGCGTTTGTAAAGCACACTCTTTATTTTAAAGAAAGATTGTGACTTAGATGTTCAATATACACATTTAAATAAGTGTTGAAGGGTATAATAGGAACAAGCTTTAGTTTAGGTTTCAAAATGAAAATTCACGGCAACTTTAAGGGGCAACGTATGTATTTGGCGATCTAACATCTATCAGTATAACAACAACAACAACATTCCCAGTGTAATCCTACAAGGTGGGGTCTGGGGAGGATATAGTGTACACAGATCTTACCCACTACCTTAGAGGTAGAGAGGTTGTTTCCGATAGACAACATCTATTAGTACATGCTACTATGTTAAAGGGATTTTATTTTTACTCCAATGACTGTTAATAACATTAACTTTTTGTTTTCCAATAGCTTGATTTTGATGATGGGTTCATTTACTCTTTTGATTCGTATTAAGAGGGGAGTTGAGTGTCTTGGATAGTCATGTACTGAAAGTTGTTATCTTTGGGGATCTTATGAAGAGAACAAATGGTGCATTTAGAAGCTTTGGCACTATATTTGTCATTATGAATGATGTTTTGGTGGTGCTTAATCTATTTGAAGAATTGGCTAAAAATGCAAAATTATTTTTTGTACTTTTTCGATTTCTATGACTGATGATTAATTGAAGATAGAAAATTCAATATCTTCCTGCATCAATTTGCGGTTTCTGGGTTAAGAGATAATTGAAATACTCCACCCTGTCAATACGTAATTACTGTGCCGGAATTTACCGTACCGGACCAAACTTTGAAAGTTCAATATTTGGTATCTACTTTCAATTACCAAATACCGAATTAGGGAAACCAAACTTTGGAAATACCGAATGCCACCCCTAAATATGGCCATATCTGCTCCTCTGAAAGTAAAAGTGCTAAAAGATGTTGAAATGTTGCTTAGTTTTTGTTACTTTGCTAGTCTTAATCAAGTAGTATGCTTTAGAGCTGAAGTGTGATGTGATTTTTAATTGATAGTCTCAACGTAATTCTTTCAGGTCCGAGATCTTGATTTTGGGATAAAGGTGATTGGTTCTGAAATAGTACGAGAGCATGATGGCCTTGCAATGAGTTCCCGTAATGTGAAACTTTCACCTGCGGACAGACAAAGGGTGCTTCTTCTGCTATCATTATCTCTTAGTATATGATGATAAAAACCTGTTTCTTAGAAATACTAATTATGGCAAACATTAGCTTATTCAGAATCAAAATATATGGGATAATGCATTTGCAAAACCTGATTTCCTACCAACGCTCTCTTTATTATTGTCTGGTTTTCATGTTAATTGAAACTTTTTGCTCGTTCTACTATTCCACAGGCTTCGTCAATTAGTCATGCGCTGTCTAGAGCACAAGTCGAAGCAGAAAAGGGTCGGGTCAACTGCAGGGAGCTGATAAATACTGCCATTCTTACCATATCTGAAGCCGGTGGAACGGTTGATTATGCTGAGGTGAGAACTTAAAGGAAAAAAATGTCTTTCATATAGATATAAACAACAGAATATACTAACTGGTGAGTCAATTACTTAAGGAAGTATGGTATAATCTTGCCAATTGTGCTTTCAAGGTCCTCTAGCTGTAACATATATTTACCAATAGAAATACATGAGTACCATACATCGGCTTTTTTAAGGTGCAAGTAACATGATAAAGCTCTCTAGTCACACCACTTCTCCTTTACTACCCTCTTGAACTAGTAGACACATTACCAGTATTTGGTATGTTTAGGGTCGTGGAAGCATTATCCGGACATGAACCTGTGCAATGTTCCACAATATTTCTGTTTAGCAACATGAAGGTCATCAATACAAATAAAAAGTTGTTTTCGATTTCTTGGTTTTGTTTTACCTCATTGCTGACACTTTCCTTGCATCAGATTGTGGATCAAGAAAGTTTAGAGCCAGTGGAAACAATCAAGAGACCAGTTGTATTTTGTGTAGCAGTATGTTTTGGAAAGGTCAGGCTTATTGACAACATGGAAATAGATTTATAAATTGAGATGCATGGAGCCACTAAATATACAATTACCTTGGTTAGCAATGACTTTTCCTCAAAGAAATTTGCTTATACTTGCATAAAGGTATGAAAAGTTATACTCCTTCCATCCCATTTTATATGAGTTAGTTTGACTCGACACAGAGTTTAAGGAAGAAATGAAGATTTTGGAAACTTGTGGTCTAAAATAAGTGATACTGTGATAGATATTTTGTGTAACTATAAATCATTTCATTAAGGATAAAATAAGTATTTTAAAGTTGTTGTTTAATATAGAAATGTGTCATTCTTTTATAGACCGACTAAAAATGAAGTAAGTCATATAAACTTGGACAATAATATTTATACCATAGCACGAAAAAACTTTCAAGTCCAACTTCATTAAATTCAATTATGATATCTTGTAAAATTCTTAACAATTAATGAAATGGGTTTTAATAAGTTATGCTTATTGTGGTGCATTACTTTTGTAACGAAGGTTGTAGAAGATATGTAAGCAAAAAAACAATCAAATGATAGAAGAGGTCAATATATTGATGCAAAGATTTTGGGTATTCATGTTTTGGTTAAAAATTGATCCAATCGGACATTACATTATAAATTAATTTTTATTTGATTTGGTTCAGTTTGGATTAGAATTTTTTTTAAATTGATACTATTTGAATAACAAGCCAAAATGATAAATTATATTGATTATAAGTATAGAATATATTACATTCTACGAATAATTACACATACTTTGTATATTTTTTTCATAAAATTTTTATTCATCTTTAATAAGTTAATGAACTTTACACCTTAATTTCATTTCTTACGGAAGAAAAAATCATGAATCCAAACTCATTTATTCAATGAAATAACTATGAAATTTAGCCTCTCTTATCAAGTTTATTCATTTGATTAAAGCTTAAAGATCTTAGATATTTTCTTCATAATCCAAGAAAATTATAATAAAAGCTTAATAATGGATCATAAGTAGGACAGGATGAAAATTTCCTTTCTAATTGTAGGGCAAAAAAGAAAACATAATGGTATCGTTAGAAACAGAAAATTTGAATCAAATCAATACCAATCAAGTCACTGGATGTAGGAATTGAATCAATATAATTGTGTATAGATAATGTATGACTATGTATCAATGATGTATATATATTTATATATTTTGTTTACATAATATTTATACATAGCAGATCAATTTCTTTGTATCTCAATTAACTCAAATAGCCTTTTAATAGTCTCAAAATTCAGATTTGAGCTCTTCTCAACGTTTCGAGTCTTTTAATATATTATTTACTCGGAATGATTCACGATTACATCACATTGATTTTAAAAATCGAGCTTTGAACACAAAGGTAGATAAGATGTAACAAGTGAATTTTTGTCATGTAATTTTGTTTTAGATGAGCAAATTTTTGATTTAAAACCAAAAAACGTAATTGCTTGGATCCAGGAGGTATGTTTCATTTTTAAAAAAGTATTTTTTTTTTTTTTTTTTTTGTGTGTGTGTATGTTTTGAGTATAATTTTGTCTTTATATGAACAGGTCATATACTTTTACTTCCATATGCTCTGATTGATTCAGAAGACAATGCATTATTGACATGATTCTTTGAGAGACTTAGAAATGTATTTAGGGTAGGGGTGGGCATGGTATGGTATATATCAAAATATTATATTATATCGAAATTTTAATATTGTGGTTTTGATACTATGGTATTTGTGTGGTATATATATATATATATATATATATATTTTTTTTTTTTTTTTTTATTTTTTTTTTTGGTATATGGTACGGTATTTGGTATTTAGATATAAACATATCGAAATATCGAATACCATACCGAAGTATATAATTACATAAATAACATATACATTATTAAAACATTAACAAATATGCAACCTAGTATTAGTATAAACTAAATGTTTAGAAGTTAAAACTGTGATTACTTTATTTTGATTGAAATGTATTTGAATTGTAGTTGATAAATAAAAGGAGTTGTTTGTACTTTATTTTACATATATATTTCTACATGTGTAATGTGTTAGTATGATACAATTGAGACCTTTTTTTAATGATATGGCTAGTAAATTTAAACAAAGACAAATTACAAAAAGAAATAGCATAAAGAGAAAAATACTGAAAAACAAAATAATACTCCCTATGTCCTAATTTATGTGGCATTTTTTTTTTTAGAGTCAAACAGTTTAAGTTTGACCGAGAATTTACGCATGAAATCTTCGAATTTTTTGAAATGAAATTTATATATTTGTAAACTATGTCAAAAGTACTATAAGTCACAATAATTGACAATTCAAAATATTCAAAAGATATATGTAAAATTTACGGTCAAAGATAAACTGGTTTGAATCTTGGAGTCCGAAAAGTGCCACATAAATTGAGACAGAGGGAGTATAGCTTTAGATTGAATCCAAAAATAATAGGCCTTTTACTGGGTTGAAAAATGTTGCACGTAGTGGGAATCAAACTCGAACTATTTCAGCTAATAATGAATCCCTTAGCCAGTGAGCTATGCTTCTCTTCAGTGTTGAGGGGATTCATTTTAATATATATACTCATAAAAAGCAAAACTTTACCTTATTATATATACTAATTTTTCGACTCAGGGATTCAACTCCTAAGCTCCATGTAGGTCCGCCCCTGAATATGTGTACATACTAGGCACACTTACTGTGGAGCAACAATAGCGATAAGCTTACGTTTTCATGTTGTACAATTGTTTTAGAAGTGAAAGGAGGAGGAAAGCAAGAAAGAAATAAGGAAGAAGAAAGGAAGGAAGTTAATTTATGTAGGCTCACACAAGATCTTGTTTATGAAAAATTTTATTTGGTAATCAAATTACTTTTTTACTTTAAGTTATTCGACCTATGCCAAATAAATAAATAATGGCGATAGTAGAATTATTTTTTTTTTACTTTTTTGTAAGTCAAATAATTATATATCTATCTATTAAAATAGAAAAGATGATGCTTGAATATTATTTATGAAAAGAGCAATTAATTACGAGAAGATTATTATATCAAGATACAATTAATATTGTTATAGTCAAAAGATATACAAAAGATAAAGTTAATAACAAAAAATTGCTTTTGATATCGTCAATTAGAACAAAATTAAATTGCAAAACAAGATACATTAGAATTTAACTGACATAAATAATAAGAAGATCAACAATAGAATTGGTCAGAGAGTGTGTATTTTGAATTTATTCGTTAAAAATCTTATGATTACATAAGAATGTTAGTTTGATATTTTTATTTTAGGTGTAACAAAATCAAAGTTTGATATTTTTATTTAATCAATGCTTATTAAGTAGTTGCTTTTGTTTGGTCAATATCATGTGTACAAACACTTGGTTTGTTCTTTCTTATTTTAATTTTTATTTGGAATATTGACTTGGGAGCTTAAATCACACAATGAAACTTTCAAAGAGAGCGTTTGAGATGAGAATAAGGAGGGATGTGTTTATCACCAAAGAACTAATTTGGATTCAAAAATTATAGATCTGGTAAGGAGATTGTTAGAGCAATATAGAGATAAAAGAAAAGATTTTGCATATGGTGTTTATTGACTTAGGGCCCGTTTGGCCATGCGATATGGTATCATGATATGGAATCATGATATGGTATCATGATATGGAATCATGAGATGAAATTGAAGTTTTGTTTGGACATGCGATATGAAATTTTTGTGTTGTATATTTTCTCATAAACATAAAAATTTCATAAGTTGTAGAACTATTAAAATAGCCCCAATTGTTTATTCAATCTTATCAAATAAACAAAAATTTATAAAATCGCATAATAAATTATTACAAAGCTATTTGTTCTCCACTTAAGTAATTGTTTCATCTAACTTTAATTTAATTTTAAAAAATTGAGCATAAATTGTAGTGTACTAGTCTTTAATATAATCCTCCCACATAATACGGATAATTTTCTCACATTGAACTTGCATTTCTCGATCATGTGATCGAGAAGACGAACCGACATTGTTACTTTGAGCCATTTGTTGGTCAATATCATACACAACTATATTTTCATGCTCATAGACCATAAATATTTCATCACTTTAACAATCGGTTGGTGTGAGTTAAAGTGACTATATGTTGGTGAGAATAATAAATTTTATGTCAGTGAAAATAATAAATTTTAAAAAGTAATGATGTGATTATAAATTTTATTTACATATGAAATAAATGGTTAGTAGATATAAATGTGGGTTGTTTTAACAAAATATAAACTTGTGGATCAATTTTTGTATTAAAAATATCTCAAATCATAATATGAAATTACCATATAATTCCATATCATGGTTTTTGGAGAATATGGAATCACATCTCATGATATGGAATCAGCTTAAAATCGCATGTCCAAACGTTGATTCCATCTCACGATACCATATCGTGATATGGTATTGCATGGCCAAACGTCTACTTAGAAAAGATGTATGATAAAGTGTCTATGGATGTTATGTGGAAATATTTGGAGTTTAGAGGTGTACATATGGCTTAATTCAGGACAATTAAGGATATGTATAATGGAGTCAAGACCCTGATAAGATTAGTGAGAGGTGACTTAGAATATATTTTTTTAGCCGTAATGGGGTTGCATCAAGGATTAGACCTTAGCCTACTTTTATTTTTCTTAGTGATGAACAAATTAACGCAGCATATTTAAGAGGAGGTACCATAGTATATTTTTCGCAGATGACATGTTATTGATTGAAGAGACACGCGGTGAAATTGACAGTAGGCTAGAAGTTTGGAGACATACCTTATAATCCAAAGGTTTCAGGTTTAGCAGGACTAAAACAGAGTATCTTGAGTGCAAATTTTGTGACATAATGCATTAAGCGGAGTTGGAAGTGAAGATTGATACAAAAATAGGGACAGGTTCACCACTACGGTACTGATTCATTTGAACCGTATACATCCAATGCCCAATATAAATTTTTGTGTACAAAATCATTACAATTACAACAAAGATATGAACACATAACTTTAAAATATAATTAGTTCAATAAGAATATTAAATATTGAAACCATAAAATTTAAATTCTAGATCCGCCTTTGTACACAAGTCATACCCTAGAAGGTAGTTTCAAGTATTTTGAGTCTATAATCCAAAAAAATGGAGTGCTTGATGATGGTGTCACACATTGTATTGGAGCGAGTGGACAAAATGAAGGTTCGCATCCGAGGTACTGTATGATAAGAATGTGTCACCAAAGTTCTACAAAATGATAGTTAGATCAATAGCGTTGTATGAACAAAGTGTTGACAGTCAAGAACATACACGTTTAGAATATGAAGATAGCGGAGATGAGGATGCTCAGATGAATGTGTGGGCACACTAGTAAAAGATAGAATTAGGAATGAAGTAATACAGGACAAGGGTGCTTCCCTGGTGAATAAAAATGAAGAAACCAAGGTTGATATAGTTCACTTATGTGAAAAGGAGGTGTTGATGCACCGGTAAGGAGGTGTGAGAGGTTGGCTATAAGCGATTTTAGAAGGGGTAGAGGTAGACTAGAGAACTTGGAAGAGGTGATTAGACAAATTATAACACATCTTTAGTTTATTGAAAATATGACCTTAGATAGGATAGTATAGAGGCCGAGGATTACGATAGTAGATAGCAAAGTGAAATCGGACTTTCATTAGGAGAGGGAGGGGGTTAGTCTCCTCTTCTCATCTTCCATTTATTTAGTAGTAGTATTTTATATTTGTGTGATATCTTATTCTTTATTTTTACTACTTCATATTGTTCCTCTGTTTTATTTATCTTGTTATTTTATTTTTATAATTATTATTCTATTAAGTCGATAGTCTATCAAAAATAATGTCTATCCCATAAATTTTGCATACACCTTATCCTCACAAGACTCAAACCATAGTTTGATTGGATTTGTTGTTGTATTGATTTAAGGATCATCACAAGAAGATATTATTTCATATAATTTAATATGAATAACGCAAATAGATTATATCAACCTCTAATATTTTGTAGATTCTTCACTCAACGTTACTTCCTTAACACTACCTATGTTTTCATAACCAATTTATTTTCATCATTATAGAAATGGAATAAACAACACTTTCATCCATCCTGAATTTAGGCACAAGGAACCTCACAGTATCCTTAACATTTAAGTACCATCAACTTTCCTGGCAATGCAGCTTTAAGAATTCAATAGAGGAAACAAAAATTACAGTAGTTCACATATGAAGGCACGCAAGAATAAATGGTTTCAGAAGAAATGACGCCTGCAAAAAAGATAATGGTACACACCTTCTCTACTAGCTCTATTAACAGTATTTTTTTTTTTTCTATCCAATTCAGAACCAATCAAACAACAATATCAAGTATGTGGTCTGGTGAAACTAGGAAGGACTCTTTCAATAATATACTCAGAAGAATTCAGCATTACAGGCTATACAGGAAGTGTCTCATGATACATACAGAGAGGATAGAGCAAAAGACATCACAATAAAAGAAGAAAAGAATTGTAAGGAACTGAAACGCCAGAGCTACAAAGATTTAAGTGCCACAATTTTCAATCAGCATCCAGCCTAGTAAGTTGAGAAACCGCACTAGTGACAATTGAAACCACCACACACTGACAAAACTATGATCAGAATCAAGGCAATAATAATCCCCAAAACTATAAGCTTGATCTTCATGTTCTGCAACCACATCTTCCTCCTCATTGTTGTTCCTTGTGTCCTGAAATCTTGTGCCTGCAATAAAACAACAATTTCACTCCCATATTTCATGTTCAGATGGAATAAAAGAGGAAAACAATATAACACACAAGTACAAGTTCAGAAAGAAAGAAGGTAGCAGGAAAAGGAAACAAGTAGGTGTGTAATGATGTAATAACAGGTCATGGGGTCCAGCCCACTGGAGCAAATAAACCTTTACCTAAAGTTGCCAACAAAGTTAAAGAGGTCACTAACCTTTAGTTGTGTGTGTATTGGATGGAATCGAAATTATAGTTATCTAAGCAATTGCAAAATATAATATGTAAAACAACATAGACAAATGACTGCCCAACAGTACTTTCCCACCTACAATTTTCTACTAATGATCTGAACTAAACCATTAGAAATATCTCGAAACAAAAAATATGCAGCAAAATCATTAAACCTTCAAGTTCACTAAGTAAAATTAATTCAAACCACATTTAATTTGCTGAAACTAGTAGTACATAGTACTCGTCATGTGCTACAAGTCAAAAGAGGCAAAAAAAGATGAATCTTACTGACTGTGGCTCCTATTCATATAACTGGGAATGGAGATTCATCTATCTACGCTCAAGACTCAAGTATTTAAGAAACAGGGCATTGAATGGTCATTGCATTACAAACCTGTGAGCGAAGATTCTCAGTCTTATCCACCAGAAGTTCAATCTTCTCCCCACGATCAAGAACCTACAAGGACACAGTTCTCATCAACAAATCAAATCCACTTCCAGATTCTCAATCCTTTTCCAAGACCAAAACATAAATATGTCCTCTAGAACAGTACATTCCAATAAATATCTTTTGTACCTTTTCAATGTTTTCCATCATCACACCTTTAACTTCTGAAACCTGAGCCTTCACCTTTGCAAGCTTACTGATTTCCTCTGGATGATCTACACAATACTGCATCTGCTCCTTCAGTTTGGGCCTGTAAATTATCATTTTGAATGAAGGGATCTATCACTTTCAGTATTACCAACAATTATAGAGGAGAGGTGGAAAGAGAATAAAAAGAAAATGAAATTTACCCGAACTCCCTGTTTAAGCTGTTAGCAACAGCTGTAGCAGCCTTGCCGCCACCATATTTCTTGGTAAACTCTTCCTTGGTTCTCTCCAAAAACGCAATTGGGATCTGTCTTCCAACAGATTCCACAGCAACAACACAGTATGCTGTTTGTACAGAAGGTAGAACAAATGTCAGCATGAAAAAAGACGCGGAAGAAACGGAGCATTACATATTATTTGTCAGGTAATCAATCATCATCTAATTGGACATAAAGAGCATTCAAAATTACAAATCAGAGTCTGAAGAAATATTACAGACTGAAAGATGTGCAAAAATACGAGGGTGCATAAACTTCTTCTAGAAACAGGAGAAACGATTCAAATCAGATTTGTTGTTATCAGATTTGTTGTTCACTTCAATTTGAATAAAAATATACTACTCGAATTTGTTATGTTGAAATCTAAAAGCAGTGTGTGGTTGCTTCACAATTCAAATGAAAATCTGTAAATGAGAAAAACCAGTAGTTTACCTTATCAAATTACAATTTATGAATTAAAGGTACACTGCCAGTTAATCTTGTTAAGAAAAAGACTGAAGAAAATATAGGCTATATTGAAGACGTTAGCATGATAAATCCATAACGACAGATGAACAAGAAATTTACACAAAAAAAGAAAAATGATATCTTCCAAAACAGTCCAGATCTACTTTCTCTGCTAATTTCAGGGAACTTCTCATATCTTACTTGGGAAGATCTTCTTTTTTAAAAATAAAAATGGTGTTCTGACTCCTGATCAGTTTGAGTGTACCTCAATGTCTATAGTCCATATCTTCTCCTCTGCTAATTACAGGGAAATTTTCATATCTTACTAAGGTAGGTGCAGTTCATATCCCTCCTCTGCTAATTACAGGGAAATTTTCGTATCTTACAAAGGTACGTGTTCTTTTTTCAAATTGACAGCGGTTTCCCGGCCAGGTTGACCGCACTTCGATGACTATTCCACCAGGTACCTCTTACCTGCACAAATATAGGTAACTATGTCCACCAAGGCCTATGCAGATGGAAAGAGTCTGTATATGTAAAATTGTAAATGAAGTCAAATCGATCTAAAGCAAAATTAAGCACTAACTAAACCAATTACCAATATAATATTACTTATCGGTATTCCACTAAGATCTTAACTGCACAACTAAGAAATCAAACACAACCAACAGAACAATAACAACAGCAATACCCTGTGTATGCATACCTTACCCCTACCCTTGGTGGGGTAGAGAGGTTGTTTCCAATACAGGAAGGAGGAAAAAAAAAAAGCAAAAGATGAAAAAAACTTGGCAACAAAGAAGCGGATCCAGGGCAAAATTCTGCATTAGCTAAACTAATTACCGCAAAAATTAATTGTTACTTACTAGATACTAGTAGTATTTAACAAAGATCTAGGAGCTAGACTGACTATTCCGAAATCGAACTCAGCAACAGAACAAGGAGAATAAGGAAAAAATATGAAACAATAACCGAAATGAGTGAGATCCAATGGAAAATTCCGCATTAACTAAACTAATTAGCACAAAATTTATTATTACACCCGGTATTCCCACAAGATCTAAACAGCACTAATTTGAAATCAAACAATCAACAGAACAATGAGAGTAAACAAAATCCAAGGAAAACAGCCGCGTAACAAGAAAAGCAATAATAGATGCATGGATGACAGGATCAGGAAAATCCATTGGCAAAAATATCAGAAGTGAAGAGAAAAAGAGAAGGAAAATGACTTACTGAAGCCTTCTTCGACGAGATAGTTGAAAGTATGGCCATCGCAGTTATAGGTGAACTTGTTATTGGAAGCAGGAAGTTTCTGGAGGCACTGTGAAGCTATACTTGTGAAATTACCGGTGAATTCAGTGTATTCGGCGAGAATCACAGTTCCTCGCGCAACGAAACTGTAGATCAGCGATTGTTGCCCCATTTTTACTCTGTGTGAAAAAACCAAAACCCTAGCTGGTATAGTAAGCAGTAGCGAATTTAAGAGAGAGAGAGAGAGAGAGAGAGAGAAATGCGTATGAAGAGGCAACTGAAAAAGATAAAAAGGGGGAAGCGTGACGACGATGAATTTTAATTTTTGAGACGAGGGCCGGGGTACGGCTGCCTGGGTGTGGGCGAACTTTCCTTTCCTAGTATGTCAAGTGTTTTTTTTTATTTTTTCACTCGATGTTTCAAATTTATATGAGAGACTGATTAAATTTGAATCATGTACGGTAACATCTATTCAGAGGAGTGTTTCCAACATGTTTTTTCTATCAGGGCTCAAATTCGAGACTTCTAATTAAGGACACCACTAAACCACAATGTATATTAGTGTAAGTATGTGTTTTGTTTCCATTATTTTAATTTATACTTCTTATGTTCAACAATAGTTGTCGACTATTGATTTGACACATAAATTAAGAAACAATAAATGATAAGAATAATTTTATCAAATCACTTTTATTAAATATAAGTCATCTAAACACCGAAAAATGAAAAGTATTTAATAGCAAAAGTAAAATAGACGCAATATGGTAAATTATTCGTGATTTTTATAAACTAGATAAATATTGTTGGACATCTCAAAATCGTATAATGTATAAGTAAGATGATGGAGGGAGTGTAATTTGTTTGACCTATTTATTTTTCTAATTTTTTTTTAACAAATGATATTTATTTATTTTTTACCAATTTTTTAATTTTAATTTTAATTTTTCACATGACATTTTTTTATGACTATAGTGTTCAAATCAATTTTTGGGCACCTTAATTATTTCTTTGAGATACTGCTACCTCCCACCAACAATAGTTATCAACTAACTCTATCTATCAAGACTAGGACAAATGGAAAGAATTACTTAGTATTTTTTGTCTCCTCTAAAAATTGAATCTGCCTCATGATTCTTGAATTTTATTAATTTAAGATCACAAAATTAAAAAATACTTTGGTATATTTTAAATTTAAGACTATAAATTATCCTTTTTATTTTTTTATACTTTATGTCAAATTAATTATGTGAAACAAATTAAAACAAGAAGTAGTACTTTTCTTTGATTTTTCATCCGGTATCCATTATCAATATTGGAGTTTGACTAAATTTAGATTCACTCCAAAAAATTCATATTAAAGATAAAGCGTTCTCTAATAAAAGTGACTTTATAAACGAAGTAGTGCTTTTTATTCTTCTTTGTGAAAGGAAAAAAGAGCGTTGCTTTCGTTGGGGCTGAAACTGAATTGTTATTGAAAAACATCCTTGTGTGGCCCCAGGCGTTTAACACCTATGTTGCGAATATTAAATTTTGTTGCAAAAGTTTGAAACGGATTTCTTAGATATTGATTATACGCGCATGCTGTAATTAATTAATAATTAAAATAATAATATCAGATTTAATAAATGTTGAAATCCAACCATTCTACTTTTTCTTCACATTTGTCATTTTCCCACCTTTTCTTCCTGTCAGAAAAAATGAAAAATTGAGAGCTACTAGAAGATTGGTGGTCATATTGGGATTATTTTGTCAAATTTTATAGAGAGAAAAGTATAACTAGTATACTCTTATGTATTTTCTGGAAGCCTTGTTAATTTCTTCTTCTCGTTTTTTCAACTATTAATTTTCATCAAATTATCTTTAAGTATATTGAATTAAATTGAATAGTAGTACTTGTTTATAGTTTCTTGACTATGCAAAAATTCAATTATTTAAATAAGGATATATTTGAAAAAATAATTAATATCTTATTAATCATGTGAAAAATTATTTATTTTGGATTAAATATAAACGTTTAAAATACTACTCTTGTGTATATAATATGATGAAGTAGAGAGAGTTCCAAAGCTTTAGTGTAGTTCCAGATAATGAAATTCGGGAAAGGTAGAGTATAGAAGTTATTTTCAATAAGCGATAGAACAAAGAAAAACAAATGAAAGCAATGTAATAAAAAAAAAGTAATGAATGTGAAAGCATAACAAAACATGTTAAACAATAACTATAACAAAATAATAAGATAATTAAAATATAAAACAAACCATATATATATATATATATATATATATATATATATATATATATATATATATATATATATCAAAGAACAAAAAATAACAAGAGAAATATAATGACTATTAGCATGAAAGAAAATAGCTATATCCAAAAATTATACGAAAAGAACTATAAATTATATTTTTTTGCATATCAATATGATAAAAATACATCGTAAAATATTAGTCAAAATTTTTATAGTTTGACTCTAAAAAAAAATTATGACAATTAAAAGTGGACGGAGAGAGTAGCTGGTAACCTACAAATTATTTACTTTTCTATTGGGATTACTGAAATATATAATTTTCAATAATATTAAAATATTTCAAGTGTCTATATCAATAGTCTTACTTTCACTATATTACGATCATTAAAATCGATTTTATTAAGTTATACTATTTTTTTTTCTGAATTACTTGTTCTCGCTTAATTACATAGATAATTACTTAACAAGCATGTGAAAAATGTACGTAGAAATTCTCAACCTGTAGGTAATTGTAATTATCTGAATTAATTTTGAAAGGTACATATTTTTATTTTCTCAGTCAACTATTAAATTATTTTCTTTCTTGCGCACTGCGTGAAACCATCTCTAATGAAATAACATTAAGGAAAATAAAAAAATGTCATGTGAAAAAATTAAAATTAAAAAATTGCAAAAACGTGAATAAATATCATCTGTTAAAATAAATTTAAAAAATAAAATGTTTTCCTTTAAACCGGCTAACGTCAAATCAGTTCCCTGATATCAAATCAACGTCAATATTAATTGTTAAAGTTTTAAATTGAAATTTGAGTTATTTTATTGCAGTAAAAAATTTACATTATCAATATAGTTTACGGAAAATATATTTGGCAGGACACTTTTTTGGCATGAAATGGCACCATCTTACTTTTTCAGGATAAGGTCGTAATTTCGTAAGAATGAGAAGGGTGATAGGGTAAATTCATTTTTTGTTGTACCCAAAATACTCTCTAAAATAAAACCACTATAAGAAAAGTCTTAGGCCTCATTTGTTTGCACTTAATGAAAGTCTGAATCTTAATCATTTAGATTCAGTCCATTAAGTATGTTTGGTTTTTAGGTCTGAATCTGAATGATTCAGATTCAACACATTAAGTCCGTTTGTTTCTTTTTTCAAAAAGCCTTTTAATGGACCTGAAAAGGTCTGAACGGATTAGAACTGCAGGAGAGTCTTAACACCATTCAGACTTATTTAATAAGTTATAAAATAATTTTGTATCACCTCTCTCGGTCTATGCGCGACTTTTGCTCTCACAACTACAAACTTTCTTCCTCTCTGTTCTCAATCAAACACCAATTTTTGCCTCTTAAACTAGTAAGTTTTCATAATCTTTACAAGTATTTTTTTGATATTAATAATTTTCTTTGGGTGTATTGATGTTTGTCAAGAACACTTGTTGCAATAATATTTTTAGTGTATTGATGTTCATCAAGGTTTTTGAGTGAAAAAATACTATTCATAATTAAAATAATAACTATGTATACATATTTGAGGTCTCTTATTAGAATTTTGTCTTAGGTCAATAATTTTATTGAGACTCTTTGATCATCAAATTCGTTTGTGAGATAACACTAATATATTATTGTTGTTGAACTAGTTTGTGACAAAAATAATAGAGCTCTTAATAATTATCCATTCCAATCTTCAGTTTCAGCTGGAAATAAAAGTTTTGGGGAAGAAACAAAAACGTATTTGTCTGAATTGGAAATTGATGAGAAGATGATTACTGCTCTAGAGTTATTAATTAAAAAAATAGTGCACCTACATTTTAAGAATATATGGAAAAATTAGATGGACTTGGATGTGGAGTCATTATACAAGTACACGTGTTAGTATATTTTGTGAAAGTGTCCACTACAAAAAAGCATGAATAACGTTAGAGGTTCACAAGTTAGAGAATTGTATTAAGGTTATCGGAAAAAAGATAAGAATTCTTTAGTTTTTCTAATTAGCCAAAATATATGTTAGGCACTGATAATGTGATACCTTATTTATTATTTTTCAACTAGTATTTATCATATTTATTGAACTTTTTGATATTATATTGTGGCTATAAAATACTTTTTATTCGTGATTTTTTTATGTTATGCTTGATGATAATGATATTTTTTTAATAAAAAAGTAATATTTTTTGTTGAAATGAATTTTTTATAACATTTATTAATATAATGTTTGATTTCATATGTACATTTAGATATTAAAAACAAACAATAGTCATGCAGTGTTCAAATTTGGAGACAACATCTTAATATTCAGATGTGTATTCAGATCTAAACACCTAACTCTTAATGCAAATCTTAATGTTCAGACGTGTATTCAGATTCAGATGTCTTAATCTTAATGAAAACAAATGAGGCCTTAGACCATCTCCAACCCAACACCAAATTTTACACCAAATCCTTATTTGGTGTAAATTTTGGTGTTTTTGAGCTCCAACCCACACCAATTTTTACACCAAATTTGGTGTGTGAATAGTGTTACACCAAATTTGGTGTAACACTATTCATCACACCAATTCACTTTTTAAATATTTTAATATTGTTTTATTATACAAACTTTTAATAAACATTATATAAATTGTATGTTTTAATTAAATCTCTTGTATATTTAATTATTTTTTATGTAATATTTTTATAATATTAATTTTAGATATAAAATTTAGCTTTTTCATAAAGGGAAAAGTACTCATTACCCCCCCTGAACTTGAAGCTTTTTATTCGGTATACACCTAAATTATATTCCGTTTTAATTACCCCCCCCCCCCGAACTTGTTTATTCCTCCATTGCGTACACCTTTTTTGTCCATTTGCTCCTATCGTGACTACATGCGCGCGACAGGCCGACAAAAGTGGTGATGTGGATTTCCACCTGGATAAATAATAGCCACCTAGATAAATTAATATGGCAAAAAATAAATATCAAACCTTCTCACCTTCTCACCTAAAATTTTCGGACCAAGCTTCTCACTAAAACCTCCGGACTAAACTTCTCCCTTAGCTCTAAGAACTGTAATCGACGACGTGAAATTCTTGTAGATTTCAAAGCTTTTGGCTCTCTAAGACGTGAAGTTGGTTGATTTCGCGGAGTAAAGGGCTGATTTCGCGGAACTCCTTATGAATTTGGGTCTTCCTAGACGTGAAGTTGGTTGATTAAATTTCAAATTTGTCTGAAATTCTTACCAAGTAAGTGTTAATCTTTGTCTCCTTTACTTTTCATTTACATTTTGCCCTATTTTTCGTTTAAGGTTTCACCATATTTTGACTAAGGCTTTGATTGAGTTTCCGACTAATCTTCCAATTAGGGGTTTGATAGGTTTCAACTAGAATTTTCACTTAATGAATGTATTATTATGAACTTTTTCAGCTTGTGTATGCATGAGTATTAGGGTTTCTGGTAATTAGTTCAAAAAAATAAGTCTTTTTAGTAAAATTAAGATTCTAGGGTTTTGATTTCAATATTTTATTTTGGTATTGTTAAATGTTGGGGTATTTTGTAATTCCCTTATGTATATTTGTATGTTGTTGAGCAAAATCAATATTGTAGGGGTTTTAGGGTTCCAATTCATCTATTATGTTTTTGTATTGTTAAATATTATAATTTTCTTATATAATTGTATGCCTATGAGTAAAATTTAGTTTTGTTGCCTCTGTTTTCTTGTTGTTGTCTCTGTTTTGGTATTGTTGCCTCTGTTTTGCTGTTGTTGTTGTCTTGTACAATATATTGATTATTATTATGGTTATAGGTTGACACTATGGCTACTAAGTACCTCAATTTAAGGTTTAAATTTGGGGGTATCTTGGTGAGTGAGGTAGGTCTAGTATATGTTGGGGGTAGGACTGAATATGTAGAGAATGTGGATGAAGAACATTTGTCAATTCCTGAAGTTGCAGATTATGCTAAGTCTTTTGGGATTAGTAAGTTAGGAAAAACTTATGCAGTTCCTTCTGGGGTGATTTGGTGGAATTGAAAAATGACATGGACATTTGTAACATTGCATTATTTATGCATGATGGGGACACAATAGATATTTATGTGTGTGATGACACTATTCTGGAGGATGTGGTCCCACTGAAGGTCAAATTAGTCAATCTTTAAGTCAAGTGGTTGAGTCTTTTAATGCACATGGGGAATCTGATGGTTCTTTAACTGCACAACCAAAAAAATCAGATCTAGGGGTAGGTTCCTCTTCTTCCTTTCCATCTAGTGAAAGAGTTGAGAATTATGGGGTTGCAAGGGTCCAACAAGAAACTGATGATGATTATTCTTCAATAGATTGGACTGATACTGAAGAAGAAGTTGAACCTACTATCCAACAAGGAACTGAACCTTCTATTCAAGAAGAAGTTGAACCAAGTGCCCAAGAAAATGCAAAGGAAGACATAGACAGTGATTTTATTTGTTCTGACTAGTCTATTGACTATGGAATTGATGTGCATGAGGAGTTGAGGATTGTTAAGGAAGATATGAGAAAGTTTAAAGAAAGTAGGAGGAGAAAGAAGGAAAAACCAAAAGGTTTTTTAGGTGAAATTGGACTTGATGAAGGGTATGAAGATATTGAAAAAGGCAAAAAAAATTCAAGGGTAAGCTAACAGAGGATGAGCCATACTATGACAGTTCTGATTGTGATAGTTTTCAAAGTGATGAAGAAGAACTTGTTTCTGATGATGAACTTGAAGGGGGGAGTTTAAGGGGGAGAAAGAAGAGTAATAGAGTAATCTATGATTCTACTTGTGATGTTGTAATATGGCAGTGTGGTTTGGTATTTGAAGAATTTAGAGAGGCAGTTACAAAATATGCTATAAAAAAAGGAGTTGAGTTAGACAAGTATGTGAATGAGAGTACTAGAGTAAGAGTCAAGTGTAAAAGTGGTTGTCCATGGCTGTTATATGCAAGCAAGGAAGGGAGGAGTGAAAACTTCACTAGCAAGACATACAACCCAAGGCACAGATGTACCAGGACCACCAGTAATATTTTATGTAATTCAACGTTTTTATGTAAGTATCTAAAAGATAGGATTATTTCTCAACCTAGTATAAAAGGGTGGGAAATACAAGATTTGGTGAGGAAAGAGTTAAATGTTCATGTAGGCAAGACAATTTGTTTAAAAACAAGAAAAAATATTTTGAAGGAAATTATGGGGGATCATGTGGCAGAATTTAACAGAATCCTAGACTACAGGGATGTGTTACTCCAAACAAATCCTAGTAGCACTTGTGTTGTGAAGCTTACAGATTCACAATCAGAAAATGGGATGAAACAATTTCACTCTTTTTATATATGTTTTGATGCTATGAAAAAGGGTTTCCAACAAGATGCATAAGATGTATAGGGCTGGATGGGTGTTTTCTAAAAGGAATTTGTAATGGGTCAAATTTTGATAGTTGTTGCTAAGGATGCAAATAACCAAATGTATCCAATAGCATGGGCAATAATTGATACTGAAAGCAAGTTCACATGAAAATGGTTCATGACCATTTTGCAAGATGATCTTAATCTAGGAGATGGTTCCCAGATCACTATCATTAGTGATATGCAAAAGGTAACTGAGTTTTTTTTTATTTGTCTTAAATTAAATTTGATCAAAATTTAACTATCTTTATTATTTTGTTTTGCAACTACATGGACTAATAGCTGCTGCAGATGAAGTATTTTCAGAATGTGTGTTAGACACATATTAGCAAATTGGTCACAAAACTTCAGAGGCATAGAGAGAAGGAAGAAATTTTGGGCTTGTGCTAGATCCACTTTTAAGGTACAATTTAAGTACAATATAAATGTCCTATCCAAGATGGGAAAAGGTATAGTTGAAGCCCTTATCAAATACAACAAGGAGAAATGGTGCAAAGCTTTTTTTCAAGTTTTTTCAAAATGTGATAGTATAGATAACAACATGGCAGAGAGTTTCAATGCTTAGATCTTGGGACCTAGGAACAAGACTATTGTAACTATGTTGGAAGAAATTAGAGTTAAGGTGATGAGTAGGGTGAGTAAGTCAAGAGCATTTGCTGAAACATGCATATATGAAATATCTCCAATGGCAATGATGGTATTCAATACCAATGTAACAAGATCAATGCAGTGCAATATTGAATGGAATGGTGATGATGGATTTGAAGTGTTAGAAGGGGTATACAAGCATACTGTGAACTTAGGTCAACAGAAATGTAGTTGTAGATTTTGGGAATTAAAAGATATCTTATGTGCACATGGTATAGCAGCAATGAACCACTTGAATATGGATGCATCACAAGAAATTTCAAGCTGGTATAGAAAAAAGACAAATCTGAAGACATATTCTCATTTCATTCAACCAGTCCCAAACATGAAAATGTGGTATGAAAGTAAAAACCCACCCAATAGTTGAACCACCTGAGGCAAGACAAATGCCTGGTAGGCCACCAAAGAACAGAAGAAATTTGTGAAGTGAGAAAAGCTGGGAAATTGTCAAGAATGGGGACAGTAATGACATGTTCAATTTGCAGAGGAGCAAATCATAACAAGAGGAATTGTCCAAAAAAATCCTAAACCTAAGTCTACACCAACACCCACTCAAGAGGTACATTCACATTAATTTGCTTTTATAAATTAGATTAGGTTACTTATTAATTTAGTCTCTTGTTGTATTATTTTTCTACTCACATTAGTCCACCACTGAAAAAAAGAGGGGTAGAGGTCAATATGAAAGAGAAAACAATAGCAACACTGGTACAAGAAGAGGTGTAGGAAGTGGTTACAAGAAGAGGCCAAAAGTTGTTGGACAAGGTGTATTTGTTGCTGATACTGAATATATATGTATTAATGTAAGTGTCATATAAAACTGTTAAAATTATATTTTTAAATGTGAGTCCCAAAATAACTATGTTGTTTATATTGCAACAAGGATTGTCTAGCAGTATAGGAGGGTTAATACTGGTGTGATGAGTTCTGCATATGTGACAGGTGATATTGATTTTAAACCTACCAAGGAACTGAAGTGGAAAGGCAAACAAGCCATGACCCAAAGAAAACTTCAAGTCCAAAGCGTGATGCGTCGTATTCAAACCAGATCAAAAGCTGTTGAAATTCAAACAAGGGCACAAGCCAAGGAAAAATCACCCCAAAGAAAACTTTTTAGTTTAATATGTGTTGGTGCTTTTGTGGTTGTGTGGTTGTAACAACCAAACTTAAATTAGTGATTGTTTTGTATTTTGGTGCTTGTGTGGTTGTTCAACCAAACTTAAAGTAGTGACTGTTTTGTGTTTTGGTGCTTGTGTGGTTGTTTTCAACCAAACTTAAAGTAGTGACGGTTTTTTGTTTTTGTGGTTAACTTAAATTATTGTGGTTGTTGGTTGAAACAATGAAACACTATGATGTTTGTGTTTGATGATCAAGAAAGCACTAATTATGTTATACCTTATGTTTGCCTTTATGTTAGGCTGTCTTTATGTTATTATTTCGTGTTTTGTTATCATATTACCTATTACATGTAACTGTAGTTTTATGAAAAAAAGACAAGTCAATTGAACATACACGGTGATATATATATATATATATATATATATATATATATATATATATATATATATAGCTTTAATCAGCAGAAACATACATCACTAAAACACCAAACCAAACTAATCCACAAAATGAGAACCCTAGAACCAAAAGACCTTGCGTTAATAACAATTACATTAACAAAAAAAATTCAACGACACACTAAATAAAAGAACAATATCACATTACATATCAAACTAATGTCCAAAATCAGTTTCAACATCCATCTACACTTTAACTATGTTTCTTGTTTGTTGATCTTCTTCAACAGACCCAAAATCACAGCATTCGCCTGGCTATGAAATTCTGGATCATACCAATCGAAAAACTTACAAGGATTTCAAAATAAGGACTGCATTTCATAAAATCAAAGTTGAAAAAAATGCCATAGTACTAACTTGGCAAATAAAAAGTAAAAAAATAAGAAACAATACATACCCCATAGTAACTACAACCGAGAAATCTACGTCCGGGATTGTCATTTGTCCATGCAATTTTCAGAATTGGAGGAGTCCCACATAAACAAATAAGTCTCCTATTATAATTCATGAATTTAGCAAATGCAATTAAAACAAAAAAGAGAAAATTTCTGAAATTTGAAAAGGGAGAAAGGATTAGGGAGAATATATAGTTAGAGAATAGAGAGAGAAAGTTCTTTAAAATATGCCAAAAATTAAAGAAAAATGGAGGTTTTACGTTTTTTTTTTACCGTTGTAGCTTTATGATGTGGCAAAAAATCACTTCCTCATGCGCATAGTAGAGTGTGTTGTCAATTTCTACGCCAGGTGGTTAAAAAAGGTGTACGCGATGGAGGAATAAACCAGTTCGTGGGGGTAATTAAAACGGAATATAGTTTAGATGTACACTGAATAAAAAGCTTCAAGTTCAGGGGGTAATGAGTACTTTGCCCTTTTATAAATTAATTTTTCTATATATAACTTTTTAAAAAAATTAAATTTATGTTAATTATACTATAAATTATAATTGGATATAACTACAATTAACTTTCACAAAAATTAAAAATGCAAACATATAAATTTTTAAACAAATAATACAATGTACTTAAAAATAACCGAAAATAATAAACATTCAACAAAGTAGTAATTGACATTCACCATGAATTATATATGGTGAATGTTTTAGAAAGAATTTGTTATATGAAATAAGAAAATATAAATGAAATAAGAAATAATAAAATAATAATGAAGAGAGAAAAATATTCATTTTTGTGTAAAATTTGGTGCAGTGGGTTGGAGTTGATTACACCAAAAATAGTGCTGACACCAAATTTGATGTAAAATTTGGTGTTTGGGTTGGAGATGCCCTTAAACCACTAGATGATTTCAAGAAATTACACTGCCCAATAATTTTTTCCTTCCCAATAAAAAACGCTGCCCAAGAAGCATTTATCTATATTCACTTCAATACTCTATTCACTCTCTTTCTTCCAATTTTTTGATCTTTTATTGTTGTTTATTCTTCCATTCTTCTTCCTTTTTAGTATCCCTTGTTTTAAGGGGGAAAATAAGGTATATTCATTAAATTTTAAAAACATTATTTAAAGTAGTATTTATTAATTTATTGATTAATTAATATCTCTACAAAATAATAATAATAATATATTACAATTTCAATAATTATATTCCACATTGAGAATAGCATTACTAATTTTCATGAAATTTAAAACATTTAATGAATCCATTATTTTCTAGTTAATTTTTTTTTTTATAATATTTCCTTAAGAGTATTAATTGTAGGGATAAAGTGAGAAAAAAATTTAACTAATTTTATTTTAATTTAATGAATAAACAAGGCAACTAACTAATACAACTAATATGGGATAGAGAAAGTATTGAATTGCAACGTAAAAGAAATTTGGGAAAAATTTCTTAGATAATCATCCATGTTTGGAAATTTGTCTTGTAATCACTTTTGTTTCTTTTAGGACCACAATATTACCGAGTTATTCCTATTTTCCTCAGAATATAAACCTCACTCCTAATGAAATGTCATGCCATGTTATTATTATTTTTAACAATAGAATAAAAACATTTACCTTACTCTTGAATTTTATAAAATGTAACAAATTTAAAATTTAAAATTAACTAATATTTATTATTTATATGTAAATATTTTAAAAAGTTATTATCTTATTTAGTTGAGTACATTAATTTAATATTTTTAGTACAATTTTTTTTTGTTATGATATATATATATATATATATACATATATATATATATATATATATATATATATATATATATATAAAAGATGATGTGCCACTGCTCTAAGGCCACCATTCATATTTATCTTTTGTTTCTCCTTTATTTTTGATATTTTTCTTTATTTCCCCCTATTTTCTTAATTAAAGTAGAATAATTGAATGTAATTAAATAAGAGAATGCATGATTGAAATTTGGAGTGACTTCTCAATTCTTTATTAATAAATATAATAATTAATATAATAACTTATACACAATAAATTAGTATGATTGTTAAAAAAATCCAATTTCATTAATTTTTTTAATTCAAATTTTTGACATTTTTCTTAATTTTTTCTATTTGTATAATTTATTAGAAAATCTAAAACTATTTCTTGATATTCATTTAAACAACAAAGGTTGATATTCATTTTCATGAAATAGTTCCCACGTAACTATAGACATTAAGCACTATTTTCTCTCTTCTTTATTTTGTTTTTATTCCTCCTTTGTTTGCTTTATTAAAAGTCTTACATTCACAACTCATTTATTCCATTTTTACTCTTAACAATATTCATAACTCATACTTTTCATATTCATAACTCCTAAATATTTAATTTAAAATTTAAAACACCTTATGGTATTCCATCATTTTATCTTCATAAATATGATCATTCTACTATTTCATATTTGAAGTAGTATATATATATATACTTCATGTGGTATTATATTTATGTTTTAATCTTGAAGAATAAAATTCTTCAATGAAGACCGACTTGTGAAATGAATACCGATAACTATAAGGGTTCGAAGAATTATGAATTGATGAATCGATTTATTGAATTCATATTTTTTTTATAATGAAAGTTGTAAAAATGATGCTTGTACTGTATTACTTTCTCTTTTATTTATTAATTTATTATATGTTTTCTTGATATCTTTTTAGCTTGATTTTTACATGTTGTTATTAAGAGCATGTATAAGGTAGTTGAATTTATGCTCAAGTTATTTGACATTTTTTTCGTCAAGAATTTCTTTGTGCCCTTTTTCTTATTATAAAATGACAAATATAACTTCTAATATTTTAGGTTTTTCTAATTTAATATATTTATAAATAATTACTACTCATAACTTATATCCTTTAATTTTAGTCGTGATAATTTCATAACTTACGAGTATAGTTTAAATTACTTTCCTTTTTTTGATATAATTATTTTTTTATTTGACATAATGGGAATATAAATATCATAAATACCATACATAAAACAGTACCATTTTAACAATTGTTTATACTTTTTGTGTTTTATATTATTATAATTATAATTTATTTTGAATTGATGAATTGATTTATTGAATTCATATTTATTTGATAATGGAAATTGTAAAAGTGATGCTTGTATTGTATTACTTTCTCCTTTATTTATTTGTTTATTTATTTATCGTATGTTTTCTTGAAGGAAGACTTAGAAGAATATTTTTTGAAGCATAGTTAGGAATTACTTTTACTAGAGATTTTTTTTTTTTTTTTTACTTTGACTTGTAATATATAGTAACTTAAGTATACATATTGACAACATTACTCATTTAGTCCTCTAAATTCCTACTTTTTATTTTAAAACAAAATTAATATAACGATCTTATTTCAATCAAAAGAATTGTGAGAATAAGTTATATTTTATTTTTCTCTCAAAGAAAATTAAAGATGAAATAAATTATTATATGACATCATTTCTTATTCTTATGCATATGTAACAATTTGTTTTTGCCGCTATTTTTTTTCTTGCTTGAAATGTATTTAGAAGTTTTCTTTTCATTTTTTATTACTTTGTGAATATAATAATGTAGATTATTATTTTTTATATGTCTTAGCTATATAATTATAAAAATCTATGCCTATATATTATTTAATTGTGGTCTTTGATGAGATTGTAACATGTCACGTCTTTATGCAATCAATTTATTTATCCTTTTTCTTATTTTTGTGATTTTTACCCCTCATATTTTTCAGTCATTTATTTATTTTTACAAATAAAATCAATGCACAACGATTAATGTACTTAATGTCATAATAATATTATATATTAAAGTTATGATAACTCATGTCTCTTATCTTCTTTATAACTTCTACTCTTAAATATTATTGATAACTCCTATTTGTTTCATTGTTATAATTTTTAAAAACATTTATTTAGTATGTAAATAGTAAACAAATGTGATGATAAAGACGTAACGTGGAAGTTCAAAAAAAATATTAATATCAAAATTGGTATTATCATAAATGATCGAGTACTCAAAAGATAGATAAGATTTAAACAAAAAAGTATTGTTTTCAACTTAATACATAGATTGTTGTTTCAAAATATGACCTCTACATTGTTTGTTCTACCATATGCATATAAAGTCTATTTAGCATATTGAAAAAACATATCATGTTTCATATGAAGGCAAAAATTTACATTATCTTTTATGCCACTGGCTTGAATATAAATATTCTATACTACTTCATTATAATTAAAAATTAGCAATTTATAGAATTATTTTTTTATAAATGATAAAATAAATTAATTTATTAATTTTCATTACAACCACGCGAAGCACAAATAGTTTCACTAATATATATATAATTTTTATTTTTTTTTGGGGGGGGGGGGGGGGGGGGGGGGGAGTAGGTGGTTGGGGTAAGTGTGGACTAAAAAAAATGAAAATTTAATTATTTTTTTTTCAAAAATAAATTTTAATTATCTTTTTGTGAAAAATGGGGGTGGGACAGTCAGGAGTTGAGCGGGGTAAAAAAATCGAAAAAATCTAACTTTGAACTGTTTTTCAAAAATAAAATTTTAAGTTGTTAATTTTTTTTTTTTGTTGGGGGGAGGGGCTAGTTTGAGTGTAGTAACAAAATAAATTGATTTTTTTTTTAAAAAAAAATTAAAATTTTTATTTTTTTGAATGGGGAGGGTCAGGGTACGGAGTGAGGTAAGGAAAAAAATTATTATTTGAGAAAAATAAGTTTATTTGAGAAATATTTAAGCCAACCAAACATGAGAAAATTAAGAAACATTTTCTAGAATGAGAGATAAAATGAATTAAGTAAAAAAGAAAGTAAAAATATTTGAAGAGTAAAGTAAATTAAAAAGAAAAGTCAAAGGTGGTTTTCTTTTTGGAGGAAAATTTAGGTGGTTTTGGAGCCAAGAGCCAAAAGGCTATTTCGTTATTTCGCAAAGATCGTGCAGTGTCGTGCCAAAAAAGAGTTGTGCCATTTAGTTTTACCTTATAGTTTAATTATCTAGTTATAACATGTTAGTCTGATTCTTTGATTACCATATAACAAATTTGTTATGAACTTTATTGCACGTAAACATAATTGAATCACGTAAAAATTGTTATGAACTTTGTCCTTACTTTAGCTTGCTAAAATAAAATAGTCTTCTGTCATGACCTGCCATCCTGTAATTCAAATTAGGCATATCTTTTAAGTCTTGAAGAGGTTTATGGAAGACTCTAGAATATCTCGAAGAGTTTTTGAAAGACTTAAGAATTTTCTATGCTTGTAGAGAATTTTAGAAGAGAGGCTAAATTGTAAATATGTACTCTCTCTATCCTAATTTATGTGACACTTTTCATTTTTCGAGAGTCAATCAGTTTAAGTTTAACTGGAAATTTGTGTATGAAATCTTTATTTTTTTAAATGAAATTTATATATTTGTAAACTACGTAATAAGTACTATAAGTCACAATAATGATAATTCAATATGTTTAAAAGATATATGTAAAATTTACGGTCAAAATAGATTTGCTTGAATCTCAAAATACGAAAAGTGTCACATGAAATGAGACGGAGGAAGTATGAACTTGTTTAATAATTTTTATTTACACTTTAACCCTTAGGATTGTAGTATAAATAGAAGGGACTCTCATTTGTAAACCAACCAAAAACCAAGCAAGTGTAAAGCATTTTTTCTCCAAAGCAATACAAAAGTTTTCTTATAAACTCTTCATTTTCAAATTAATAGTTATGAAAAAGTGTTTTTTTAATTTGCCTCTTAACTTTTTTCGATGTAATCAAATAATCAATATTATTTATTTTAAAATTAATTAATTTTAAGGGCAAATTGGAAAAAAAGTAAATTTTATATCTTGAATTTTTAAATTGATAAATATTTGGGAACGATATCATCATTTAGAGTACATGTGACGACACTAACATGAGTCTGATACATGGGGTATGTCTTGTTTTCATCTAACCAAGAAATAATACAAGTATAATGAAACATATGACCGCAAGTATTAAGTATCGTCACACCACATATACCGTCTTATTCAATTTTTTCTAAACAGATACAACAATCACTGTTTATGCCTTCAATTCTAATTGGCACGGATCTTGTTCCTTCCTCATCATAAAAAAATATAACTCTCACTACTTTAATAGCTGATTTTTCCATTGGAAATGGGTAATCCGAACTCTTTCAGTTGCCACAACGCGAGCTGGTGCGATTTGTGAGACAAAATCTGAAAAATGTAGTGATCGTAGACAAATATATATATCAATAACATTATGATAGCAACATAAGGTTATTGTTGGATATTGTTGTTTCCGGAATCTTATTGCAAATACTTGATTAAATAGATTGTGTGGTTTTGGACGTTATTCAGAAGAGGAAAACTCAAGTCTTGGAGTGACTAGTTGGTTGAATTAAGACAAGTGATCTCCTAAACCTTGTAATCTAGTAGAATTCGTGTATTTCTCTTCATTGAGTGTGTGTTGGGAGTAATGAGAATGAGGTGAAGGGTTCGTTGTACCACTTGATTAATTTTAATGAATAAATAGGGGATTAAAGAAAAGGAAACATGTCGATCATAATGTGTTGTAAATTGCCTTCTTGTGGCCCCTATTTGATTGATTGATGAAATACTTTGATAGCATGAATGTGGACTTGAATTGCTTGAATTGTTGTCTCTTCTTTATGGTGCGTATTTGCTTATGTGCATTAATTGTTGTACACCATGATGAGACATGTGATATAAAGTCAATGAAAAATGGTTCCGGCTAGTGATAGATATATCGAAGAAAATAGTTCAAAGCAAGTCTTTGTGATATAAAGTCGATGAGAAATGGTTCCGGCTAGTGATATATAATATAAAGCTGATGAGAAATGGTTCCGGCAAGAGTTTGATTATTGTGATTTGATACGTTTTGATGCTTATGATTGATCTACTTGTTAATTGTGATTGATGCACTTGTTACTTGTGATTGATCTACTTGACACTTGAGATTGACTTACTTGATACGTGTTGGTTGTTGAATTGTCACTATTTATTGTGATTATTGAGACTTATGAAAACTGTTAGCTTGGACTGATTTCTGTGCTGGTTATAGTTTGAGGAGGTTCGGTTGGAGATGAAATGAGTATTTGATTTATAGCTAGTCACTACTAAAAAACTGCCAAAAAACGACGGACAGAAAAGCAAAGGACTGCGTCGCTCCAAAAAGTGACGCCATTTGCTACACTGTCCGTCGCTTTTTAATAAAAATAATTATTTTTAAAATTATTTTACAAAAAGCGAATGACGACATCTCTTAGTCCGTCGCTTTTTCGTAGATTTTTGTACTATATATAAATTAATAATTATTTATTTAATATATATAGAGACGCTGTCCGTCGCTTTTTAATAAAAATAATTATTTATAAATTAAACAATAACCACGCTGCCCGTCGTTTTTAATTTATTTTATTTTATTAATTAGTTTTTTTTTAAAAAGCAATGGACAGCATCTCTTAGTCCGTTGATTTTTGGTCAAAATATCTAATCAAACATTTTAAAAAAGTGACGGACAGCGTCTGTAAGTCGCTTTTAGTCAAATATTTTTAAAAAAGCAACGGACAAAGAGACGTTGTCCATCGTTTTTTTTTAAATTATGTTGAACCAAAAAATGGGGGTTTTCCCCCATTTTCCCATCTCGCTTCTCTCTTCTCTCCCTTCTCTCTAAAACCAAACTGTTGTGCTGCCACCCCACACCACCCCACACCACCCCACGCCGCCGTTGCCCCACGCCACCCCACGTCGCCGTCGCCCTTCTCTCCTTGAACATTAGTCCCGTTGCTGCCTTGCCCCGTCGGCGCCGCCACCCGTCGTTCCCACGGACTATTTTCCTTAGCTTGTTAAGGTTAGGGTTTAATTTTAGTTTTTTCAATTCTAGTAATATTTGATTTGTTACAAATTAGTATATTAGTTTGATGAATTGTGTCATTCAATTGTTAATTTGTACATTTGATTATTGTTAGTTAGGTAGAGAATTGAGGATTTTTGATTTTAGGGTTTTCTTCTAAATTGAGTTTTTAAAAAAAATATGATTGTGAATTGAGTATTAGAAGATAGAACTTACAAATAATTAGAAGTTAGAAGTTAGATTAGTTGCATTTTCCAACTTTGAAATTCTTGAATTTAGTATGTTTGACGGTTGACGTTAGAAAACATTCAATTGTATATGAAAGTTAGATTACTTTGAAGTTAGAAAAATATTGGATAGTATATGAAAGTTGAAATTAGATTAGTTGAATTTTCCAACTTAGAAGTTCTTGAATTTAGTAAGTTCGAAAGTTGAAGTTAGAAACATTGGAAATTTTTAAATATGATTGTAAATTAAGTATTAGAAGTTGGAACTAACAAAGAAGCTAGAAGTTAGAGATTAGTTGAATATTTCAATTTGCCATTGTATTTGTGCTTATATGTATTGTATTGTTGTTGAAAATTGGGTTACTTGAATTATATTCTTGAACTTGGAAATTCTTGAACTTAGAAATTCTAGAAATTAGATATGAATTTGAATTTTTGTAGGATTTTAGAACTTTAATTAGGTTGTGAACTTTAGAAATCTTGAATTATTGTAGGATTTTAGAACTTTAGGTTGTGAACTTTAGAAATCTTGAATTATTGTGGAATTTTAGAACTTTAGAAGTCTTGAATTATTGTAGGATTTTAAACTTTAGGTTGTGAACTTTAGAAATCTTCAATTATTGTAGGATTTTAGAACTTAAAGGTGTGAACTTTAGAGAACTTCAATTTTTGTAGGATTTTAGAACTTAATAAGATTGTGAACGTTAGGAATCTTGAATTATTGTAGGATTTTAGAACTTCAAGTTGTGAACCTTAGAGAACTTGATTTTTGTAGAATTTTAGAACTTTAGGTTGTGAAACGTTAGAAATCTTGAATTATTCTAGAATTTTAGAACTTTAAGTTGTGAATTTTAGAGAACTTGAATTTTTGTAGGATTTTAAAACTTTAAATTGTGAGCTTTAGAAAACTTGAATTTTTGTAGGAATTTAGAACTTTAGGTTGTGAACTTTAGAGAACTTGAATTTTTGTAGGGTTTTAGAACTTTAGGTTGTGAAGTTTAGAAATCTTGAATAATTGTAGGATTTTAGAAATTTAGGTTGTGAACTTTAGAAATCTTGAATTATTATGGGACTTTAGAACTTTAAGTTGTGAACTTTAGAAATCTTGAATTATTGTAGGATTTTAAACTTTAGGTTGTTCACTTTAGAAATCGTGAATTATTGTAGGATTTTAGAACTTTATAAGATTGTAGCGTTAACAATCTTGAATTCTGTTGGATTTTAGAACTTTAGGTATGTGAACTTTAGAAATCTTGAATTATTGTAGGATTTTAGAACTTAAAGTTGTGAACTTTAGAGAACTTGCATTTTGTAGGATTTTAGAACTTTATAAGATTGTGAACATTAGAAATCTTGAATTATTCTAGGATTTTAGAACTTTAAGTTGTGAACTTTAGAGAACTTGAATTTTTGTAGGATCTTAGAACTTTAGGTTGTGAAACGTTAGAAATATTGAATTATTGTAGAATTTTAGAACTTTAAGTTATGAAATTTAGAAAACTTGAATTTTTGTAGGATTTTAGAACTTTAAGTTGTGAACTTTAGAGAACTTGAAATATTGTGGGATTTTAGAACTTTAGGTTGTGAACTTTAGAAATCTTGAATTATTTTAGGATTTTAGAACTTTAGGTTGTGAACTTCAGAAATCTTGAATAATTGTGGAATTTTAGAATTTTAAGTTGTGAACTTTAGAAATCTTGAATTATTGTAGGATTTTAAACTTTAGGTTGTGAACTTTAGAAATCTTGATTTATAGAATTTATGAACTAATTATTAGGTTGAACTTCAGAAATCTTGATAAAATAGTCTTTATGAACTATTTGTAATTTTGAAACGGATTTTGAAAGACTTTATAAGTTTTTAAATTGTGATTTATATATTTTTGAATGTTAATTTAAGTTTGTTGCTTTATATTTTGTGTAGCTTCTTTATAATGTTTTGTGTTTGATTGAGACTGAATTGCTTTTGCAGGTGGGCAGCAGAAACTGTGTTGTAAAAAAAATTGCAGAAAAACCGACGGACAGGGTGGTTTTGTTCGTCGCTTGTATGGATTTTATTTTTTTAAAAACCCAGAAAAGCGACGGACAAGGTCCTTTAGTCCATCACTTTTTTTAATTTTATTTTTAAAAACCCGAGCGGCGACGAGTCCTTTAGTTCGTTGTTTTTCTAGATTTTTCAAATTTTTATATCCAAAAAAGCGACGGACGGCATCTCATTGTCTGTTTCTTTTCAAGATTCTAAAAAAATTTAAAATTAATTAAAGCGATAGACTTTGTCTCTTTTTTAAAATTAAAAAAAAATTAAAAATAAAAAAAGCGACAAACGGCATCGCATTCTTCAAAAAAAATATTTTTTTTTTAAAAAAACAAAGCGACGCTTTTGGAAAAGCGTCGAGCCAAAAAGCGACGAGATTGACTGCGTCGCTTTTGGCCAAATAAACGACGCAGTCCGTCGCTTTTTTCCGTCTCTTTTTGGCAGTTTTTAAGTAGTGAGTTGTCTTATTTATTAGGTTGTTTGCTGGATACCGTGTTGTTGGTAATCACTCCTTGTTTCTACACTTGTGTAGGTTTTGAGCCCGGTACTGTGTGATTGCTCTTCTTCTCCCATCTTCGAGGCTTGTCAAAGAACTGTAGAGAGGTTGTTTGTCATCCTGGCGGACCTTCTAGTTCTTCCTTTAATGCTTTGTTCTATTTGAGAAACAAAGACTTGAGACTTGTACTTATTTCTTAAATCCTGCACTTTATGTATTAGTGACTTGTACACGTGACAATCAGATTTTGGGGTGTTAATAAAATGAATAAATTTTCTACTTTTATCTTGTTCTTGCTTTATCTTTCCGCATTTCTTTCATTGTGGCATATGACCCAATTTGCATCAGAAAAAGGTGTGAAGTTTTATTTTGATGACAAGTATACTTCGGTGCAACCATAATGCATATAACTGCTGAATTGACATGCTAATTTGATCCTTAGATAACTCCCCCACACCAAAAATGTTGACTTCATTTTAAAGCCAAACTATATAGCAAATCATGAATATGGTTTGATGAACGCTGATAACTATGGGTTAACTAGCGACTTCCTGTCTACCTGCAAATATTTGGTCCACATTCTTGTAATAATGTTCGAGAAACCATGAACGCTAAAGTCACATGTATAGTGATGAAGTCAGAAATTTAGCAAAGGGTATACAAAATTAAATATACACTTACAATTAGTTAACATTTAATTCTCAGTACACCACATAATTTTCTGACGAAAGATGTATATTAGACCGCATTCGCCTAAGCCGCCCCAGCATGTAGAATATAGATGAAGAAATACAAAGAAAAGGATATAAAATAGGTTGCTTGTAATATTATCATTGCGATTGTTATTTTGGGTGGGAAATACTAGCCGACTTGCTTGACTAAATAGTAATCAGCAATTTACGTTGGGTATGGACACCCATTTAATTATTGGTCTTACTAATAAAATTATAACAAATTTAGATTTTCATCTTTTTCTTCTTCCTTCTCCCTCTTTTAGTTTCCCCCATAAATCCATCAATTATTTAATTGTGTCTTAATTAATTTAATTGAAGAAAATTGTAGAAGTCATTCTTGGGTTGAGTACTACTACGATTACCGCTTTACATGAAATAGTAAGTTCATGATGATTACGAAAAATGAAAATAAATGGATATTGTTGAAAAAACTTGGAAAACAATGTGAAATAATCACAATTGCTCCAAAATAAATTTGTTAGATTTATTATTGTTTTGGCAAATTAATGATTGAAGTTTGTTTTTTATTCTATGTGAAACTTATGTTTCAAATTTAAACTTATTTGAGGTATATTTGAGTAATGAATCATGAGTTTGATTATTAGAATTCAAATTATTTTTGTAAAAAATAATTATTTCACCTGAACTTTATACGTAAATATATGAAATTTAACAATTTTACCAAATATATACCCTAACATCAGGTGAAAATGTCTGAACCAACCAAATCCCAATCATAAACATACAATAAACAATACACTAAAAATGATCTTTAACGATAATTAATTAACATCAATAGCTTATTAATTGCCGTTAAATATGTATTTTTAGCGGCAATTTAGCACTTTTTGTAAATGTCCCTAAAGCCTGTAGTGACGTTGGATCCAATGACATTTAACTAATGCCGGTAAAACTTTTGCACTCTTTATAAATGTGTCTATTTATTGTCACTAAAAGTTATTTTTGTTGTAGTGAAATAGCTAATTGCATTTGTGTTATTATAATCTACTCCAAGATGTGAATTAAAATTGTGCATTGGCTTCTCTCCCACATAGCATGTATGAACACATGCATCATGGATGCATAACAACAATTTACAGTATATATGGATAATACTAGAAGGGTACGGCCCGTACTACATTCTCTATTTTTTATGATGGATCTTTCGATCATCATTTGGAGGCGCAAGATATGAGTTAAATTAAAAGAAAAATGAAAAAGTAGCACAGGAAAAACATAGAGTTAATATCACGAAAGTTTGTTTGATGCAATTACAACAGCACTATAAGCATTTATAGATATATTGACATAGAAGTATGCCAACTAAGTACATAAAAGTTTGTCCTTAAGAATACATTCATTGGAACAAAATTAACCTAAACAATGACTAATAAAATTGTCCATCCAATAATTAAGGGTCTTAGATACAACTCGTAAAGTTATCCTCCCTTGCAATTTATAGGTCAGCGATAAAGTTGAAATCAATCATTGTAGATCAAATTTCTTGGAGTTTTAGTGATCAAACTCTCAACGTAGTGAAGCATAGCTCCCTAGAAAATGAGAAAATTAAGAAGATTAAAAAGATGACTCCATTAACACACAAATAATCCTCAAGCACCATTGTTTTTCATCAAAGGGCAATGATCACCAGTGGGAAGTCACCTAGAATAAGAGTTGAGGGCGTAAGAAGATCAGATACCATCCAAACAAAAAAATTTGAATACAAAAAAGTAAGCATGTCCATGTAAAACTACAATCTCGCTTAGAGGGACAACCAAATTCAGGCACAGAAGTCGAAACTACTATATTAATAATCCAAAGGAGAAGTTAAGCCATTTAACAACACGACATAGTACTGACAATCAATTGTTTACTCAAATTTAAGTAGTTAGAAAGGCATATATAGAAAATTTATGAAGTACTTTGATGGTATCCATCTTCTTTGTCAATTTGTAACTGTTTGCTAACTTGTAGATTTATGGAATCACACTTGGAAAAGCAATGAATTTGAAATATGAAGTTTTGAAGATCCACTTTGTCATATCTCATATATACGACACTAATATTCCAAGAAAAGGCCTAACAAAATTTCCAATTTGCATGCACCTGGTAAGGAGTAATTTCAAACCTTTAGGTTCTTATATTACACTTTTAAAATTACCTACGGATCATGTATCATATAAAAAATAATCGATACAATTGAGCTCATCAAGCTTATGCTTCGTCCACTACTATGTCTAGACATAAAATTTAATGGATGTAGCCATACATGTAAATATTACCATCATAAGCAGCAACCAAATTAATCATAAAGTAGTAATACTAATAATTATCTGTGCAAGTCAAACGTCTAGATAACAAATGAGAGAGCACTTACATGTGAAGAGAAGTGCAACCACACTTGAGAGGCAAAACTCTTTTGGCGCTAGATGTGTTGATACCTATAATTTCTAATAAACAAAGTATGAGCACCTGATCCAAAAAATGTGTACAATCAAGTAAATTTTATGTATTTCGATAAACAACACACAAATTTAGCAACAAAGGAACGAACAAAGATAACTTCCATGATATGGTTGGGGGAAAGATTACATCTGTTATTTCTAGAAAAAGCTCCACAAATTTGTTCACTCTTCAACTTTATCACCTCTGCCAACAACAACAACAACATACCAGTGTACTCCCACAACTTGATTGCCTATGTCAAATCAGCTAGTAAAAAATTGAATTATCTTTCATGAAATGTTTAAAGATCAAAATTTACCAAAGTAATTCTTGCATATAGATCAAGTATTAGCCACATTTCTAGTGAGTTGCAGAGACTCGCACACAAAGGGAGAATCATGTTCATCTATGTCATAGTTACAAACATAAAGAGCAGCAAAGTTGTGAACTTCCACAATGCTTTTGTGTCATGAATTTGTAGTTGGTGTTCAAGATTTGATCGATCAACTGGGACTCCAAAGCAACTGCTAAAACTATAATCGACGGTAGTAGTCATCTGGAGTCTCCAATGGTCAAAGACCGCTGCAGTTTCAATCAAAATTGGTATCATCCTTTAATAACATGCCCCCATCTCTTTTGGGTGGGTTTCCGATTATTCCATATGCATGGAAATGATTTTATCCTGATTTGTTTTTTTGAAACTTGGTAACTTGATTTTATCCTGATTTGTTGATAAGCTCTTCAAAGAACAATAGAGTTACAAGAAAGGGATGAATATGCATGATACTCTGTAAATCATGTATGGAAAGCAAATCAAATTGTTCTTAAAGTTCATGGATTTGGGGGTAAATTGGCATAGGGTAATTTCCTTCGGAACACATATATTACTATATTATTATACACAGTGGCGAAGCCAGAAATTTTTCAAAGGGTGTCCAAGAATCGCATAGGAAAATAAAAATAATTTAACGCATGAGTTTACTAAAATTTTGTAAATCAAACTACGTTACATTAATGATAATTTATTTTAATTAAAAAATATACTAAATTTTTTAAAATCAAACTACATAATAATTATCTTTGACGTTCAATATGTTTATATAATAGGAATTGAACTAACAAAGAAAAAAAGAAGAGAAAATTCAGTTAAAATGAAATCACTATTTTATGCTTCAAAATTTCATGAATCTTTGAGGACTAACAACGAGACATGAAAAATAAATAGTAGAATCAAACGAGTTTTCTTTTAAAAGGAAATTCTATATGGAGCCTTTTTCACTTTTAATAGCTTTATAAAAAAATAAAAATAAATAGGATTTACTTATTAACTTTAAATTAAATAATTACTTATAAATTTTATTAAAAATTTTAATGAAAAGAAAAGAAAATCAAAAGTCAAATTGATTAAAAATTGACTACTAATCTTTTATTTTTCCTTAAATTTTTAAGTTATAGGTCTCTAATTTAATATTTTTTAATAGATAATATTCAGTTGTAGGTCTCTAATTTAATATTATTTTAATAGATAATATTATATTAATAAATTAGATAATATTAAGTTGTAGGTCTCTAATTTAATATTATTTTAATAGATAATATTATAGATAATATTATATTAATAAATTAGGTGTAATAAAAAGTTTAGCAACGGGAAATCAAACCTGCGTGGTTGCTGACCATCAAGTTTTCGCTGGACAACTGAAACCAATGCACCAAGACTCTTTATTGTTTCAAGGGTGTCCAAAATGTCTTATGTAACCATTAAAAAGATCATTTTGTAATTTTCCGACGAAGCGTGTCCGCTTGGACACCCTAAGCCTACTGTAGCTCCGCCCCTGGTTACACACCCATGTACTACTTTATTCTTCATTACAAAAAAAGTGTACCGTATTTATCTTGTAAGCAAAAAAATTGATCTCTATGGTAATTTTTTGGAGGATTATGAATAATTTTCAATCACCACCAATTCAGAATGAGAGCTAAGGTAACATGAATTTTGTAGTTGTCCATTTTCACTCATTCTTTTGGTAATCTTCACTGAAGAGTTGCTTTTCTTCTGAAAGCTTTTCATTCATTGAAAAATATCTATATTCTTAATAAATAAAGGTACCAATATCTCAAATAATAAGTAACTCTTGTATTGTTGATGTAGCTTTTCAATCATGTGGTTTTGAGTTAAACCACAGGTTCTAAACTTCATAATACATGTTAATTCTCTTGTAAAAATAATTGAGATGGCGCAGGAGGCTAAGGTATAAAACTTAAAGATTGCTCACGTGGTGAACTCCCAGCAAGACACTTAAGAACATAATAACAAAAGAACTATGATCATAATAAGAGTATAGTTTTCTACAGAAGTTCCAGTAAACTTAACTTATCAAGAACAAACACAAAACAAAGAAAGATCCATAAACATAATAAAGAAACCTAAAGTTACTGTTTGTCAAAAAAAAAAGCCTGAAGTAATGACTGAAGATTATCCTAAGATAAAGCAAGTTAATAAAATAATGCATAGTGATAACTCGGCAACCATATATAAGAGAGAACAAAGAATTCTGACTTGCATGTTTTAGTAAATATTTTGTCAAATATAGTAAAATGAAAGGCCACAAGGAGTCATTACTTGCTAAGGAGACCAATGCCCGGGAGGATTCCCTATTTGGTTAATCAGTTGTACTAATGCTTAGATTACAAATGAATTATCTTACATGTACAGTCCAAGACAAATTTAAAAGATGAATATGTTAGAAGCTCAAGTATTGTCTAGTTGCAAAATATAGATAAGTAGGAAGATAAATTGAATAGTAGAATAAGCAGTTACCTTTTATTTGTCTATAATGTGCACAATAACATGAATATTGGACAGGTTAACAGCAACCCAATATCTCACAAATCGAACTGCAAGCGGTGTTAAATTTACCTGTGACACAGATCCACAACAAAATTTTGATATCCTCACTGGTGGTCTCTATTGCAGGCAACAAAATCTTCTATCGACTGTAAAAAAAAATGGACTTGAAAGTAACAGACTATCACTATGAGATATTCTAGTAGTCAAACCTGATAAAACCTGAAACCTTAAGATAAGCATCTCGAAATTCGACCATTACATATGCAACTATGTTTTTGTCGAGCTAACTGCATAGGCAGAGGAGAACTTTCCTAAAAATACTAGAATGCACCAATCTGACCAGTACTGACAATAACATGATTCTCTTGAGATCCTTAGGGAGTTGGTCATGGAATTCAGCTAAAAAATAAAGTGGGAAAATAAACGACGACGATCCTTAAAGCTTCAAACTTCATAGCAAAGTCTGATAAGTCTATGAATGGCTGATATTGACTTAAATTGAAATAAACTAAGTAATAAACAACAAGCATGAACAAAGAGAGCTTACAAAATATTTATCCTCTTTGCTCTTCGCAGCTGAGACTGTGAATTATCAAGATATATATGAGTTTTGTCGTCAAGCCAATTTCAATTTTACTTTGAGAATCGACTCCATTTTCCATTTGCAGTGTATCTCTTTACAAAGCAATAGTTATGATCAAGGTAAATAGCTTAGTCTTTTAAAATGCTTAGAAGAATTAGTCATTTCCCCTTCAATTGAGGCTAACATATGATATTTGCCAGCTAAAGTGAACAATATGCCTTTTTTATATGAAATACTAAAGCAATCTATTTGAAACCTCTCTGAGGAAATAAAATCATATTCCCAGTGAAATCAAGTTAACATGGCATCCAACTGAATGACATTTGGGAAGATAAAATCACAGTCACATTCTTATATTAGTTGATGGTAATTATGTCCCAAAGAAGATAGAACTATTTTTTACAAATCATATTAAATTCTTACATTAGCTAGGGGCCGGATAATTATGTCTGGAAGAACATAGAACTGATTTGTACTTAATATCACCATAGACCATGTCTGATTGAGTCTTTTCTATTTGGAATTTTCCAATTCCCTTTCGACTCACCTACTTCAAAGTTAGAGGTGCAAGTAGTTGTTTGTATTGCCACGGAAGCATGTCCTCCAAAATGGTGGAAGACAAAGTAGTATAAATGATGGTAAATCAATTTATGTATGTAAGTATATATACCTATATATACACAAGCGACATTATATGAAAATTTAACTTTTCTGACCTTTATCTCTAGCTAACACAGGATCAGAAGTTCAAAGCACACTTCAATCTTTGTCATGACTCTGAACTTATGACAAAGACAGTGTATTATTTGAACTCTATAAGAGTCGCCGCCTTTTTGATTTAGCTCTTTTAGCTTGCTTTTGCAATAGAAATAGTTGATTTCTTTGTGGTGACATTTATGCATATCTAGTATGTCATAACATATTTCTATGTGCAAGCCGTTGTTCCTTCATGTTTAAAAGTTCCTCGAGCACATAATCATTGTTTGTGGGCTCGTAAAATCATGAAAAGAAGCTAATTCCAACAATGTCGATGGAAATCCTGTAATACCAACAGTTTATTTGTGCATTTTTTTTGTTTCCAAAAATCAACAGAGAACAATTGAAACAACAGGTGCATTACTCTATTTTCAGAAATACTCATACAAGAAGAAATATCATTTCATCGAGTTAACAAATGTCGGAGTATTCACAGAAGAGTATGAATCTTATTGCAAAATCTTTACCTGAGCTATTAAAGGACATGCCATTTTCCTTCATCTGACACAATAATGTAGGACCTTTTACATTCGATGATACCTTCTTCATTCTTTGGTGGTGTGTTGATGTCTTCTCAAATTTCCACTTCCACGTATGAAGCAGAAGTCCAGGATCAATTGGAATTGAGAACAATAAAATTTCAGAACTTGGTGGTCAAAGTCTAACTTGATATGTCAACATTTTCAAATTATCATACACTACTGCTATATCAGTATGCAAATTTTGGGATTACAAATGAAATTTTGACACTTCTTAAGAGGATATATATGAATGGGGAAAAACACGAAGAAATTTACATGATACCCAGTTGAATTTTGATTTCTTTGCAGGTATGTGATGGGATAATTTTTTTTGTTGTACCCTCTTATAATTGGACTCGTCACAGCAAAATTGAGATGAGTCTACACTCTTGTGCATATGAGATTAAGAAGAAATGGATTCAACATAGGAATTATGTTCATGTAACATACCTACAACAACATACCAACAAAAATTGAAAGCAATGTCAAAACAATCAAACATAAAATCAACAAAGCAGTACCCAACCCCCTCCCCTCCCCTAAAAAAAGAAAGAAAGCTTACAGAGTCCATTAGATCCCAGCGCAACAAAGTTTAACCAAAATTCTTTGAAGAAGATGATGAGAAATCAAATGAAAAAAAAAATGAGAGAGAGGAAAATAGGACAGAAAGCTAGAGAATCTCACCGGGAAGGAGAGAGATTGCAGGAGGAGAAAGAACTTTGAAGTGCTTGGGCAAAGCGTTGTTTGCAGGGAAACAAAAGCATATATACGTTTTAAGCAAATAAGCCCAAAAAAAATAAAGTAAGCGACAGCCAATGAAACAGGTACACATTTATAGCAGCACTCAGATAGCTTTGTGTACGATCCTTAATTGCATTGTTAGTCTTACGTGTTGTTGGCTTATAAATATCACCGAAGCCCGATCACTACTAATTAGTCATCAGATCAAACCCAAAGTCCAAAATCTCATTAGCCACTCTAATTTACCAATATTCCCCCTAGGATAAAAATTCACCATCTCACTCCCCCTCTTGACATTCATATTTTCCCTAGGATAAATTTACCATATCACTACCCCTCTTGACATTCTTGACACTATGTGTGTGTTTGGTATAGAGGAAAGTATTTTTCAAAATATGTTTTTAATTTTTTTTTATATTTGATTGATCAAAATGTTTGATAAATAATTTTTTAGGAAAATGGCTTCCTAATGGAAGTAGAGAAACAAGTTGTCGTTTGTAACAAATTTTAAACTGATAGAATAAATTGCAATCACAAAATATGATATATTTTTATTGATAAAACAATATGAGTACAAATTTGTTTGTTCTTGATTCTTCTCTCCTAGGATTTTCCATGATTCGAGGGCCGTTAATGGCGTATTTCTCGAATTAGAATGATTTGAATTTGATCTCCATGAAAGGATTTGTGGATCTTCTTGAAGTATTGATTGTCAAGAAGAGTCTGACATATTTTAATCTCTTTGTGAATATTTCAAGAGTTTACAGATATTTGAGATGCCTCGATCTTCAAGTGAAAATAATAGCCTTTATATATGCATGAACCGGGTTTTGGGTTAAGTAGCCTCCAAGAACCCTAACTGAAAGTGAACACATCTTATAAAGTCCTAACTGAAATTGGACACATCTTGTAGAATCCTATAAAATTTTGATGTCTACAAATGTCACCTATTTCATGGCTTGTCGGAGTGTAGACTTGATGAAACTCAAAGACGAGACTTGAAGAACCCATAAAAATGGAGTTTTCACCTTTGTGATTTTGTGGCTTCAGATTTACAAATTTGATTTGTGGGAAAAAAGATGAAGGACAGATTTGGTCCTACTTGGCATGCCAATTTATTTGCAACAAGTATTCTCAAATATGAAAATATACTACAATCACAAAATACATAAGAAGAATTTTATTCATCAAGATTGTGACTACAAATCTGTTGATCCCTTGATTCTTCTCTCTTAAGATTTCTCCATGATTAGTGGCATATTTCTCGAACTAGGATGATTTGGACTTGATCTCCATGAAAGGAATTGTGGATCTTCTTGAAGTATTTGATTATCAAGAAGAGTTCAACTACATCTTGATCTCTTTATAAATATCTCAAGAATTTATGAAATATTTGAGATTTCTTGGAGAAAGACAATATTTGATGTCTTCATGATCTCTTTGTGACTATTCAGGAGTTTTGGGATATTCAAGATGCCACATGGGTGACATTTCAAGTTTATTGTGTCCTCCCACCCAACCCAATTCCCCCAACCCCCACCCCTTGACCATCCCACCACCTCCGAACTCGTCACTCCCCATCACATACTACCTCCATAGTGTTTTGCTAAATAGCATTTAAATGCTCTTAGAATAATATTTTCTTGTTTACTTACCAAACACTAGAAAATAAGCAAAAAAAACTCAATCATTTTCCAAGAAAATATTTTCCTTCTTGACATCAAACTTTTTCCTTTTGCTAAAATGAGATGTTAGCCTCGAATTTAGGTGGCCCATGAGGTATCAAATCGAAGATCTTTGAGTCCTCTTTCCAATGCCACTGAGTTTGCTAAAATTCGAATCAGATGAGGGAGATGTGATTGTTGAGTGCAACCTCTCTAGATAGGGCCTTTTCACCCGAACTAAGGAGGGATATTTTCGTCTTTTCCTTACCCCACTTAGTCTAAGCATGAATTACACCCAATTTAGGGTCTTAATTGATTAGAATCAGTTTCATTCACTGTAACACCCCTAAATGCTAACAAGAATTGCATGTCGATTTACTGTTGCTTAGTTACTACAAGATGTTTTACTCTCGTGTTGGGAACTTGAAATATTGTGATAAGTGCTAGTTTGCCTAGTATAAATTTGATCGTAATTTAAGGGAGTTTATCGGTATTTCGCACTAATCTAATTAAAATTATGTATACTTTTAAAAGGAGGTGAATGATATATAGATATAGGTGTATATGTATACATTTTGGGTAGCCCACAACACTATTTGGGCAGCTTGAAGGACAGCTGTCTAAGTGATAAATATCACTTTGTGTGGCTATATATTTTAACACTTCTCTGGAGAATTTCGTGGCTCTTAAGACTTGGAACCTTAGAACCTTTATTAACCTTTTGTTCATCAAAATCACAAGAGAAAAACTTGGTTCTTTTGGCTGGAATTTGATACACCCACTGCTTTTTGGTAAGTGCTGTAATTTGTGTATATCTTGTTCTCTAGAGCTTAGTTTACTGTGAATAAATATGTTTTGGAAAGATAATTCATATACCTATAACTCTTATGTTTGTGTGAAACTCTAATTTAGCTGTTATGGATTCGAAATATGGGACGCAACACATGACAAGTTTTGTCCAGATTTCTCTGTTTTTGTAGCTGAGTAGTGTGTATTACGTTGAGGATATCTCGTTCTCTAGAACTCCGTTTTGGATGAATAAATATGATTTGGAAATCTAATGCATATATCTATAACTCTTATGTTTATGTGAAAGTCTAATTTAGCTGTTATGGATTTGAAATATGGGACGCAACACAGGACAAGTTTTGTCCAGATTTCGAAATTGGAAATCTTGTATGAACCACTGTTAGTGCATCGATGATATATTTTTGTACAAAATGTATTTTTCAGTGCTTCTTGTTGCGTTGCAATATTAAGAGATGTATCTACATCTTTCATGAAGATTATAAAGTCTAGTTTTGCCGTTTCCATTTTCAAATTTAAGTTGCAACATGGGGTACTAGACTGGCTAGAATCACTGTTTTGGGAACCTAGTTGTATCTGTGCAGGCTGAGCTTACTTGTGATGATAATCCTGTTTTATTTCGATATTATTGAGATATTAGGAATTAAGAAGTTATTTAATTGCATTTTTTAAGGTTGTATATACTTGTGAACAAGTTGAGGACCTTGATACGTTGGGTGGTCTACGGTTTGAACTCACGAAATTTTGTTGGATTGTTGCTACACTAAAGTATTGAGGTTTGTGTATAAACTTGTACTTACACTCTTTTACCTGCTGGTATACCTGAAAGTTGATCTTGGTTACCTCTTGTCACTTTGCATTGTCGTGTTGGTATGACGCTTGTGTAACTCGCCCACTTGTACGGATTGTTTGATCACTTGGCACTCTTGTTGGGACCTTGTCCTTCTTGTGGCTGTGACATTGTCACTATTGGAAGGCCTCTTGATTCGGATCATTTGCCATCTTGATTATGGATTTGTAGTTCGTCTTAAGAATGGAAGTTGTCCATTTTAAGTACGAACTAGAAAGCCATTTTTAATATGGTTCTTGGTTCTCTTGATTATTGGGCTGTGACCCTTCTTGATACAGGGCGTCGGCCCTTCTTGATACTTGCTTGTGCCGGGTGTGACGACATGAGGTATATATTGGGCGAGCCTTGCTATTGAATCTCTTGAAAAATGGTGATTTGAACATTCTTGACAATTGGATCTTTGAATATCGAACTTGATACCCTTTATATATTGTTGCTTGATTTATTTATTATGTTTCAAGTATGCTGCTCATTGACTTGAGAAGGGTAGCTTGGTGAATTTTGAGGACTCCGAACCTATAGTTTTTACACCACTAAGCTATATGCTTAGCGATAGTTGTTTCTATCATAGGGGCTAATCGAGAGGAGGCATGAAGATGGCCATGGGAGATGGAAATTTTGAGAACTTTTAAGAAGATCACATTTGCATAGAGGCATCTATATTTTGTATAAATTTTGGTACTTATACACGATTTATGTGATGTATATTTGCATGAAATTTTGAGGGCTATCCGTATCATGTCCATGGGTTGTAATCTAAGTATGGCTACATGTTTGGTTTATTTGGGGTGTGTAAGCCCAAATTTTGTAATATGTTACATTTCCTACTTGTTTGGAATGATCATATGAAGCATGAACCCAACTAGTTTGGGTACTCGAAAGTTGATAATATTTTTTTATTATCATTATTTACTTGCACGAGGATAATATATGCATAAAAATATCTCGTGATTTATTTGCATATGGTAATTGGAAAGGGTCGTTACATTCACCCCCAAAACGTTTAAGGCCTTAGATAGAAGATTCAAGAGGAGAAAAAGTTCAAGGTTCCAAGCATTCATCCAAGAATCTAGTTCTTTAAGGTATGCAAGCTTTCGTAGTGATGGGTTCATTCACCCTCACGCCAATCATGAGATTCTTGAGTTAATTTTGTCCATGATAATCCATATATTGAGTTTCTTGATTAGTTCTTGAAGTTACATTCTTAAACCTTGATTATTGGGGTTTTGATGAGTTCTTGAGGTGAATGTTATGAATTTGAGGGTTAGTTTTTAGTATATTTTCATTTTTTGTTGTTGGGTATACGAATCTAAGAAAGTTAGGAAGAAATTGATTGATTCTAGGCGAATTAGGGCCAAGAATAGAGGAGGAAAAATTCGTTGGGTTTTCTGGGCAGGGGGCTGGCAGTGCGCTAGAAAATGTGCTCTATAGTTTAGGGGCTGGCGCCCCGCGCCACTCAATGCGTCAGGGTCGCCTGCCCCCACTCCTTTTCCGTCGTTTGCCCCATCTAAGTCCTTCTAAAATGTATCCTTGCTCTCCCACTGATTATAACTATCCAAACTACATCTAATCATTGAGAAATCCGTGTATCCAATCCATAATTCTTGAATTCACATTTTCAAATTCAAGATAGAGTTAAGAGTAAAGTTCGAGGGATTTCTTTTGAGTCATTTGAGAAGTCTTTTGCAAAACTTTTAACACTTGTTTTAAGACTTGAGTATTTGAGTATGAGGATGAGGAGAGTTGAGTTTCATTTTTCAAAATGAATACATGGGAACTAAGTATTCCCAAGAGTACATGCTTTTACATTTAAAATGAGAGGAAACCTTGATTTCCAAATGAGTTCATGAGGAGTTATTGAGCACTATCTCTTTTAGGAGAATCTTTTGAGTAATAATCTCAAAGTTGAGGATGAGAAAATATTTTTAAACATATGAGCATGAGTTATATTATTGAGAGCAGTATTGAGCATCGATATGGGGACAACTTCAGACAACTAAAAGTCCTCATAAACCATGTATGACAACATGGGTAAAAGGTCATACTTTTTAAATGATTCCCTTATTGCTTTTAAAGCATAGTCCGGAGGATAGTAGCATTGTTTTCTCTATGGGCAGATGACATAGGGATTGTGAAAGACGGTTGATCACTTGACTTAGGTTCTTCTTGCTGATGACTCAAGGTTTTCTTGGTTGGGTCATGAAAATCGGGTTGATTTGAAAATCAAGTAAAATATCCATTGAGACATACTTGATTTTGTAATGGGATCAAAGCATTTTGTGATGTCGGATAACCAGTGAAGACACATCTCACAGCTCTAGGATCCAATTTCTCATGAGAGGTCCTGGTTACATAGACATAACACACAACCACTTAGTTGAGGATGTCTTATACATAACACACACCCACTTAGTTGAGGATGTCTTATACTCCTGTAAGGTATAAGACAGTTCTGGCAGCATGGGCAAGACGTTGTATCATCACATAGCTCATAATGATGGTTGTCAGTTAGAGAATCTCCAAATAAGAGTTATTATTGTATTTTTACATACAATTGAGTTATTGTTGTATTTTTACATACAATTGAGTTATTATCTATTGTTTTAAAAGCTTTCCATATTTTGCATCTTTTATTGTTGCTTTATTCTTGAGTATCTTGAGTTGAGTATCTTTCAGTTGAGTATCTTGAGCCGAGTATCTTCGAATTGAGTATCTTACCTTTGAGTTGAGTATCTTATCCTTGAGTTGAGTATCTTATCCTTGAAATGGAGTTTGAGTTGAGTTGAGTGAGTTTGAAAAGAGGTAAGTGTGTTTCTTTTCTATCAGTTCAAGATTATGTTTATGGTTTAGAATTCTCCTTACATGCTCGTACATTCCATGTATCACGCCATTTGCCGTATATTTTATGATGCAGAATCTGGTGTTTAGGATCATCAACAGGCGCTCCATTGAGACCACTTGCAATTCCAGTTAGCTTTGGTGAGCCTCCTTGCTTCCGGAGGGTTCCACTTTTATTTTCAGTTTGTTAGGATGTCGAGGATCTTGTCCTGATAATTCTTCTGTAACAGTAGAGACTTCATAGATAGTTTAAAAGTCGAGAAGTCTATCATTATTTCCTTTGTTGTTGTAATGTTTTGAGTTCATGAGGCATTTAACTAATATTTATTAAATTATTTTAAGACGATTATTGGAGTTGAGTTTAAGTTTAGTTTTTAAAGTTATTTTTGCATCATGAGTTTCCATTTTGCTTGAATAATGTCTCCCACTGAGTAGTGTGAGCCAGACCAAGGGTTCGCTTAGGAACCAAAAATGGTTTTTGAGTGCTAGTTACGTCCAGGGTGCTCGGGGCTTGACATATATAAATGGGCCAATCTAAAAAATCCAATACATGGGCTTCTTACTGATCGATATCCATTTTCTCCTCCTTAATCAACACAACCACAAACAACCTGTATAACAATGGCGGGAGTTTGAATTACTGCACGAGAAAAAACTGATTTTTAGTTTTACAAAATTCGAGCAAAAAATGGAAAACCCAAGTCACAAGAGAGAATTGAGTGGAAGGTGACAAAAAGAATTGAAATTAAAATTGGTGACAAGTATGACCAGATCAAGTCAATTTTTTTATTTTTTTTTAATTTAGTGAAGGAGGAACAACATGATATACTTATTCAACAGAATGAGACATCTCTTAATGTTGAGTCTTTTCCGATCAGTCCTTCATTCGATACCTTCTTTGTGAAGCCGATTAGGTATGCAGATTACAGTTTTGAGTTAATATGTTTTCAGATTTAAGAGGCTCTTTCATTATTAAGTCGAAATTATGTAAGTATTCTGATTTTAGAAGAACAAAAATTGAAAAAGTTCTTTCGATCTTCTATTTCAGAAAATTACTTGCAACTTAAAGATGTAAATATTAAATGAGTATAGTTTACCAACTTCTTCGGCATTGAATTCATAGCAATCAAAAAGAGGAAAATTGGATAATTATAGTGGCATACTGATTTGTTTTGACATGAAAACGTTTGCTATCATCACTAGCTTAAATTGTCATAAGGTGGATGTGTATGATGATGAAAAAAATGTCAACTAAGACAAAAAATTCTGGATGTGGTGGGAAAGAGTTCCAAAAGAAATGAATTGATTGAACAACTCAAAATCAAAGATATTAGTTAAAAAATATAAAGAATAATCATTGTTGGATAATTATAGTGGCATACCGATTTGTTTTGACATGAAAACGTTTGCTATCATCATTGGCTTAAATTGTCATAAGGTGGATGTGTATGATGATGAAACAAATGTCAACTAAGACAAAAAATTCTTGATGTGGTGGGAAAGAGTTCCAAAAGAAATGAATTGATTGAACATCTCAAAATCAAAGATACTAGTAAAAAAATAATCGTTGTGCTTACTTTATTTTGTTCAAAGCATTCTTCGTGGAAAATATTTCAACACAAATATTCCAAATAAATGAATTTTGATCATGCCCAATAGAGAAGCATTTTCTACTTATCTATGGAATTGTATATTAGCTATGATATTACAATTAATCATCTATTGCAAGCGGTGAGGTCTCATATGAAGACCACCAATCTTTCTGACTTTTCATGAGCCTTTATGGTAAATTTTATTTGTCTATTGGGTGCATACAATGTTTTGATATTATTTGTGATTATTTTATGCAGTGTTGGACATTTGAGGTTGTTATATAAGATGTTTTCGGAACACGTGTATTCAACAATTTTTTTTATAGCTTTTAGTGACTAATAACAAAATGAATTGAGATTAATGAATTGTTTAATCCTCGAAGATTCGATACATCGTTCTTTAACTTAACAGTCAAACGTTGAATTCTACTGTTTTGCCATAGCATTTTAGCAACTATTTCATTTGTTAATAGTTGCTGAAATAATACAACAATTGCTGAAATAATACAACAATTATTACGATAGTTGTTGAAATAATTACTGCAATTGCACTTTAAAAATGCAGTAGTTGTTACATCTGTAATTGTTTATCCTAATTTTTTTTTTTGTAGTTTTGAAACTTTCAAAAATTATCTAAATAGATAATGAATTTATTTTTATATCATCCCATTTTTATTTTATTACGTTTACATGTATATTGTGCATCCATGGATAATTCCTACACAATGTGAAATGAGATTGATTTTTCACTAAGTTTGTGCCTAAGAAATTAACTAAGGATGATAAGATCGAAATGGATTTGAAAGATGTTATGGCTATAAAAAAAAGATAACATAGTTGTATAGCATAATTTTGATGTAGGAGGATCTTTTCCGAATGTTGAGAGAGCTTTTAGTCGTGGAGGAGAAAGAGAATTTACTCTGAATGTACTAACGATGTTGATTTGAAAATAAAGGAAGACTCGGTGATGTTAGTGGTGGTTTTGGCATAGAAAAATCTTCTTCGATCAATGAGAATGTTCCTTGTCCTCAAGAAACCTCATCCACTAAGAAAGATTCAATCGATTTATTGAATGATAGGATAAAATCTTTAGAGAAAATTATCGTCACCATGAATACAAGGCTAAAGCATTTAGAGAAAACTATCATCACCATGAATACAAGGATAAAGTCTTTAGAGAACTATCGTCACAATAATGTTTAAGAGAGGAATTGACTCAAGACCATCAACAAAAAATCTCCCACCCATTTACTCCTAATCATGTCATAAGAATAATGAGACATATTTATTAAGTATTGTTAAGTGTTCAAAAAAAGACAGAGAAACAGGTGAATTCAAAAGTATTGCCAAGTGTTCGAAAAAGAACTGATGTTTGAAGATAATGCACAGTGAAGGTAAAATTGTATTATAACCATTTTTCTAACACTTGTCTTGTGTTATATACTTCACTTTTTACATGAAATTCAACAAAATATAGAATTTCACGTATGCTAAAATGAAGTATATCACTTACGAAGACAAATATTAAAAAGATAGTTGGTATACAATTTTACCTTCACTATGGATTAACTTCAGACACCAATTCTTTTTCGATAACAACCTCATTCAGGTGTCTCTATGTCTTTCTTTGGAAAAATGGTCAAATGCCCCCTTATTCTATTGCCCGATTCTCAAGAAAATTTACAACGCCAATGCTTTGGCTGAGTCCTATTACCCCCATGGAAAGTATTTTAAATAGAGATAATAACACCTTAAATGGTGATGTGGCATGTTGAGCAAGTGTATTCACTTTCCTATTGGCAAGTGTGAGACAAATAAGCAAGTCAACATTAATTAAGTCTACACGTGATCAGATTCATTCTCATTTTAATTCACACAATACTTTTCAAGTAGCAATAAAATCTTTCCCTAATTTTAGAATGATTACAATAAAGAAAGAAAAAGACCACTTCAAATCCTTCACCTGAGACGGAAAATAATTTTTCTTTCAAAGCTCGATGAAAGATAAAATTGCAGCTTCCATCGGAGACATCTTTTCATTCTGATAGCAACCCGAAGTTTCTTAACTGCAATTGAAAATGGGTATTAAAATTTGAGATTTCCCAAGAAAAATTTCATCTTCAAATCCATCAAGAAGTGCAATTGGAGAACCAATGGGAAAAGAACTGTCTTCAAAGATAACGATGATCACAAATTTAACAATAACAATGAGATCTCCAATAACAATAGAATTTTGTGCAAATAGATGATTGGAAAGACATTATTAAAAAAGGGGCAAAAGGTTGGTGGGTATAAGTGTGGTGTGGTGGAGATGAAGGAATTGGACTGGAAGGAGATGAAGAAACAATGATGAAAAAAGAGAAGAAGAAGATTTAGTAAGAGGAAGAATGACGATGAGATTTGCTCAATGTGGTGATTAAGGCAGAATGGTGGAGAAAATTGATTTTTTTATTTAAGGATTAATAGGCGCATGTATTACCTTGCTAGCCAACAAAAGATTTGGGGGTGGCGTTTTAGAGTGTTAATATCTTAGTTTTAAAATATTTCGGTGGGAGTAATAGGGTGCAGTAAAGTATTGGTGTGTAGTTAGAAATTGAGTAATAGATTGAGGGAAGCATTTGACCATTTTCTGCTCTTCTTTGAACACTTGACAATGTCTTTGAAATTTATCTCTTTTTCTTTAACATGATCCAAGTATATGAGTGAGGAAGATCATTGCTGATGACATGATGCCTCTTAGACATCATTTGTAATAGTTTTTCAAGCTTTATCCTGGCATTCCATAGTGATGATAGTTTTCTCTAAAGACAAATTCTAGCATTCAATAAATCTATGGATACCTTCTTTAGTGGATGGAATTTCTCAAGGACAGGAAATATTTTCATCGATCGGAGAGAAGATCTTACTACTCCAACATCGCACTATCATCACTGAATCTTTATCTCTTATGAAATCCTTTACCATCAGTACATCTATTATCATTCAAATTAAGTTCTTCTTCCCTTGCTCTTGCCACTAACACCACCTAAAAGCTCTCTCAGCATTTGAAGAAGATCATCTACATCAAAATTATGTTTTAACAACTATACTATCTCTTTTAATAGTCGCATAACACATCATTCAATTTCATCTCAAACTTTATGGGATTTATCATCGTTAGTTAGTTTCTTAGAGTACAAACAGTAGAAAAATTCACCTCCATCATCCATGGATACACAATCTACATGTAAAATAATATAATCAAAATGCGGTAATATAAAAATAAGTCTGTTATCCATTTAGATAATTTTGAAGTAACTTTCAAAATTACA